>UESW01004082.1:684700-1095449 GCA_900491605.1 Calamus simplicifolius
GATGGCCAATTGGCTGTCCAATGCATGGAGGAAAAATGGTTTGAGGCTTTTTGGATGACCAGATGTTGGAATTGAATGACCAACTTTGTTGAGCTCTCCGCCTTTTCTCTGAAACCATTTTGAATTTGAGCACTGGTCAACCAATTGGTTGACGATAAGTTAAGAAATTTTTCTCAAGACTATTTTTCTAACATTTCAATGATTTCCTTTTCCATTTTTCTTCTCTCATAATGGGTTACAATGGCTATATTTTTCTTTGTGTATAAACACCTCTCTTGTACAGTAATTTAGAAGCAAAAAAATAAAAGATTATTAAAAATAGAGAGAAAAAGAGAAGAAAAATATATTAAAAAAGAGTTTCATTCTTGGAAAGATAGTTGGAGAGGTGCACTGATTACTTGCAAAGCCACTTGAAGAGCATTTATTTATCATTCTTAGTATAGTGTTAAAGCTCCAACAATCATTCTTAAAAAGCATTCAAGCTTCATCAAAGGCTTCATTTTTGCTTCGACGTGCTTAAAGGAAGAAGCCCACTTATGGAGTGTTCTTCAAACGTTATAAAGTATTTCTTTGAAAATATGCTCATTTAAGGAGCTTGTTGTATAAACTATTAATATTCTTATGATTTGTACTTGTATTTCATGGTTGTGAAACATGTAAGGTAGAGGCCTACCTGTGTGTGTACCTGTAAGGCTTGCTTATTTTCAAAAATAAGCTTGCTAGCCAGGTAGGCTAGTGGTGTTTAGTGAAATTTCCAAGGAATTCTTGGGGAGTGAATGTAGGTACCAAGTTTAGTGCCAACCACTATAAACTTGCTGTGTTTGATTGTGATATTTTCTAATTGACTGCATATTATATTCACCTTACTACACTCTATTCACTTGTGAAAAATGTTTAAGTGCATAATTTATTCCTCCTCTTGGGTTGCTATATCTGGGCAACAAGGGCCATTCGTCGGCCCGGACCATCATAGTGGTCACCCTTTCTAGCACAATAACATCACCGATGAAACCCATCAGGGTAGAGTCCACCATCCGAAGATCTTCTATTCTCAAACCCATTCTCATAAAGGCATCAAAGTAGAGAACATAACAGAGCTTCTACTATCAATGAGAACTCAATTTACCATACAAGAAATTCATAAAATAGCGATGCAACTTAGCCACGCAAATATTCGTCATAAAATAATGACAGAATTGCGATGCAATTGTGACCCATGAAATCTGTGATACAATTTAGCAACGCATTAAATCAATCGCTAAATAGCGATGAATTTAGTGACTCCAAAAATTTTCATCGCTAAATAGCGACGCATTTACATGCGTCACTGTTTAGCGATGCATTTTAATGCATTGATAAATAGTGACACATTAAAATGCATCGCTAAACAATGATGCATTTTAATGCATCACTATTTAGTGACGCAAAATTGCATCGCTAAATAGTGATGCATTTTAATGCATCACTGTTTAGCGACGCAAAATTGCATCACTAAATAGCGACGCTGCTAAACTGTGATGCATTTTAATGCGTCACTATTTAGTGACGCAAAATTGCTTCGCTAAATAGTGACACATTTTAATGCGTCACTGTTTAGAGATACAAAATTGTGTCACTAAATAGCGACACATTTTAATGCATCACTAAATAGTGATGCATTTTAATGCGTCGCTATTTAGCGACGTATTAGCATGTGTCACTAAATAGGGTTTTAGGGTTTAAGGGTTCAGGGGCTCAGGGTTTCAGGGTTTAAGGGCTCAGGGATTCACAGTTCAGGGATTAAGGGTTTCAGGGGTTTAGCGTTTAGGGTTTATGGTTTTAGGGTTTTAGGGTTTTAGGGGTTGTATGGTTTTAGGGTTTTAGGGTTCTAGGGGTTTTAGGGGTTTTAGGGTTTTAGGGTTTAGGGTTTAATTAGTGATTTAGGGTTTTAGAGTTTAGGGTTTTAGGATTAGGGTTTTAGGGGTTATCATTGGTTTTGGGTTTTAAAGGTTTAGACTGTTCTCAGCACAAAGGCATGGATCGGACTGAAGGCAGTGTTGGTCCTAGGTAGAACCTTGTATTCGAACACCCGGGCACACCGTGGCACTGCCAATGCACACCATTCCATGGAATGGACCGGCCAGCCCAGCCCAATGTCTAACTATGAGCTTTTTAACTGCAACAACTTAAATATACGCTATTGAAGCTGGTATTACCTTGGCTGCTGGCACCAGACTTGCTCGACAATGGATCCTCATTAAGGAATTTAGATTGTACTAGATTGTACTCAATCCAATTACCAGACTCGAAGAGCTGGCCAATATTGTTATTTATTGTCACTACTTCCTGTGTCAGGATTGGGTAATTTGCGTGCCTACTGCCTTCATAATTTTGCATATTTAAAGATGCAACAAGTGCATCATCGTGGGGGAATTGTATCTCCTTAAGGTCTTTTCTCAAGAATGTGAATTCCTTACACTTAGCATTTTAGATAGAAGTAGATCCTTGTTTGATCGACCATCGAATGAGCTGACCATGGCGATCATGTGCACATTGCCAGCCACTAATGGGTTTGGCGAAGGCTGCTATCAAAGCTTGGGAGGATGCTCTGCTTTGGCATCTACCTCTGGGGGTCCTTGGTAGCGCTCAAGTCTTCCTCGGTGGATCAGTTGCTCAATCTCCTGCTTGAGTTGCCAGCATTCTTCAGTATCATGCCCATGGTTGCGGTGATATCGATATTACTTGATCATATCTCTTAAGGTTGGACTCTGGAGAGGCTTCGGCCGAGGCAGCCGGTGCTCTATCTCCATCAGGATTTGAGCCTGGGGTGCGGCAAGAGAAGTAAAATTGTTGAACCTCCATGTTGGGCTTCAAGAGCATTACCTAGGTGGTGGAGCTCTTGGTCAGTGCAGGCTCATAGGGCGAGCTAATCGGCTTTTGTCTGAGCTTTTCTTTTCCTTCTTTGATTGATCAACTCATGCCAATCTTCTGAATTCTTTTATCCTAGCGTATTTATCTTCCAGGGCCATCATGTCGGAGAGACTTCATCGGTAGTTCACCTCATTGTCAGATAGAAGTCTCTCTCTTTTGATACTCTAGCCACTATGGCAGACATAGCCACCTTATCATTGAGGTGGTCAACTTTCAGCATGGCCGTGCTTATCAAAATAGTCAATCAATTTTAGCTTTAATGTGCCGAACCACACTCTAGCAAGTCCTCTGAGGGTCAAGGGGAAGGCTCAACATAGAATTGCATCTAAGGCTTCGTGGAGCAACATGATTGACCAAAAGCTACTTAGATGGTCATCTGGGTCGGTCATCCCATTGTACGGCTTGATGGCAGGGAGCTTGATGTGCGGTGGGATAGCCTCGGTCATAATTCTCATGATAAAGGGGGACCTTGCTCCACCTGAATCTCTAGCAGGGAGTTATGCTTCACAACATCTAATTATAGGTGTATCTTCTAGATCTTCTGCTCGATCACCTCATTTCAGAAAGTTCAAGAGGCTGGGCGAGGAGATTAAGGTCTTGGCGTAGAATCATGATGGGAAGAAATCAGAGATAGGGAGCAGGCCCAGTGGGGCAAAGGAAAGCTCCTGTCTTTGGCTTTTGGTAGAATAGGCTCTGCTTCCTCCTCACGGTCGGGTTATTATGGGAGGCTCGTAGCTTTGAACTGGTTGGGCAGAGGAGCCATCGGTTGAACCGGTGCAGCTACTACGCTAATATGTTGTTCGTTGAGCATAGTCAGGAGTGGGATTCCATGGAGTCCCTATACCAACTGTGCCAAGGCCTGGACTAGTTGGGCCAACATGCCAAATTGGTCTTAGTAACAAGGGCCACAAGGCGATGGAGCATCAGGCTAGGAAGGTTGTAAGGATGCTATGTTCTGTGAAGGATTAAGCCTCTAAGAGGTGATAAATGCACAAATAATTATCATAAACCTATTACTTAATAGGTCAAATTACCTTTATTATTTAATATTTGATTACTTTATATAATATTTTTAGAAAAAGCTTCATCAATTTAAAGAGATCGATTTTAAGAGTCCAACGATGCAAACGACACTCAAATCAGACTTAAAATGAGCTCGAAATTAAATTTACAAGGATTTATATTCAATTGCATGAATCCCAAAGCAAACTCGGCAGACCATCTGCCGAGTTCATTGTATTTTTTCATAGAATCAAGCATGTCGCGCAGACGGATGCCGGTGATGCCTAGGGTCACCAAAGACCATTTTATTCACCAAAAACATCACCGCCAAGAAGATCCTCTGCCGAAAAGCTCCTTAACATTGGAAAATTACCCAAATCGCCTCGGATTCCATGGAATTAAAGAAGGAAGCCGTCGGCCACAGTGATGTCTCCTAGGAAATTTTCATCTTTCTGATTCCACCGTCGCACAAACTAATTGGGAAAGAAACTTCAGATTGGAAGGAAACTGGCTGCGTTCTCTCCGCCAAACAAATCGGGAAAGAACTCTAGATTGGAAGAAAAATCATCCGCAATCTTTATGCAATCTCTCTGCATCTGTCCATGTGTTGAATCAGATCTGGATAGCTAGGAACACTACTATAAAATGTTAAATAGACTACAGTAGGTTTTAGAAAAAACTACGTTTTTTTGTAAAAAATGTAGTCTTATATTTTCACAAATTAAAAGACTACATCTTTTATTTAAAACGTAGTCTTAAATTATTGAAAATATAAAAAGACTGTTTTTAAATAAGACTTAGTCTTATATATAAAAAGACTATTTTTAATTAAGACGTAGTCTTATATTATATGATAATATAAAAAGACTACTTTTTTAAATAAAATGTAGTCTTATGTTATCTAATAATATATTTAAGACTATGTTTTATTAAGACGTAGTCTTATATTATCTGATAATATAAAAAGACTATGTTTTTAATATCTTATAATATAAAAGACTACATTTTTAATTAAGACATAGTCTTATATTATCTGATAATATAAAAGACTATGTTTTCAATATTTTATAATATAAAAGACTACATTTTTAATTAAGAAGTCTAATATATTTTTAATTAAGACGTAGTCTAATATAATTTTTCTCCTCCTAATTCACTTCCCTCCTTTTCCTAAACGAAACCCTCGCGATACCAAAATCAAATTTCTTTCTTCATCCGCAGTTTTGTTCTAGGGTTTCGTTTGTGGAGACTCCATCGCCACCACGCGGGATTAAGGTTGAGGAGACTCCACCACCATTGATCAGGATTTCATTTACTAGGACTCCATCACCAGCAAGATTAGGGTTTTGTTCTTCATCAGGCTGAGATTCAACTGCAGGTAAATTTTTTTTTTAATCTAACGATCGGAGAGAGAGAGAGAGCAAGAGGGGTGCCGGCCTGGGGTTTGGCTCGGCCTGGGTTGCCTGCTCTGCTTTTTTGAAAGCCCTCTCTTCAATGTTTCCCTGTTCAAAGCTCCTTCTTCGGTGGCGAGGAGGGCAGGGAGACAAGCCCATGACATCGACAGCACGCACGCACCGATGTCAGGCGAACTTGGAGGCAAAAAGGGACCGATCGAATTGGAACGCTGGATCGCCAATATGCCACTTTTCTTCGGACTTGTTCTCTGGAGTTTGTGGGCACTAGGTGGGTGATATATTCTCCACCGAACAAGCTCATGATGAGGTCTCAAATATCTCGGGCCTTCCGTGCCAGAGTTGGAGGCTTGCAGCCGCCGGGCCGGAGCCGTGGGTTGCCTGCTCTGCTTTTTTGAAAGCCCTCTCTTCAATGTTTCCCTGTTCAAAGCTCCTTCTTCGATGGCGAGGAGGGCAGGGAGACAAGCCCATGACATCGACAGCACCCACGCACCGATGTCAGGCGAACTTGGAGGCAAAAAGGGACCGATCGAATTGGAACGCTGGATCGCCAATATGCCACTTTTCTTCCGACTTGTTCTCTGGAGTTTGTGGGCACTAGGTGGGTGATATATTCTCCACCGAACAAGCTCATGATGAGGTCTCAAATATCTCGGGCCTTCCGTGCCAGAGTTGGAGGCTTGAGAATTTAACTTCAGTTTATATTTTAGGCAGCACTTTCTTCTTTATTAATAAGTTGGAAGAGAGATAGAGAGAGAGAGAGAAAGAGAGACGTACCTTGACCTGCTGCATCCACTATGGATCAATATCATGTGAGAATCGGGGCTGAATGGATGCGGAAAGAAGGCATGGCACAAGTTGCAATTGGCGGTCCCAAGTACATGATATGCCACCCATTGTTTTTGTGTGTGAATGTGCATACACTGCACCATAAATTGGGGTTCCTGATTGTGTTTGGGTGGGATCACATTGTCAATAGGGTCCATTAGTGGTCCAATTGGCATGTCACAGTCTGTACTTCTAACACGGCTCTAATGATCCCGTGGCCCTCGTGGAAGAAGCTATTCAGAGAACAAACCTATCCACATAATCCGCAGCAATTGCGAAAGATGCAGTGGGAAAATGACCATTTATACTTCCTTGCATGGTTCGCTTCCTTCACCTCCACATGGAGAAAAGATCAGATTCCAGTCACTTATTTGCTATAGAGCCACATTATGATCCATTAGAAACGACATATCCGCATTAAGGCAACCTAATGCATGCGATGACTCGAGCGTGCAAATAAGGTGATTGTCGATTTTTCTTATCTTTTTTTTTTAAAAAATAAGGTGATTATTGATTTTTCTTTAAAAAAAATAAAGATAGTTTATATGTTTTTGAACATAATATCTTTTCATTTAGGAACATAGATGGTGGATTCATCGGGCATGAAAAGTAGGTCCAAAGAGATTGATGATAAAATAAAGAAAGCTGAACACTGTAAGTTATTATTTATTTTTTAATTTACTTATCATCTTTCAAATTTATTAGTTTGTTAGATAAAATTAATTATATTTGTTGATTTAATTAAGTTTGATTTAATTAAGTAGTTTCTAGTATTTTTTGAATTTAAACAGACTAGATAAGTCATGTACTCTGTTAATAGACATACAAAAAGATATGAGGATGGTGTCAAAGTTTTTTTGAATCATGTTAAAAGAAATTTACAGATAAAAAGCAAAGAAAAGGGTCTATGGAGTTTGTCATATTTAAAGAATTATATTGCAAAAAGTTTAGGAGATACAAATACAATAACTGTGGTATTGGATGTTGGTGTCTTTGATCATAACGGATTTGTTATATTATTCGGAAAGATATTGATAACTTTTGCTCAATGGAGAGATTAGTTGTAGTTGTATTGTGCTATAAATGAGGTAATAAGATATTTTTATATTTTTTGCCTTTTATATGCAATCACTAGATGTTACAAGTTTCTAATAATAACCGTGGGATTGAATAATTTGATTTGTGTAGCTATTTGTACAACCAACTCAAGAAATCAAAACTACTCAACATGTATAGCTTCGTAGACCCTTTATAGATCTCTATACTCTGGATCGGTTGGAGTACGATCAGATTTTATTGCTAAAAGATTAGAGTATTGTAATATGGATCAATTGTTTCTAGCTCCTTATAACTCTAGGTAAGTGGTTTTTTAATGAAATTGATACTTTTGATATTATGTTAATTATTGTTATTATGTTTATGAAGGCATCACTGGCCCTTGGGGTTATTGACCCTCATAGGGACAAAGTGTATTTTTGTGATTCTATTGGACATTCGATTGAAAAGAATTGAAAGTGTTATTAATACGTAAGTATTTATTTCTTTTTAATTTTATAGTAATTTGTCTGGGTTATATCATTTGAGTCTCACATTATTATTATACTTTGCTATATCAGTGCACTCAAAATATACAACGCTAAAGCTGAACGAGTTGCAAGAAAAACACTTATTTGGGAGTCAGTTAAGGTATATTGACTTGAACATTTTTTTTAAAATTTATAAAATTAGATCTTATTTATTTAAGTCTTATAAAAACTTTTAAATTCATCTTTCAAGTGTCCTAAGCAACTATCAGGTGTTGAATGTGGCTATTATGTCATCATGTATATAAGAAGATCATTGAGAATCATATCATTTTAACTGATGAAAAGGTAGGTCATTATTGCGTACATGATTCATATATATAAGTAGTACTTTTTATGGTTTTAGATTTTTATGTCATGCGTCATTTAGTGCTCTTTTCTGAGTAACTTATGTGTATATATGCAGTTTGCTGAGAAGAAAACTTATAAACAAGAAGAGATTGACATTATGCATGGAGAATGGGTCGAGTACTTGCAAGGTTTCATTTGAAAAAAATTGGCACTAAATGTATTTGAGATTTAGCATCGAAGAAATATTGAAGAAAATTGGATATTTTAATTCAATGTATTTGAGATTTTTTGGAATATGTTTGTATGATGATAGTATTGGATATTTCAATTTAATATTTTTAGAATTTTTCTTGTTGACCCAATTATTGATTTTGATGATTAACAAAAGCCATGAGTATATTTTTTATGTTACTAATGAAATTAACAAGTGTTTCAGGAACTTAGAAAGGTTAAGTTATTCAAATGATATATAAAATTAAGTTTGAATTAGTTTTTTAATGAATATTTCAAAGTTCAGAACTTAAAGCTGACACCACTGTGTTTGGAGCCGACACTGGGCGTATCAGAACAGTTCAATATTTTTAGCATGGTTCGGAGTCGACACCTGAAATGCTAGAGCCGACTCTAGCCTGAGATACAGAGAAATGGTTTTCTGCGCCAGTTTTCGAAGCCGACACCTAAAGTTTCGGAGTCGACACCTAGAGTTTCGGAGCTGACACCTGAAAATTTTAGAGCCAACTCTAACCTGAGAACAGAGAGTGTATTTTTGGACATCGTTAGAGTTGACACCCTCGAAAATTAGAGCCAACTCTAGAACGCGTCGAGCCGACACCATAGTTTCTCGGAGCCAACTCGCCAACGGATGTTTGTTACTATTTTTGGAAACCCGTCTTGGAGCCGACACATGAAAAGTTGGAGCCGACTCCAACCTAGCAGGAATGAAATTTCAAATCTGTCAGAACGGATTCCAATGGTAAAATTTCTTCACCTAACCCCCAACGGATCTATTTCTTTGCATGAGGAAGCAATCCAAGTACATTTCAACAGCATTTTTACCTAATCTTGGATTAAAGAAGATTATAAAAGGAGTTCATTCGTTTGAAAAAGAGAGAACAGAAAAAAGAAAAAAAAATAGAAAATAGAG
Source organism: Calamus simplicifolius (assembly GCA_900491605.1). Taxonomy (NCBI): domain Eukaryota; kingdom Viridiplantae; phylum Streptophyta; class Magnoliopsida; order Arecales; family Arecaceae; genus Calamus; species Calamus simplicifolius. Next base: position 693,871 of record UESW01004082.1, read on the forward strand.
AAAATGAAAAAAAGGGAAATCAAAGAGGAAAATCTCTGTGCTCAAGGCCACCAATTGAAGAGAGATAGAAGAGAAATCCAACAGCCTTTGAAGATCAAATCCTAAGGATTTCCACTGATTTGAAGAAGAAGAGCTAGAGCCCTAAATTTTTAACTTTTCTTCAATGAGCTTCATTCAAAAATCAGAGTTCAAATCCTGTCAGCTCATTCAGAAGAAGAGAGGAAAAGAAGAAAAGTCAACTTCAAATTGCTTCAAAAACAGGCTTTTCTATTCTTATTTATTTACATTGCATATTTGCTCATTTGGGGAGCTATTAATTGCTGTAAACATTTATCAAAATTGCTTGTGTCCTAATTCAATCAAGGAATTGAATTATTTGAGGTATTTGACCTTGGGGTAAGCTAAGAGTAGCTTACGTTGGGTTGTGTGCTGGTGAACCCAAGAAAATCAGCTGGGTTCGTTGTGACCCCATGTAAAACAACAAGTTCGAGTTGTGATCTTGCAAAACAACTCAGCTGTAATCAGGGTGATTATAGTATGGACCCAAGAGTTGCTTAGGAGTGACGTCGGTGTAGATAACACCGAACCACTATAAATCTTCTTGTGTTTGTCGTGCTTATTACTCTCTCTCTCTCATTTATATTGTGTTTCTTATTTACTGCTTCACTTCACTTGTGCACATTAACTTAGTGAAATTGGTTTTTAAGTGTAAAATTTTTTAAATAACCCAATTCACCCCCCCTCTTGGGTTGCCATCGGGGCCAACAATTGGTATCAGAGCTTGTGCTAATTTCGGCTTGATTTAACGATCAAGAGCTAAAGATCCAAATGGCAGCTCAAGCTGGATCATCTTTTTCTGAAGGTCAATCCACCATCGACCTCCTTTGTTTAGTGGAACAAATTATTCATATTGAAAGCTAGAATGAGAATTTTTATTCAAGCTTTAGATTATGAATTATGGAGTGTCATTATTAATGGTCCTAGCACTCCCACATACATTGTAGATGGATCTATTGTTCCTAAGCCCGAAAGGGATTAGAATGAGAATGATAGGAAAATGGCTCAGCTTAATGCCAAAGCCATGAATGTCTTATACTTTCTTTGGATGCAAATAAATTCGATGAATATCCACTTGCATTTCAGCCAAAGAAATATGGGATAGGTTGGAAGTTACTCATGAGGGTACCAACCAAGTTAAGGAATCTAAAATTAATATTCTAGTGCACAAATATGAACTATTTAGTATGGAGCAAAATGAGTCAATCACATGCATGTACACTAGATTCACTAATATTGTAAATGGTTTGAAAAGTCTTGGTAAGATTTATACTAACTCTGAATTAGTGCAAAAAATTCTTAGGTCTCTTCCAAGATCATGGGAAGCCAAAGTGACAACAATCCAAGAAGCCAAAGACTTAAACATCTTACCTTTGGGAGTTACTTGGATCCCTAATGACCCATGAGCTAACAATGAAACAACGTCAAGAGGAAGAGGTAAAAAAGAAGAGAACAATTGCACTCAAGCTGTTGAAAGTGAAAAGAGCAGCAGTGAAGATGATAAAGATGATGATGAGACAGCTCTCCTTGCTAGAAAATTTAAGAAATTTATGCAAAGAAGGAGACCCTTCCATAAGAGAAAGTCAGGAATAAAAATGGAAGGAGAAAGAGAAAGGGATAAGGATAAGGACAAGGATAAGGATCCCTTAATATGTTATGAATGTAAGAAACTGGATACTTTAGATCCGAATGTCCTCAATTAAAGAAGGGATACAAGAAGAAGAAGAAAGCCTATGTTGCAACTTGGAGCGATAGTGAAGAGTCTTCATCTGAAGAAGAACAAAAAGAGGTTGCCAACATATGCTTCATGGCGAACGACGACAATGAGGTAAATTTTGAAACCCCCAATGATGATTTTACTTTTGATGAATTGTATGACGCTTTTAATGAATTAGTTAGTGATTTCAAGATTTTGAGAACCAAGAACAAATCTTTAAAAACTAAAAATTTAGATCTTCTCAAAATGAAAAATGAATTTGTTTTTGAGATCAAAAATCTGAAATCTGAAAAAGAAGACATATTGAAGGAAAAAGAATCAATTTCTAATGAAAATCTTAATTTAAAGAAAGAAGTTGATAAGTATAAGAATATTGTTGATAAATTTACAAATAGCTCAAAAAAACTTAATTTACTATTGAACAATCAAAGAGCTGTTTTTGATAAAGCTGGTTTAGGATATAGACCACATATGAAACAAAAATATGTCAACAATTTCTTTGAAAAAAAAATGATATTTCATGTTATCATTGTAACAAAAAGGGACATAAATCTTATAAATATAATTTCAAAATGTCTCATAAGAATTTAAATCATAAAGGCAAGAAAATATGGGTTCCAAAAGGAACAATATTTATTGCTACTAACCATGAAGGACCCAAGAAGGCTTGGGTACCTAAACATAAATTTGATTGTCTTGCAGGAGTGTCTTGCAGCCAAAGGATCAAAAAGAAAATGGTATCTTGACAGTGGCTGCTCAAGACACATGATGGGTGACAAGAAGCAATTCATCACCCTTGAAATCAAAAGAGAAGGAATTGTAACTTTTGGAGATAATGGCAAAGGCCAAATTATGGGCTTTGGTAAAATTCATATCACTCCCTCCACTTTTATTGAAAATATTTTATATGTAGATGGATTAAAGTATAATTTAATTAGCATTAACCAACTGTGTGATAAAGGTTTCAAAGTTTCCTTTAAAGCTTCTATTTGCATTGTATCAAATCCCATTGACAATAGCATTATATTTATTGGAAATAGAAATGGCAATGTATACTTAATTGATTTAGACAATTTGTCTACTAGTAATCATTGCTTAATTGCTGATAATGCTAAGGTAAATGAGATTGGATGGCTATGACATCGTAGACTAGGTCATGCAAACACACACTTAATTTAAAATTAATTAGAATGGATTTAGTTAAATGTCTTCCAAAATTAGATTTTTAAAATAATAGAATTTGTGATGCATGTCAATTTGAAAAACAAACAAGAAATTCTTTCAAATCTAAAAATATTATTTCCACTACTAGGCCACTCGAGCTACTTCATATGGACCTTTTTGGACCTACTAGAACCACTAATCTAGGAGGAAAGAAATATGGTCTTGTGATAGTAGATGATTATTCTAGATTCACTTGGGTATTATTTTTAGCTCACAAAGATGAGACTTTCCTATATTTTTGAAATTCTTCAAGAAAGTCACAAATGAGAAAAACAACACCATAGTGTCTCTTAGAAGTGATCATGGAACTGAATTTGAAAATCATTTGTTTGAAAATTTCTGCATTGAAAATGGCATTCATCATAACTTTTTTGCACCTAGAACACCTCAACAAAATGGAGTTGTAGAAAGAAAAATAGGATTCTAGAAGATATGGCTCGTACCATGCTATGTAAAAGCCAACTCCCAAGTATTTCTGGGGGAAGCTATAAACATGGCATGTTACATCCTAAATAGAGTTTTAATTAGACCAATTCTTAAGAAAACTCCTATGAATTATGGCATAATAGGAAACCTAACATTAGTTACTTTCATGCATTTGGTTGTCGATGTTTCATTCATAATAATGGTAAAGACAATCTTGAAAAGTTTGACGCTAAATCTGATAAAGGTATCTTCTTAGGATATTTCACTTCTAGTAAAGCTTATAGAGTATTTAATAAAAAATATTTAATTGTAGAAGAATCAATTCATGTAGTTTTTGATGAGTCTTTAGCATCAAGTTCTGAAAAGATTGATGATGAGGAAGATACAAATTTGCTTGAAAAAGATATTAAAAAAAAATATAGATGTATCTTCAGATCATGAACCTGAGGCTAAAGATGATGATTCACCTAAGGATGATGTTATTGATACTACTCGTAATGATGCAGATCTACCTAGAGATTGGAGATACGCTTATGGTCATCCAAAGGAATTGATTATAGGTGATCCATCTCAAGGTGTAAGAACTAGATCATTAATGAGAAATATTAATAATCATCTTGCATTTGTATCTCAAATAGAACCTAAAACTATTGAGGAAGCCAAAAAAGATAGTAATTGAATGTTAGCTATGCAAGAGAATTAAATCAATTTACTAGGAATAAAGTATGGACCCTTGTAGATAGACCCAAAGGTCATCCTGTTATAGGATCTAAATGGGTGTTTAGAAATAAACTAGATGAAAATGGCATAGTAATTAGAAATAAAGCTAGATTAGTTGCAAAAGGTTATAATCAAGAAGAAGAAATTGATTTTAATGAAACTTTTGCACTGTTGCTATATTAGAAGCAATTAGACTATTACTTGCATTTGCATGTCATATGAACATTAATTTATTTCAAATGGATGTGAAAAGTGCATTTTTAAATGGATTTATAAAATGAGAAAGTTTTTGTAGAACAACCTAGTTTTGAAGATCATGAATTTTCAAATCATGTTTTTTTAAAACTACAAAGCACTATATGGTTTAAAACAAGCACCTAGAGCTTGGTATGATATGCTAAGTAAATTTTTAATTAAAAATAATTTTTCTAAAGGAAATGTTGATAAAACCTTATTTTTAAAAAGAAAAGATAAAGATTTATTAGTAGTACAAATTTATGTAGATGATATAGTATTTGGTGCTACTAACGATCTTCTATGTTAAGAATTTGCAAAGTTAATGCTGGGTGAGTTTGAGATGATCATGATGGAGAACTTAACTTCTTCCTTAGACTACAAATCTAACAAGAAAGAGAGGGGATTTTCATCAACCAAACAAAGTACACGAAAGAAATTCTCAAGAAGTTTGGAATGGAATCAGTTAAACCCCTTGGAACACCTATGAGTCCTTCATGCAAACCTGGTAAAGATGAAGATGGTAAGAAAATTGATCAAAAGAGGTATGATCGGTTCACTACTTTACTTAACTGCAAGTAGACCTGATATTATGTTTGCTGTTTGCTTTTGTACTAGATATCAGTCTAAACCTAAAGAATCTCACTTAATTGCTATAAAAAGAATTCTAAGATATTTAAGTAGAACTAAAAATGTAGGACTATGGTACTCTAGAGACTCAACATTAAATTTGATTGCATATTCTGATTCTAATTATGCTGGTTGTAAATTAGATAGAAAAAGCACAAGTGGTGCATGCCAATTTTTAGGTAGTAACTTAATCTCTTGGTTTAGCAAAAGCAAAATTCGGTTGCATTATCAACTGCTGAAACTGAATATATTGCAGCTGGAAGTTGCTATGCTCAAATCCTTTGGATTAAGCAACTTGAAGATTATGGCATTATACTTGATAAAACTCCAATTAGATGTGATAATACTAGTGCAATAAATCTAACTAAAAATCATATTCAACATTCAAGAACTAAACACATATAAATAAGACATCATTTCATTCGAGAACATGTAGCTAATAATGATGTTTGTCTTGATTATGTTTGTACTGATGAACAATTAGCGGACATATTTACAAAACCCCTAAGTAAAGAAAGATTTTGTTATCTTAGAGGAGAGTTAAGAATTTGTGACCCATCGGAATGATTTTGAAACTTCTAGGAATGGCTATCTAGAATTCAATTATTTTCTTGAAAAATCTTTTGTGATTCTAAGGAAAACTTATCTAGATTTTGAAATCTTTGATTCACCACATTCCAAGGAATTTTATCCAAAATTTATTGATTATTTTGACAAGTTTCAGATCCTTTGAAAATCTAATTTTTTCACTGAAATTGTCTTGGAGTTGACACCTCTATTTGTGGAGTCGACACCTTCCTGTGTAATTCTCTGTCTGTGACCTTGGAGCCGACACCCGCCTTTGGAGCCGACTCTAATTCAGGCACTGACTGTGTTAGCAACTTGGAGTCGACACCCGGCTTTGCGGGAGCCAACACCTTGTGGGGAAGGTTGACTATATTAGGGCAGAGTTGACACCTATTCAACCCCATTCTATTCCAAACTCTTCCAAACTCTCTCCAAGTCTTTCAAATCCTAGAATCTTTCTAATCCATCACTCCCTAGCAATCTATGGCACCTAAGCACCGAGGATCGGTATTCAAAAGACCGTGAAGACTGGGAAAAGGACGGTGAGGCATCCGGCACGCCAACCTCGCCTAGTTCATCTTCCACGTCATCATCCTCCACTCCTAGTGCCATCCCTGGTCCTTCTTCTCCGCATGTAGATCTCTTAGCAGGGAAGGTTATAACAATGGGAAGAAAAGTGGATTTTGGATTTTTTGAAGCAGAGGGATTCTCTCTTGGAAGATAGCTTAAGGAAATGGGACTAGAGAAGGTATGTTCCTAGATGTTCCTACTTATCCGGCCCTTGTAAAGGATTTTTATCTTAACTTGACTAGAGGAGATGGAGGCCTTGTTAGTTTTGTGAGAGGAACTAGAGTTCACCTTACTTCGGAAATTTTGGGAAGTTTGTTAGAAATACCTGTTATTGGACCTATTGCAAACTCCTATAACGAAAGAGGTGAAACCTTATCAAGATTACTTGGCAGAGAGGTAGCTGAATTTGAAGAGATTAGGGCTAATCAGTTGCCCCTAGAGTTGAGACTTTTACATAATATTTGTAGTAGAATTTTGTTCCCCAAAATCGGACGATTTGAGTATGTATCCGAGAGGGATGTTGTAGTAATGGATTCTGTAGTGACCGGCCAACCAATAAACTTACCTGGAATGATGATTTGGTACATGGCCGAGGCTAGCAATAGAAGAGGTCAACCCTACCCTCTGGTATGATTCTGACTATGGCCTTTCAGAGCCAAGGTATATTGGATAATGAGCCTTTAAAGAGCCTTAAATATACAGATTATTATAATAAGGCTACCTTGCACCGTATGGGCTTCATGAAGATCAATGGCAAATGGGAAAGGAAAGGGAATTTGGATGATGGTACGGCTGAGGCTGAGACTGTGGCATTTGGTCCATCAGTTGCAAGAACTTCTGCGAGACACCCTTCGCTGGCCCCTGCACCTCCTACACTAGCACCTGCACCTACATCATTTGTTCAGGTATCTACTAGTTTTTCTGAGACTCAGTTGGAGCAGCTGAGAGAATTATTTATGAGTCATGAAGCTAAGATGAAAATGAACTTGAGAATCATCTTATGGGAATCAAGTAGCATTTTTACTCTTTGGAAGATAAGATCAATGTGATAGAGTCATCCTTGAGCACATCTTCTTTACCTTGATGAAAGACATAAGGTTGATATTTGATAAGATCAAGGATATTGTAGGTGACTCTGACACCTATTCTAAGTGCAACGCATAACTTCAAGAAAAAGTTCAGTTGCTGCTGCTTTAGTTGAAAGGATATTGAATGACTTTATGAAAATTCAAGAGAAGGGCATGGACAAATTCTAGAAGAATTGAAAAGAATTTTAAGATGATTTAGTTTTGTCAACATCAAGTTTTCTTTTGAGCTTTAGTTTGTACTTAGGACAAATTATGTACGTTGATGTTTTGATGTATTTTGAAGTAATATGAATGATGCAATGATGTATTTTGCAATGAATTAATGAATATTCTGAATGACTTTGTATTCATTGAATGTTATCTTGAATCTTGATTGAAGCATTAATTTTGATTTTGACTTAAGCACTTCTTTCTTAACCTTTTTGTTGATAACAAAAAAGGAGGAAAACGGCTTGTTTACGTATACAATTGATGTTAATAACATATATGAGAAAGATGTTTGTATATGTGTTAAGTGTTAAATTAATTTAACTTGGTTATAACATATATGCATTGAATTCAAATAAACTTAATTTGGTTATCATAAGGGGACCTACCTCATTCAGGGGAGCTTAACTATGAGAACTTAAAACTCATTTAATTTGTCAATTTCATTGATTAATCATGCATAAACTTAATGTTTTTGTCATCATCAAAAAGGAAAAATTGTTAACACAATTATTGATTTTGATGATTAACAAAAGCCATGAGTATATTTTTTATGTTACTAAAAAATTAACAAGTGTTTCAGGAACTTAGAAAGGTTAAGTTATTCAAATGATGTCCAAATTAAGTTTGAATCAGTTTTTTAATAGAACTTTTCAAAGTTCAGAACTTAGAGCCGACACCCACTGTGTTTGGAGCTGACCCATTGGTGTATCAGAACAGTTCAATATTTTTCACACGGTTCGGAGTCGACACCCCTGAAATGCTAGAGCCGACTTTAACCTGAGATACAGAGAAATGGTTTTCTGCAGTTTTCGGAGCCGACACCTGAAATTTTAGAGTCGACACCTAGAGTTTCGAGCCGACACCTAAAATTTTAGAGCCGACTCTAACCTGAGAAAAGAGAGTGTATTTTTGGGACATCGTTAGAGTCGATACCCTCGGAAATTAGAGCCGACTCCAGAATGTGTCGAGCCGACACCACAGTTTCTCAGAGCCGACTCCCCAACGGATGTTTTATTACTATTTTTGGAAACCCATCTTGGAGCCGACTCCAACCTGTCAGGAATAGAATTTCAAATCTGTCAAAACAGATTCCAATGGTAACATTTCTTCACCTAACCCCCAACGGATCTATTTCTTTGCTTGAGGAAGCAATCCAAGTATATTTCAATGGCTATTTTTCACCTAATCTTGGATTAAAGAAGATTATAAAAGGAGTTCATCCGTTTGAAAAAGAGAGAACAAAACAAAAGAAAAGAGAACGAAAAATAGAAAGAAAGAAAAAGAGGAAAATCAAAGAGGAAAATCTCTATGCTCAAGGCCATCAATTGAAGAGAGATAGAAGAGAAATCCAACATCCTTTGAAGAGAGATAGAAGAGAAATCAAATTCTAAGGATTTCCACCGATTTGAAGAAGAAGAGCTAGAGCCCTAAATTTTCAACTTTTCTCCAACGAGCTTCGTTCAAGAATCAGAGTTCAAATCTTGTTAGCTCATTCAGAAGAAGAGAGGAAAAGAAAAAAAGAAGAAAAGCTCAACTTCAGATCGGTTCAAAAATAGGCTTTTCTATTCTTATTTATTTACATTACATATTTGCTCATTTGAGGAGCTATTAATTTGCTGTAAACATTTATCTGAATTGCTTGTGTCCTAATTCAATCAGGGGATTGAATTAGTTGAGGTATTTGACCTCGGGATAAGCTAAGAGTAGCTTACGTTGGATTATGTGCTGGTGAACCCATGAAAACCAGCTGGGTTCATTGTGACCCCGTGTAAAACAACAAGTTCGAGTTGTGATCTTGCAAAACTCAAGAGTTTCTTGGGAATGGACGTAGGTGTAGATAACACCGAACAACTATAAATCTTCTTGTGTTTATTGTGCTTATTACTCTCTCTCTCTCATTTATATTATGTTTCTTATTTACTGCTTCACTTCACTTGTGCACATTAACTTAGTAAAATTTGTTTTTAAGTGTAAAATTTTTTAAATAACACAATTCAACCCCCCCTCCTCTTGGGTTGCCATCTGGCCAACATTTCTGGTATTGAAAGTATATTTTTATGACAGGATTTGATATTATACTACATTTTCAATATCAAAACGTAGTCTAAATGTACATAATAGACTACACGTTCTGATGAAAAAGTAGTCTAAATGTATTTAAAGACTTCATTTTTTTGCCTTTTAACTATATTTTCTAATAAAAACATAGTCTAAATGTATTTAAAGACTATGATTTTTTGACCTTTAACTACAATTTCTGATAAAAATGTAGTCTAAATGTTTTAAAGACTACGTTTTTTTGACTTTTAACTACAATTTTTGATAAAAATGTAGTCTAAATGTATTTAAAGACTACATTTTTTTACTTTTAACTAAGTCTAAAAATGTAGTCTAAACCAGGGACTTTTAACTATGCTCATATTTTTTTGACTACACTCAAAAAGACTACGTTTTTTAAAATACTTTTAACCGTAGTCTATATATAAAGACTACATTTTTTACACGTAGTCTAATTAAATTTCTATAGTAGTGGAAGCCGCATTCCCTCCACATCCGGGTATGTATAAGAGGAGTTGGGAGGCGTTCGTGAGTTTGGTGGGGGGGAGAGGCATCCGGAACAGAGGAAGGAGAGGTGTTCGTGAGCTCGGGAGTCTTGGAAGACGTTCGCTCGGTTCAAGAGTTCTGGGAGTCGGTTCGGTTCAGGAACAGAGATCAGTTTAGCCATCTTCAGTTTAGCCCATCTTCGGTGCGGTTCAGCCTGTCTTCGGTCCAATTCAAGAAGCAAGAATCCTAGGGAATTTGGTCTAGAAGTAGATCCAGAGCTGCTATTGCCTTCTTGATGCTGTTGTCTTCTTAATGTCAGAAAAGAAGAATTTTTAATTTAAATTTTAATATGCCCTCTTGGATGCTATGAAATAAAATATTTATTCATGTTTTATTTTTATTGAATGTTCTTCAAGAAAAAATAATTTTTTACTGATTTATTCCTAAAAGGGATGGGCCGTGATCTATGGGTATGGGTCGTACTCTCATTAATAAGATTATATCTTAATTATTTTCACTATCAATTATCTATTTATTTAAATTTTAATTGCATAAATTTATTTTGAAATAACCACTCAAAGTTAGGGGTGCAACTTGGGCCGGGTTCAACCCGAACCCGGCCCGTCGAACCTGATTTGCAGCAGTACTCAAACTCTAGTTTGCTTAACACAAACCTGAAGGATCCGGGTTGAACCCAAACCAATTTGCAACTTGGGCCAGGTTCGGGTTGCAGCCAACCCGAACCCGAGAAAACCCGAACCTGTAAAGCCGCAAGCGGTAGGCCCACTGGTGTTGTGGAAGTGATGATTTAGCCTTGTTTGTTAGGTTTAAAGATATGTAGAGCTGACAATGATGTTGTGGAAGTGATGATTCTTGGTATGAACATTCCACCAAAACCTTCATTATCTTTTAAAATGAGCAATATATCTTTAACCATTGCATTTTATCATGTAATGTTGGTAGGCCGAACTAGTATCTTTATTTTTTTAATTATCTTCTTTGAGACATTTGTAACTTCTAATATGAAGTTTGCCAAAATTTTATGAAAGCATCTGGGAAGAGATGATGAGCAGAAACTAAAACATCTAGAAAGGGGTGATGAGTAAAAAACTAGAGAGCTTTGGTAGGCGAATACAGTCTCGCTACTTGGAAAAGATCTCTCATGCCAGACTTATGTGGTCTTCTAGCTGGCTCTTTATATCGTCTCAATATTTTCTGCTTCCAAAGGATAAAGGTGATTTCATCAATGCATATGGTGGCTATTGAAATGTTATGCAACATTTGTATTACTTTGGATATGTTTTGTTTAAGAATGTACTTTTTTTTGTTTAGGCTTATATAAAATATGTATATTTTTAGACATGCAATTTGAAATGTGAAGCTTGTTTGTTTCAAACTTCAGCTTATTTGTACAATGTGAAGCTTATTTGTTTCAAACTTTAGTTTATTTGTGCAATGTTAAGCTTATTTGTTTCAGATTGTCTTTTTTTTTCCATCAACCCGAATTCCAATCCGAAACTCAACTCAACTCGAACCCGATTTTAAAAATAGGGTTAGGTTGAGGTTTTACAAATAGGGTTAGGGTTAGGGTTAGGGTTGATATTTTACAAATAGGATTAGGGTTAGGGTTGAGGGAAACCCAAGTTTCATGAGCCCGAGTTACACCCCTACTCAAAGTCCCTATGGATTCGACCCCTTACTCTCGCTACTTTATTAATGAAATTAAGGTATTTTTATCATTGTGTTACGACACACATCAGATTTTTGGCACCGTTGCTAGGGACTTAAGTGCAGTTATTTTGAAAAACAAAATTAAAAAAATTTAAACATTTAAAAATTTAAAAATTTAAAAATTTAAAAAATTTTAAAAAATTAATTAAAAAATTTTAATATCACAATTTTTTCTTAATTCTATTCTTGTTTTTAAATTTGGGAATAGTTATTGCTCTCTTTATTTTATTATTTTTTTAGCTACCTTAATTGTTAGATTTTTTATTTTTCTTTTTAACATAAAAAAATTACTTTTCTTCTTATCACAAATCCACTTTTAACCTAATCAACTTTTATTTTTAATTAACTTACCTTAAAGAACCTAAAAGAAACCCTAAGACTTTCCATAAATATAATTAATTTAAGGAAATAATAATAATAATAATAATAATAATAAATATAATAAAATATTTTATTTTTATGCTTAGATTGACTTAGGTAAATTTATTTTCAGCAAAACTCAAAATATTTTTATTGACATCTCATAATTTATTAGGGAATTAGAAACTTAATCACAAAAATCTAAAAAAAAAGTAAGTAGATTAATTTTGTTTGATAACTTCAAGAGCTTAACATCTGCTTGTTGCATAGCATTTTATAATTAATTTAAGGGCACAAACCCCTAATCAAGGTAAGGTGGGGATTTTATCATCCTTCCTTGGCCCACAAACCATATCCTTCATTTTGCATTAATTCAAACCTTTAACTCTAAAATTAACTAGACGTCAGCCCTAAGGAACTCGAGCTCAATAAGACAAGACAGATGAAAGAGTTGGACCAAGTTGGAATTGACTGCTTAACTGGTGTTTAGAAAAGGAAAGGAAAGTGGTAACTTAATTGGTTCGTTCGCTTACCTAGTAAGCAACGAGGGGACTCCCATTGACCTTATTCTTAACTAGCTAGTTGATCAGCTAATTTTTAACTTGGAGGGCTCCAAGGAGATCTTAGAAGTTAGGAGCTGTCTAGATCTAGGTTAAACCTAGAGTAGAGAGTTTAATCTTTATTAACTTGATTGCTAATAATTATTAAACCCTAACTAAATTATTCTTCATTGCTATTAGTTCTAGGAATCTTTTAGGATATTTTCTTTAGAATCTTCTCCTTTCTCTTCTATTACATTAGTTTAAAAAAAAATAGAATTACTGTTTGCTTTAGAGTGAACTGGTAGGGTGTATGCTTGGTCATCGATCGTTACAACCCAACCTCATATCCTTAGATCCTAAGATAAAAGATCCTTTAAGAAACATACTTAGAATTATGGAGCTTAATAACAAAAATGATCCACCACAACAGTTAAAAGAGTATTTCACTCCTTCAAAGTATACCTATTCTCCTTGCATTCAAGTGCCTCCAGTGGAGGCCACTCAATATGAGATCAAGTCAAGTGTGATTCAAATGTTACCTTCATTTTATGGATTTACAAATGAGAACCCTTACAAACATTTAGATGGGTTCCTCGAGATTTTCTCAACCATAAAAATTTTAAATTTTTCTGACGATGCTCTTAGACTTAAGTTGTTCCCATTTTCTCTCAAAGACAAAGCCAAATATTGGTTAAATTCATTAGATACTATAATAATTTCAACTTGTGGCCATCTTCAGATAGAGTTTCTTAAGAAATACTTTCCTATAGGAAAAACAAATCAAATTAGAAAAGCCATAACAAGTTTTTTCCACATGGATGGCGAGATGTTTCTGATGTAGGACCAATTCCCATGCAAGTAAATTTTATATGATTAATTATTGCAGTTGATTAGTCTCCCGAAGTAATAGCCTAAGAGGGATTCAGAAAAACTCACAGTAACTCCGCACGCAAAATAGATCCACAAAAAGTAAAGAAGAAAGATCGCCGAGGCTAAGAAGCCCCGGTAGGGCTTGTTCTCCCACAATAAAGCTACTAGCAGATTAGAGGGGTGTACCTAGCAGGATGAGAAGATCAAGATACTGAAGGAGTCGTTCTGCCTAGCGGATGCCCTGGATGACTAAGACCCAAGCTCATGGATCTATGGCTAAGTATTTGCTGACTTGATGGCGATCACCTTGAATCCTGGATTCGTGGTTACTGAGGGACCTGCAAGAATACCATCCAAGGGTTAAAGAACAAGAGAGAAAAGTCAGATGAGAGGCAAAGAGGAAAGGAAGAAGTAGAGGAGGGGCAGTGAAGAGGCTCTTGGGCCAGGGTTTCTTCTGGAGATTGTGATGTTAGCACACGCAGGAGAAGAGAATCAAGAGCACCAGAGAACTAAATAACAAAACTTACAATAACTGAAAACTGGATTGATTGATTAATATTTAAAGATACATAATTCATACAAGAGGTTCTCTTTTATATAGCAAGAGACTTAGGGCCCAAGTAAATACATATATGGAAAGAAAAGGAGCACCCACTTTCTTCCTAAAGTGTGGATTAGATTACATGAAAAAAAACTTCATGCCATACAAATCCCTTTCAAAAAAGGCAATTTATGGGCAATAAAGGGCGTCCCTTTGCTGCTTCTTTGGGCTAGCATTCTTTCAAATAGGGTTGCATGATTTGGGGGATTGAGGTTTATCTTGTTGACTTGCTTGCTCTACTAGGTGGCATGTAGAAGGCTTGTGTTGGAGGATGGTAGGTGTGTGGCTAGCATGTGACTTCTTATGTAGGTGTGGCACCAACTTGAATTTAGCAACTGCTCTGTTTGACTTTGATGGCCTTGTCTTCTACTCTAATACTGGTGTCTCCTCTTGTAAGCTGAATGAACTTAATACAATACCAACTAGACTGGACTGGACACATATAAAACCAACTGGACTGGACATGACTCAAATTGACCCAAGCTCATAATGAGCTGACTCGATATAACCCAAACCCTAATAACGAGTACCAACTCAAAAGACAAGACTCAAATGCCCAAACAAAATTAAAATTGGACCCAAATTAAAATAAAATAAAATAACCTAGTTTCCAATTGAATCAAACCCTACAAACCTAATCATATATCCATAGAGGATTAAGAATCCTCTATCTGATCTTGGTGCCCACACCAATTCACTCGGGATGGGAGGAACTCGACCCCATCGAGTATGGGTTGCTCTGGCTCTGGTAGCTCTTTAGGAGGTTTGGGTCGAGGCATTGCAAGTCCTCTCGAGTAATCCATGAATTGTTGGATCCAGGGCGACCCTGCCATCGGACCAGGTAGTGTTGGTAACCATAGTTCGGGTCGTAATGGCTTGATCATTGATGATACACTCGATCTGCTCTCCTCGCTCAGGAAAAATTGGTGGTGGATGCTCCTGGGTAGGTTCGGTCATGAAAGGAGTGCTATGTCCAAAGTACTCACTAGGAATCGCCGTCGGTTTCCTATATTCTACTAGGTCTGCAATATTGAATGTAGAGCTAATGCCCCAATCCGAGGGTATATCTATCACATAGGCATTGGGTCCTACCTTCTCTATCACTTTAAAGGGGCCAGCTTCATGAGCGTGAAGTTTCTTAACGGTCCCTAGCGGAAAACGTTTAGGCCTAAGCCTAACCATGATAGAATCCCCTACACCGAACTCTTTGGCTCTTCTTCGGGAGTTAGCCAGTCTTTTATAAGTTTCATTACTTATATTTATTTTATGGCTAATATCCTTATGTAAGTCTCTAATATGCTGTGCAAATACTTGTGCGACTCTGAGACTCATGTGTGGAGGGGTAAAGGAATTAAATCAAGTGGATGATTAAGCTTGTACCCATGGACTATCTCAAATGGACTCTTGCCCGTAGACCTATTCACTGAGCTGTTGTAGGCAAAACTCTGCATGAGATAGCAATAGATCCCACATCCCTAGGTGTTCACCTACAAGGCACCTAAGAAGGTTTCCTAGACTATGATTCACCACTTCAGTTTGCCCATCCGTTTGGGGGTGAAAGGCTATAGAAAAATTAAGTTTGGTCCCTAACAGATGCCATAGTGTTTTCCAAAAAGTAGCTGGTGAACCTAACATCCCTATCAGAAACAATGGTCTTGGGTAGGCCATGGAGCTTGACCACACTGTCTAAGAAAAGTCAGGATACCCTAGATGCGTTAAAGGTTTGTGAACAAGGGATGAAGTGTGCCATCTTAAAGAACCTATCAACCACTACAAAGATTGAGTCATGCTTCTTCTGGGTCTTAGGTAATCCTAGAATGAAGTCCATACTAAGGTCTTGCCAAGGATGATCAGGCACTGGCAAAGGAGTATATAGACTGGTGTTCTGGTTCTGCTGTTTTGCAACGGCACAAGTTCAACATCGGGCTACTATCAGGCAACGAGCCTTTTTAATCTTGGCTAGTAAAATTGGTCCTCTATTGCTATGATAGTCTTATCTCTTTCAACATGACCAGCTAATCCCCCAGCATGCATTTTTTTAGACTAGGAACTTTCTAAGTGACGTCCTAGGGATACAAAGTCTATTGCCCCTAAAAAGATAACCATCCTGGATGGTATAATCTCCACTGGTACTGGATGGTCCTAGCCGAAGGGTCTTATGAGTTTCACCAAAGTTAGGGGAAGTCTCATACTCATCTTTTATTTGGTTGAACCCTATAACTTCAGTGCTAATAGTACTCAACAATAAAGACTTACGGCTTAGGGTGTCTCTACCTTATTTTCTACCCCGGCACGGTGTTTCAGGATAAAAGTATATGCCTAAATGTATTCAACCCATTTTCCATGCCTAGAATTGAGCTTCTTTTGGGAGTCCAGAAATCGGAGTGCCTCATGATCAAAAAATAAAATAAACTCCTACGGCAGCAAGTAATGTCTCCAATACTTAAGGGCCTATACTACCACATAGAATTCCTTATCATAGGTAGAATATTTAAGTTTAGTTTCATTTAGTTTTTCACTAAAGAAAGCTATGGGGTGATTTTCTTGGCTTAACACTCACAAGGGTGAAGATATGCAATGTATGCTAGTCTCAACGGCGTTCGACAGTGTCCAATCCTATCTACGCATCGACTAGGGAAGTTTAAAGAATCAAACCATAATGTGTAATTTTGGATCTCACAATTTGTAATATCTATTACAAATTCCATATGCACAGCTCGCATTCTTTTGGACTTTATCTCACAGGTTAAATATCTATATATATATATATATATATATATATATATATATATGCACCCAGATAGATAAAAAACCAATAAATTTGATTTGCATTCATAAAGTAATGTGTACAAACTAGCATCTAATCCGATTGGATCTAGGGCACACACTAACAGGCTAGCCATCGGACCAGCCTAGTGCCGGCTGTTGCCGGCAGCCACCCCCCTTTTCTTTTCCTCTTCTTTTTCTCTTTTCTTTCTCTCTTCCTCTGCTTCATCTTCCTCTCTTGCTCCCTTAACCTCCCACTTCATCTTCACTGCAGCGGTGGCATGGCCAACCAAGGAAGGCCGACCAAACCCCACCAGATGCTGCTTTGGTGCTGGTGGGGTCCATTGCTCGAGGCTCGGGCCCGATGAGCTGGCAAGCATGCCATCTGGCCCGAACCAACATGCGAGAGCCAGTTGGGCTCCTATGCGAAGGAGGGTTGCCCGACATCCCACACACCACTTTTTTGGCCACTCTCTCCACTGGGGTGACTGTCCAAGAAGGCGCGCGAGGCAGTGGGCCTCAGCATGGCTATGACATGTGGCTTGGCTAGGGCACATCCATGCCTCCCCCCTTCCTTCTCTCACTCTTACTCAAGTGGTGGAGGGGACATACCTGGCCGACAGCGAGGTGGAGATGGTGGGCAGAGGCGGAGCGGTGATGGGGAGATGACGGAAGGGGGCTGGAAGTAGTGAAAGGGGCCAACACGGCTCCCTCCTCAATGGCAGTGAAGCGTGGGTTCTGCCATCCCTATGCCCACGTGGGAATCACGTGGTGCAGCACGCACTGCCTCAACATTCACCCTTTTTATTTTAAGTGGGGGATTATAGTTGGTCTTGGCTTTTCCTCTGACACCACTTTTGTAATGGCCATTGGATGACCAATATCACTGCTGGGCATCCAATCTCTTCATGCCTTTTATTAGAAGACCAAAGCCTTGAGCTAGGTGCCTAATCGTTTTGTTGGATGGCTAATTGGCTGTCCAATGCATGGAGGAAAAATGGTTTGAGGCTTTTTGGATGACCAGATGTTGGAATTGAATGACCAAATTTGTTGAGCTCTCGCCTTTTCTCTGAAACCATTTTGAATTTGAGCACTGGTCAACCAATTGGTTGACCAATAAGTTAAGAAATTTTTCTCAATGACTATTTTTCTAACATTTCAATGATTTCCTTTTCCATTTTTCTTCTCTCATAATGGGTTACAATGGCTATATTTTTCTGTTGTGTATAAATACCTCTCTTGTACAGTAATTTAGAAGCAAAAAAATAAAATATTATTAAAAAATAGAGAGAAAAAGAGGAAGAAAAATACATTAAAAAAGAGTTTCATTCTTGGAAAGATAGTTGGAGAGGTGCACTAATTACTTGCAAAGCCACTTGAAGAGCATTTATTTATCATTCTTAGTATAGTGTTAAAGCTCCAACAATTATTCTTAAAAAGCATTCAAGCTTCATCAAAGGCTTCATTTTTGCTTCGACGTGCTTAAAGGAAGAAGCCCACTTATGGAGTGTTCTTCAAACGTTATAAAGTATTTCTTTAAAAATCTGCTCATTTAAGGGGCTTGTTATATAAACTATTAATATTCTTATGATTTGTACTTGTATTTCATGGTTGTGAAACGTGTAAGGGTAGAGGCCTACCTATGTGTGTACCTGTAATGCTTGATTATTTTCAAAAATAAGCTTGCTAGCCAGGTAGGCTAGTGGTGTTTAGTGAAATTTCAAGAATTCTTGGGAGTGAATGTAGGTACCAAGTTTAGTGCCGAACCACTATAAACTTGCTGTGTTTGATTGTGATATTTTCTATGATTGACTGCATATTATATTCACTTTACTACACTCTATTCACTTGTGAAAAATGTTTAAGTGCATAATTTATTCCTCCTCTTGGGTTTCTATATCTGGGCAACAAGGGCCATTCGTTGGCCCGGACCATCATAGTGGTCACCCTTTCTAGCACAATAACATCACCGATGAAACCCATCAGGGTAGAGTCCACCATCCGAAGATCTTCTATTCTCAAACCCATTCTCAAAAGGCATCAAAGTAGAGAACATTAACAGAGGTTCTATTATCAATGAGAACTCAATTTACCACTACAAGAAATTCATAAAATAGTGATGCAACTTAGCGACACAAATATTCATCATAAAATAATGACAAAATTGCGATGCAATTGTGACCCATGAAATCTGCGATGCAATTTAGCAACGCATTAAATCAATCGCTAAATAGCGATGAATTTAGCGACTCCAAAAATTTTCATCGCTAAATAGCGACGCATTTATATGTGTCACTGTTTAGTGATGCATTTTAATGCATTGATAAATAGTGATGCATTAAAATGCATCGCTAAATAGTGATGCATTTTAATGCATCACTATTTAGCGACGCAAAATTGCATCGCTAAATAGTGATGCATTTTAATGCGTCACTGTTTAGCGATGCGAAAATGCGTCACTATTTAGCGATGCGAAATTGCATCACTAAATAGCGATGCCGCTAAACAGTGATGCATTTTAATGCGTCACTATTTAGCGATGCAAAATTGCATCGCTAAATAGTGACACATTTTAATGCGTCACTGTTTAGAGATGCAAAATTGCGTCACTAAATAGCGACGCATTTTAATGCATTACTAAATAGTGATGCATTTTAATGCGTCACTATTTAGCGATGTATTAGCGTGTGTCACTAAATAGGGTTTTAGGGTTTAAGGGTTCAGGGGCTCAGGGTTTCAGGGTTTAAGGGCTCAGGGATTCATGGTTTAGGGATTAAGGGTTTCAGGGGTTTAGCGGTTTAGGGTTTATGGTTTTAGGGTTTTAGGGTTTTAGGGGTTGTATGGTTTTAGGGTTTCAGGGTTCTAGGGGTTTTAGGGGTTTTAGGGTTTTAGGGTTTAGGGTTTAATTAGTGATTTAGGGTTTTAGCGTTTAGGTTTTAGTATTAGGGTTTTAGGGGTTATCGTTGGTTTTGGGTTTTAAAGGTTTAGACTGCGTTCTCAGCACAAAGGCATGGATCGGACTGAAGGCAGTGTTGGTCCTAGGTAGAACCTTGTATTCGAACACCCGAGACACCGTGGCACTGCAATGCACACCATTCCATGGGACGGACCGGCCAGCCCAGCCCAATGTCTAACTATGAGCTTCTTAACTACAACAACTTAAATATACGCTATTGAAGCTGGTATTACCTTGGCTACTGGCACCAGACTTGCCCAGCAATGGATCCTCATTAAGGAATTTAGATTGTACTAGATTGTACTCAATCCAATTACTAGACTCAAAGAGCCGGCCAGTATTGTTATTTATTGTCACTACTTCCCTGTGTCAGGATTGGGTAATTTGCGTGCCTGCTGCCTTCATAATTTTGCATATTTAAAGATGCAACAAGTGCATCATCATGGGGGAATTGTATCTCCTTAAGGTCTTTTCTCGAGAATGTGAATTCCTTACACTTAGCATTTTAGATAGAAGTAGCTCCTCGTTTGACCGACCATCGAATGAGCTGACCATGGCGATCATGTGCACGTTGCCAGCCACTAATGGGTTTGGTGAAGGCTGCTATCAAAGCTTGGGAGGATGCTCTGCTTTGGCATCTACCTCTGGGGGTCCTCGGTAGCGCTCAAGTCTTCCTCGGTGGATCAGTTGCTCGATCTCCTGCTTGAGTTGCCAACATTCTTCAGTATCATGCCCATGGTTGCGGTGATATCGATATTACTTGATCATATCTCTCAAGGTTGGATTTCTCTGGAGAGGCTTCGGCCGAGGCAGCCGGTGCTCTATCTCCATCAGGATTTGAGCCTGGGGTGCGGCAAGAGAAGTAAAATTGTTGAACCTCCATGTTGGGCTTCAAGAGCATTACCTAGGTGGTGGAGCTCTTGGTCAGTGCAGGCTCATAGGGCGAGCTGATCGGCTTTTGTTTGAGCTTTTCTTTTCCTTCTTTGATTGATCAACTCATGCCAATCTTCTGAATTCTTTTATCCTAGCGTATTTATCTGCCAGGGCCATCATGTCGGAGAGACTTCATCGGTAGTTCACCTCCATTGCCAGATAGAAGTCTCTCTCTTTTGATACTCAGCCACTATGGCAGACATAGCCACCTTATCATTGAGGTGGTCAACTTTCAGCATGGCCGTGCTTATCAAAATAGTCAATCAATTTCAGCTTTAATGTGCCGAACCACACTCTAGCAAGTCCTCTGAGGGTCAAGGGCAAGGCTCAACATAGAATTGCATCTAAGGCTTCATGGAGCAACATGATTGACCAAAAGCTACTTAGATGGTCATCTGGGTCGGTCATCCCATTGTACGGCTTGATGGCAGGGAGCTTGATGTGCGGTGGGATAGCCTCGGTCATAATTCTCATGATAAAGGGGGACCTTGCTCCACCTGAATCTCTGGCAGGGAGTTAGGCTTCACAACATCTAATTATAGGTATATCTTCTAGATCTTCTGCTCGATCACCTCATTTCAGAAAGTTCGAGAGGCTGGGCGAGGAAATTAAGGTCTTGGCGTAGAATCATGATGGGAAGAAATCAGAGATAGGGAGCAGGCCCAGTGGGGCAAAGGAAAGCTCCTGTCTTTGGCTTTTGGTAGAATAGGCTCTGTTTCCTCCTCACGGTCGGGTTATTGTGGGAGGCTCGTAGCTTTGAACTGGTTGGGTAGAGGAGCCATCGGTTGAACCGGTGCAGCTACTATGCTAATATGTTGTTGGTTGAGCATAGTCAGGAGTGGGATTCCATGGAGTCCCTATACCAACTGTGCCAAGGCCTGGACTAGTTGGGCTAACGTGCCAAATTGGTACTGCATAACAAGGGCCACGAGTGGCGATGGAGCATCAGGCTAGGAAGGTTGTAAGAATGCTATGTTCTGTGAAGGATTAAGCCTCTAAGAGGTGATAAATGCACAAATAATTATCATAAACCTATTACTTAATAGGTCAAATTACATTTATTATTTAATATTTGATTACTTTATATAACATTTTTAGAAAAAGCTTCATCAATTTAAAGAGATTAATTTTAAGAGTCCAACGATGCAAACGACACTCAAATCAGACTTAAAATGAGCTCGAAATTAAATTTACAAGGATTTATATTCAATTGCATGAATCTCAAAGCAAACTCGGTAGACCATCTGCCGAGTTCATCATATTTTTTCAGAATCAAGCATGTCGCGCAGACGGATGCCGGTGATGCCCAGGGTCACCAGAGACCATTTTATTCACCAAAAACATCACCGCCAAGAAGATCCTCACTGCCGAAAAGCTCCTCAACATTGGAAAATTACCCAAATCGCCTCGGATTCCATGGAATTAAAGAAGGAAGCCATCGGCCACAGTGATGTCTCCCAGGAAATTTTCATCTTTCTGATTCCACCGTCGCACAAACTAATTGGGAAAGAAACTTCAGATTGGAAGGAAACTGGCTGCGTTCTATCCGCCAAACAAATCGGGAAAGAACTCTAGATTGGAAGAAAAATCATCCGCAATCTTTATGCAATCTCTCTGCATCTGTCCATGTGTTGAATCAGATATGGATAGCTGGGAATACTACTATAAAAAGTTAAATAGACTACAGTAGGTTTTAGGAAAAAGACTACATTTTTTGTAAAAAATGTAGTCTTATATTTTCACAAATTAAAAGACTACATCTTTTATTTAAAACATAGTCTTAAATTATTGAAAATATAAAAAGACTGTTTTTAAATAAGACTTAGTCTTATATATAAAAGACTACGTTTTTAATTAAGACATAGTCTTATATTATATGATAATATAAAAAGACTACTTTTTTAAATAAAACGTAGTCTTATGTTATCTAATAATATATTTAAGACTACATTTTTAATTAAGACGTAGTCTTATATTATCTGATAATATAAAAAGACTATGTATTTAATATCTTATAATATAAAAGACTACATTTTTAATTAAGACAGTCTTATATTATCTGATAATATAAAAAGACTATGTTTTCAATATTTTATAATATAAAAGACTACATTTTTAATTAAGAAGTCTAATATATTTTTAATTAAGACGTAGTCTAATATAATTTTTCTTCTCCTAATTCACTTCCCTCCTTTTCCTAAACGAAACCCTCGCGATACCCAAAATCAAATTTCTTTCTTCCATCTGCAATTTTGTTCTAGGGTTTCGTTTGTGGAGACTCCATCGCCCACCACGCGGGATTAAGGTTAAGGAGACTCCACCACCATTGATCAGGATTTCATTTACTAGGACTCCATTACCAGGCAAGATTAGGGTTTTGTTCTTCATCAGGCTGAGATTCAACTGCAGGTAATTTTTTTTTTTTAATCTAACGATCGGAGAGAGAGAGGGCAAGAGGGGTGCCGGCCTGGGGTTTGGCTTGGGCCTGGCGGTGTGCCCGCCGGGCCGGAGCCGTGGGTTGCCTGCTCTGCTTTTTTGAAAGCCCTCTCTTCAATGTTTCCCTGTTCAAAGCTCCTTCTTCGGTGGCGAGGAGGGCAGGGAGACAAGCCCATGACATCGACAGCACGCACGCACCGATGTCAGGCGAACTTGGAGGCAAAAAGGGACCGATCGAATTGGAACGCTGGATCGCCAATATGCCACTTTTCTTCGGACTTGTTCTCTGGAGTTTGTGGGCACTAGGTGGGTGATATATTCTCCACCGAACAAGCTCATGATGAGGTCTCAAATATCTCGGGCCTTCCGTGCCAGAGTTGGAGGCTTGCAGCCGCCGGGCCGGAGCCGTGGGTTGCCTGCTCTGCTTTTTTGAAAGCCCTCTCTTCAATGTTTCCCTGTTCAAAGCTCCTTCTTCGATGGCGAGGAGGGCAGGGAGACAAGCCCATGACATCGACAGCACGCACGCACCGATGTCAGGCGAACTTGGAGGCAAAAAGGGACCGATCGAATTGGAACGCTGGATCGCCAATATGCCACTTTTCTTCCGACTTGTTCTCTGGAGTTTGTGGGCACTAGGTGGGTGATATATTCTCCACCGAACAAGCTCATGATGAGGTCTCAAATATCTCGGGCCTTCCGTGCCAGAGTTGGAGGCTTGAGAATTTAACTTCAGTTTATATTTTAGGCAGCACTTTCTTCTTTATTAATAAGTTGGAAGAGAGATAAAGAGAGAGAGAGAAAGAGAGACGTACCTTGACCTGCTGCATCCACTATGGGATCAATATCATGTGAGAATCGGGGGCTGAATGGATGCGGAAAGAAGGCATGGCACAAGTTGCAATTGGCGGTCCCAAGTACATGATATGCCACCCATTGTTTCTTGTGTGTGAATGTGCATACACTGCACCATAAATTGGGGTTCCTGATTGTGTTTGGGTGGGATCACATTGTCAATAGGGTCCATTAGTGGTCCAATTGGCATGTCACAGTCTGTACTTCTAACACGGCTCTTGATACGGCTGGCTATTTCCTCTGGGTGGTATTATCTTTTGCACGGTTTTTGAAAGCAATGATGTGACAGCAAAACCTCTTTCGCGGGGCCTTCAGCGTCGGCCCCAGCGCTGAGACTTTGGCTCCGGCCTCCAGCGCCAGCATCCAGCGACGGCCCCCAGTGTCAGCCTTCAGCGTCGGCCCCCAGCGCTGAGAATGGCACCGCCCTCCAGCGTCAGCCTCCAGCGCCGGCCTCCAACTCCGACTCCCAGCATCGGCCTTCAGTATCTTCCACATGCACAATGACCAGTCTCATACAACGGATTCCGTGATCTAAGGTCTACTGCCGGGCATCTCGCTCGCCGAAATCATGGGCAAGTGTTAGCTCGATCGGCAGTTACCACTATAAGCGGCCCTTATCCAGCAACAGCTCAACGACTTGCCGTCCGATGAAACATCACAACAGGGAAGATTCGACGGTTCCAACATAACGAGGTAAACGGGATCCCAGACAGGTATAAAAAGAGAACCCAAGCTCCATGCGAAGGGGACTCTCTCTGGCTTCCTCTTTCAAGCTCCACTTAGATATAATCTCCTTGTTCTACGACTCGCTGACTTGAGCATCGGAGGGTCCCCGCCGGAAATACCAGCCCGAGACTTTTTTGCAGGCTCTAGAAGGAAGACGGCGACTTTTCTACGCTCACCACAATCCTAGCCCATTCGACGTTCATCACAAGTGAGTTGGCGGCAACAGATTGGCGCGCCAGGAAGGGGGGCCAGTTCACACGGGAGGAAGATGAAAGTTCTCCCCGTGACCCCACCAATTTTACAAGGGAAACGATGGTGACCACGCGAGCACAGGAGGCTTCCTCCAGTCAAGCAGCCGGGCGGATTCCACGGGCTGAGCATTCGGAGGCCAATCTCCATGTTTTGCCCCCTGCGCAGATGAGCCAACTTGACCGGCTTGAAGCTCTGGCCCACCAAGTCCAGGATCTGACGACAATGGTCCGGGAGCTGCAAGAGCATCATTTGGCTGCTGCAACTCAGCCCCCTATGCTTGATGAAGGAATGCGGGGAACAGTCCAGTCTCACCAAGGTGGGACCCCGCCTGAGGTCTCCCACCGCTCACCCCCCGAACCTCATCACCGAGGGACCTTGAAGCGACGGTGGTCCCCTTCTCGCCACTCCGGTCGTTCCCACCACCGGCTGGAGGAAAGAGAGTCTAGGCGGGCGCATTCTTTGCGCCGGAGATCTTCTTTAGCTCCTTCCTCTGATTCATCCCAAGATGGCACTCTCCGGAAAACCACCCATCGGGCTGAACAAAGGCTCGACAAGTATAACCGACGGTTGGACGAGCTCAGCCGCCGGATCACCGACCCTTACGGGACGGCTTATAAACGCCGTCCCCTGCTTTCCTGTCATGTCATGAAGGAGCCGGTCCCGCCCCGGTTCCGTCTCTCCCAACTGGATCCGTACGATGGGACGATGGATCCCCTTGACCACCTGGAGAGCTACAAGGTCCTTATGCAGGTCCAGGGAGCGACGGACTCCCTTTTATGCATTGCCTTTCCGGCCACTCTCCGGAAAGCGGTGCGCGCGTGGTACTCCCGCTTGCCCCCGCGCAGCATCAACTCATTTCGGCAGCTCAAGCGATCTTTCCTGGCTCACTTTGATGCCTGTTGAAAGATCTCGCGAGTGGCAGATAGCCTCTTTGCTATTCAGCAAAGGAGTGGCGAGACCTTGAAGGATTTCGTCGCTCGATTTAAGGAGGCGGCGTTGGAGGTGTACAACCTGGAAGATTCCGTGGCCACTTTGGCCTTGAAACGAGGACTTCGCCCATCCAGGTTCGCGTATTCCCTGGATAAGAAGCCTCCGAGTTCTTATGCTGAGCTTCTGAGCCGAGCCCAAAAGTACATCCGCGCCGACGAGGCGGATTCTTCCAGGAGGGAAGTTGACAAGAACATCAGTAATAAACCACCGCCTACTGAACACGCCGGTGCACGACCTCGTAAGCCCGAGCCTCCACGCCGTCCAGATCGCCGACCACAGACACTGGTTCCTAAGGAGTAATTCACCCCCCTCATGGCTCCCATCTCTCACAACCTGCTGGAGATAGAGGAGGAACCTTATTTCAAGCGTCCGACTCCCTTGAAGTCTGGGGCCCCCCGCAACAAGGAGTTTTATTACCGGTACCACCGGGACTACAGTCACGACATCGAGGATTGCCGCCATCTAAAAAAGGCCATTGAGGAGCTAGTTCAGCAAGGCCACCTAAGCAAATTTGTTCGACGGGGAAATCTCCCCACGTCGGGCCCCCCGATGCCTCCGAGTCACTCGGCTGGCGTGGATAATGCTCCAACTGAAAAGACTATAGCTATGATTTCCTGGGGAGCGGATGGTGGCTCGAAGAGGCAGCGAGAGGGAATAGACTCTGTAATTCATTTCTTCGGAAAGGATCTAGATGGGGTAGTTAATAAATATGACGACAGTGTCGTGGTGTCCATGACTATAGCCAAACATCCTGTAAAAAGAATTTTAATTGATAGTGGGAGCTCGGTGGATGTCTTGAGCTATGAGGCTTTTGTTCGGATGGACTTGTCAAGATCTTTGCTCCGACCCGTTGCCGCACCGCTAATGGGCTTCACTGGAGATTCGGTGAACGTCGAGGGCGAAATTGCCCTCCCGGTCACGGCTGGAACTCCTCCATGTCAGAGCACTGTGGTTATAAATTTCTTGGTGGTCTGGGTCCCGCTGGCTTATAACGCCATCTTGGGAAGACTAGGGTTGAATCTGCTGGATGCCGTAATCTCCACTAAGAGGTTATTGGTAAGGTTCCCCACCAATGAAGGGGTCAGAGAAATGAAAGGGGAGCAAAGCCCACTTCTGCCTTGCTACCATTTGTCTCCTAGCCCGCTGAACACGGCGTCGGCGACAGCCTCTGAGTCACTCGATCCTCGGGAGTTGGAAAGAAGGGGAGAGCCGGCAGAGCACTTTCTAACCCTCCCCTTGGGTGATGACCCGGCAAGGACTGTTCAGGTGGGGGCATTGCTCCCAGAGGAAGCACGCCATCAACTTCTTACTTTCCTGCATGCCAACACTGACGTCTTCGCATGGTCGTCCTCAGACATGTCGGGCATCCCTGAAGAAATAATCACCCATCGACTTAACCTCAAACCAGAGTGTCGGCCGGTCCGATAGAAAAAAAGAAACTTTGCTCCAGACAGACAGAAAGCTATCGACGAGGAGATCCGTAAGTTAATGGCTGCGGGCCATATTCGGGAGGTCTGCTACCCCGAATGGTTGGCTAATGTGGTGCTAGTCCGCAAGACCAACGGAAGCTGGAGAATGTGCGTAGATTTCACCGACCTCAACAAGGCATGCCCTAAAGACAGCTTTCCCCTGCCCCGAATCGATCAACTGGTGGATGCTACATCCGGCCATGAGGTCCTTAGCTTCATGGATGATTTCTCTGGATACAACCAGATTCGGATGAATCCAGCAGATGAAGAAGATACCTCCTTCATAACTGAGAAAGGGTTATATTGCTACAAGGTAATGCCTTTCCGGTTAAAGAATGCGGGAGCCACTTACCAGAGGCTGATGAACAAGGTCTTTGAAGGTCAGATAGGACGTAACATGGAAGTGTACGTGGATGACATGTTGACAAAAAGCGTTCATGCCATTGACCACATCGCGGACCTAACGAAAACTTTTGACAACCTTCGTCAGTACCAGATGAAGCTGAACCCTCGTAAGTGTGCATTTGGGGTGACAGCCGGGAAGTTCTTGGGCTTCATGGTAACCCGGAGGGGGATCGAAGCAAACCCGGATAAAGTCCAAGCCATCTTGGACATGAGGCCTCATGCCAATAAGAAGGAAATACAGCGCCTGACAGGAAGGGTAGCCGCCCTAAGCCGCTTCCTATCCAAGTCCGCTGAGAGGTGTCTACCTTTCTTCAAGGCGCTTCGCAGAGTCAACGAGTTCGAATGGACGAAAGAATGCCAGGAGGCGTTCGAAGGGTTAAAGGAATTCTTATCTACCCCGCCACTGCTAGCCAAGCCGACGAGTGGAGAAGAACTCCTTCTATACCTTGCAGCCTCTCCTGAAGCTGTTAGCTCCATGCTAGTCCGTGTGGACACCGATGGCACACAGAGGCCAATATACTATACGAGCAAGGTGCTTCACGATGCAGAGACCCGATATTCAAATATGGAGAAGATCATCTTTGCATTGATCGTGTCTGCCCAGCGTCTGCGGCCGTACTTCCAAGCCCACCCGATCGCGGTGATCACAGACCAACCTCTGAAGACAGTTCTTGCTTGCCCAGATACTTTCGGCCGGCTAGCGAGGTGGGCCCTCAAGCTGGGGGAGTTTGATCTATCTTTCCGCCCCCGTTCGGCCATGAAGTCTCAAGTCTTGGCAGATTTTTTGGTCGAATGTACTTGGGGAACGGAGCAACCTAAAGAACCTCCTACGGACACTCAGCCCCTCGTAACCAGTGATGATGAGTGGGTCCTTCATGTGGATGGGGCATCGAATTCTCAAGGGAGCGGAGCAGGCCTCATCTTGGCCAACTCGGATGGGGTTGTGACCGAGTGTGCACTTCGCTTCCTCTTTCCAGGCACTAATAATCATGCGGAATATGAAGCTTTGTTATCCGGTGTGAAATTGGCTCGAGAGCTTGGGGTGAAACGCCTTAGGGCATTCACCGACTCCCAACTGGTTGCTGGTCAGATTACAAAGGAATACGAGGCAAGGGATCCCATCATGGCCCGCTACTTAGATATGGTGTACTCGCTGGTTTCCCCCTTTACTCACTTCAGCGTCAGCTACATTCCTCGACAGGAGAATGCTAGAGCCGACGCCTTATCCCGTCTTGCCGCCTCAGCTGATGGGATGTTGGGAAAGGCTTATGTAGAGCACTTAGAAGCCCCGAGTATTGATGTATCAAGAGAAACTTTACTAGTGGAGCAGGAGCCCTCCTGGATGGACGCCTATGTCCGGTACTTTACTGAGGGTACCCTCCCAGAAGACCCTGCCGAAGCTAGGAAACTTAAAAGACGGGCCTCAAAGTTTTTCATCATGGAGGGAAAGCTCTACCAAAGGTCGTTCTCATACCCTATCCTCAGGTATGTCGGCCCCACCGACGCCAATTATATTCTGTGAGAGATACACGAAGGGATATGCGGAAGCCATCTGGGGGGCAGGGCTCTTGCGTATAAAGCTCTACGTCAGGGGTATTATTGGCTGACAACGAAGGAGGATGCATCCGAACTCGTTAAGAGGTGTGACAGCTGCCAGCATCATACCAACATCCAACATCAGCCGGCATCCCAGCTGACCCCTCTAGCTGCACCATGGCCCTTTGCATAGTGGGGCATGAACATCCTGGGACCGTTCCCTCCTGCCTCCGGACAACGCAAGTTCCTAGTGGTGGCCGTCGACCATTTTACTAAATGGATCGAGGCGGAAGCTCTTGCCAAGATCACAGAAGCCAAAATAAGGACTTTCTTTTGGAAGTCTGTGGTGTGCCGGTTCAGGCTACCGCACACCCTCGTTACAGACAACGGCCGACAGTTTGATAACACGGCCTTCCGGGAATTCTGTGATGGCCTGGGCATCCATCATCGATTCACTTCAGTAGGGCATCCCCAAACCAACGGCGCAGCCGAGGTGACCAATCGCATCATCCTCCAAGGACTCAGGGCTCGGCTAGATAGCTGCAAAGGGCGCTGGGTGGAAGATCTTTCCAGTGTGTTGTGGGCCTACCACATGACGCCGCGAGCACCTACTGGGGAAACCCCTTTCAGCTTGATCTTTGGGACCGAGGTGGTCATCCCAGTGGAAATAGGAGCTCCCAGTCCCCGGACGGAATTATACCACGGAGAAAGCAACTCAAACCAGCTGAGGGATGATCTGGATTTGATGGAAGAATTGCGAGACCAAGCACAGCTTCGCATGGTAGCGTTCCGTCAGCGAGCGGCCAAGTACTACAACGCTCGGGTGCGACCCAAGACATTCCGTCCTGGAGACCTCGTTCTGCGAAAAGCTGAAATATCAAAGCCGACAGAGGGGGGCAAGCTGGCACCAAAATGGGAAGGACCATACCATGTCAAGGAGGTACTACACCATGGGCGTACAAAGTCGAAGAGCTAGACGGGAAACCGCTCCCTCGCACTTGGAACGCCGACAACTTACGCCGGTACTACCAATAGAACGCTATCGTCATTAATTTGAATCTATTTGATAAATGAATGATCACCATGTTCACTTACTTTTGGATGAGTATGTTAACGCCAAAGACCGGCGCCCAGCATCGGCGATAAAGACCGGCGCCCAGCGTCGGCAACAAAGACCAACTCCGTGTTGGCACCAAAGACCAGATCCATTCCGGCAGCCAAAGACCGGCGCCCAGCGTCGGCGATAAAGACCAACTCCGCATTGGCATCAATGATCGGCGACCAGCGTCGGCAATAAAGACCGACGCCCAACATCGGCAACAAAGACCAACTCCGCATTGGCACCAAAGACTGGATCCGTTCCAGCAGCCAAAGACCAGCGCCCAGCGTCGGCGATAAAGACCAACTCCGCATTGGCACCAAAGACCGGATCCATTCCGGAAGCCAAAGACCGGCACCCAGTGTTGGCGATAAAGACCAACTCCGCGTTGGCACCAAAGACTGGCACCCAGCGTCGGCAATAAAGACCGGCGCCCAGCGTCGACAACAAAGACCAACTCCGCGTTGGCACCAAAGACCGGATCCGTTTCGGCAGCCAAAGACCGGTGCCCAGCGTCGGTGACAAAGACCAACTCCGCATTGGCACCAAAGATCGGATCCGTTCCGGCAGTCAAAGACCGGCGCCCAGCGTCGGCGACAAAGACCAACTCCGCGTTGGCACCAAAGACCGGATCCGTTCCGGTAGCCAAAGACCGGCGCCCAGCATCGGCGATAAAGACCAACTCCGCGTTGGCACCAAAGACCGGCGCCCAGCATCGGCAATAAAGAACGGAGCCCAGCGTCGGCAACAAAGACCAACTCCGCATTGGCACCAAAGACCGGATCCGTTCCGGCAGCCAAAGACAGGCGCCCAGCGTCAGCGACAAAGACCAACTCTGCATTGGCACCAAAGACTGGATCCGTTTTGGCAGCCAAAGACCAGCACCCAGCATCGGTGATAAAGACCAACTCCACGTTGGCACCAAAGACCAGTGCCCAGCGTCGGCAATAAAGACCGGCGCCCAGCGTCGGCAACAAAGACCAACTCCGCGTTGGCACCAAAGACCGGATCTGTTCCGGCAGCCAAAGACCGACGCCCAGCGTCGGCGACAAAGACCAACTCCACATTGGCACCAAAGACCGGATCCGTTCCAGCAGCCAAAGATCGGTGCCCAGCGTCGGCAATAAAGATCGGCGCCCAGCGTCGGCAACAAAGACCAACTCTGCATTGGCACCAAATACCAGATCCATTCTGGCAGCCAAAGATCGGCGCCCAGCATCGGCAATAAAGATCGGTGCCCAGCGTCGGCAGCAAAGACCAACTCCGCATTGGCACCAAAGACCGGATCTATTTCGGCAGCCAAAGACCGGCGCCCAGCGTCGGCAATAAAGACCGGCGCCCAGCATCGGCAACAAAGACCAACTCCGCGTTGGCACCAAAGATCGGATCCATTTCGGCAGCCAAAGATCGGCGCCCAGCATCGACAATAAAGACCGGTGCCCAGCGTCAGCAACAAAGACCAACTCCGGGTTGGCACCAAAGATCGGATCCGTTCTGGCAGCCAAAGACCGGTGCCCAGCGTCGGCGATAAAGACCAACTCCGCGTTGGCACCAAAGACCGGTGCCCAGCATCGGCAACAAAGACCAACTCCGCGTTGGCACCAAAGACCGACGCCCAGTGTTGGCAACAAAGACCGATACCACATCGGCTTATTAAAGACCAACTCCATGTTGGCATCAAAGACTGGCTCTGTGTCAGCATATTAGACACTGGCGCCCTGCGTCGGCACTAAAGCTGACTCAGCTGAAGTTGATTATGACCAAAGGTGCACAGTAAGAAAAAAAAACATTCATTGATAGCTAAAAAGCTACAAAGTTGCCGACTCAAGTCAGGCATAGATCGATACAAAAAGAAAAACTAAAGCTATTAAAGGTCATCCGGGGCTGGGACATCATCCTCAGGAACGTCATCAGGCTTCAGTCCCCCAATATCCTCTAGGTCGTAGAGTTCCTGGATTTTATCCTTGCAGTCTTGAAAGCTGGCATCATAAGCAAGCGCCGCTGAATCGGCCACCTCCTTGTCGAAGGCTTTGGACTTTCTAAAATCTTCTACGGCCTCGGCAACTCTTTTTTCAGCCTCAAGAGCTCTTTTCTCAGACTCAATGGCCCCCCTCTGGGCCTCTATCACTGCCGCCTCCAGATCTGCAATTTTGGTTATGCACTGGCGGGTGGCCTCTTTGGCCGCATTTGTCTCAACGGAGGTAGAACTTAATTGGGTCTTTAAAACATACACCTCCAATTCTGCCACCTTCAGCTTCTCTTCGGCTGCCCTTTGGTTCTCCTCGGCTACTTTCTATTTTTCCTCGGCCACCTGAGCATTATCCAGCTCATTGGCTGCGCGGCGCTGAGCAACCTCCAGCGCATACTCAGCCTTCTCGGCTCTTAGCCGGGTGACATCGATTTCACCCTTTAGGGTGGCCCGAGTATCCTCCATAGCCATTTCCGCCTTTTCTGCCTTGAATTGGAGGGACAACATCTCCTCCCGCGCTTGGTCGATAGCGGTATGGCTCAGGGTCTAGAGGTTCTTCAGGGCGACTAGAGAGTTCAATGCCTGGAGGAAATGTCAAGGTGAGAAAAAAAAAGAAAGGAAAGAGATGATAATGGAGCAGAAGCTCACCCAGAGATGCGCCACCGATGCTTCGCGGAAGAAGGTGACTCTCCCCTGACTCTGGATAAACTCTTGCACCTCAACCACCGTGGCTTCCTCCAAGGTCCGTTCAGCCCAGCGGCTGTGATTTGCCAACAGCGATTGGAAGGAAGGATCGACGCCCCTCTCTTCCCTTGGCGTTGGGCCTACAGAGGTAGATTCCGCCTCTGAACCTGCCACCTCCGACCCCTTGACTGGTGGAGATGCTTCAGCTGTTGCCCCCATGGGGTGCAGGACAGCTGCTGGAATCGTCACTACTGCCGCAGAAACTTGTTCCGTCTCTACGGCTTTGGGCAAGGGTGACGGCGCCCTTGCAATCCTCTCAGGAGAAGGGTCGAGCAGAATAACCAGAGGAGCTGAAGCTGAGGATCTTCCCTCTAGTTGACTCGGTTCTACCTCCTTGCCGGTCTCGGCCCTTACCACTTCTGTCATGGCGGGTTCATCGCCTTGGGCCCTGGCCGCCTCGCATGTGTGCGAGGGTTCCGCAGTTCTGGCCCCCTTGGCCTCGACCTCACTAGCGTCGGCCCTTTTAGGGCCGCCCTTTTTCAAAACCTTTGCACACAGGGGCTTCACGACTTTAGCCCCTCCAGTGTCGGCCCTCTCTGTATCAACCCTTCCAGCATCGGCCCTCCTCGGGACTTTAGCAATAGCTCTTCTTTGGGCAGGGGGCACGTCCCCTGTAACCTTCCTCTTCCTGGTGGCCGCTTGCTTGAGCTCATGAAGCGACGACACCATCCCTATACAGGCAGAAGGTAGTTAAAAAAAAAAAGAAAAAAGAAAAAGGGGAAGAGGAAAAAAAAAGAAGAAAAGCAAAGGGAGGAGAAGAGAGGCGAGTAATCAAGTGCTCACCCCTCGGGGGAATTAAACCGGCAAGACGAAGGTTCTCCTCGGCTAAAAGCATATTACACCGAGGGATGTCGGTAGTCAGAAGCTGCCCAAATGCCATCCGATCTCGTGGAAGGATGGAGGGATCCCTATTAGCGTCAATGTTGGGTATCCCCCAGCTTCCATGAACCCCACCGATGTCAGCAAAGAAGAATTTATCCTTCCACCCTTTGATGGAAGTAGGAAGGCACAATTTGAGGATCCTATTAGACCTAGGGGTGAAGGACCACCAACCCGATTGCTTGCGAAGGGTGTAAAAGCTGCAGAACAAAGAGATACTGGCCTCAATGCCTTGCAAGTGGCAGAGTAACAGAAAACCGACGATGGTTCGGATTGAGTTGGGAACTAACTAGGAGGGAGTCAAAGAGTATCGGTCCAGGAGATTGAGAATAAAAGGGTGGATAGGCAACTGAAGCCCGGCCTTAAAAAAGGCTCCGTACAAAGCAACCCTTCCGGAACGGAAAGAAGTTACCTTGTCATTGGGGGCAGGGTGGAACAAATGAAGGTCCGACGGGAAGCTATACTTGGCTTTTAGGTTTACTATGTCTTGAGCAGACATAGCGGAAGCCGTCCCTTCGAGGGACTCCTTGGCAACCCTGGAAGGACCGGCAGCCATCGACTGGCTCTGGACGGAAATCCGCCCGTCGGCCGGACGACTCCCAGTTAGGGGACGACTGACTGGCCGCTGCTCCAGTGAAGAACGGTTAGAGGAAGGGGTAGACCATTGGCTTGATAAGGAATCGGAAGTCTGAGAAGGGTTGTGGGAACCCCCCCAGGAACCAGAGATGGAGCAAGAAGGTGATGAAACTATAGGAACTAACCTGGAAAACTCGATCCAAAAATAGAGCACGGGGAGAGAATGAACACGGGAGACAAATGGACGCTTGCGGACTCGAAAGGGGGCAGCAGCGTAAGAAATGGGGAGGATGGGAAGATAAGGGCGATTTTTCCTCATAACGCCATTTTAGGTCACCCCACAATCGTCCGATCTGACCACGCGTCCATCTTCAATTGGGAGGCATTTTGACGGCCTGCCAACGTGAGAAACTCAAAAAGACCACCGATAAAAAGGGAAGCATTAGCTTTATCGCAATGATACTGCTCGCCTTTTCGTAACATTGCCCGAGGAAAATCCTCTCTAATCTCAACAAAGGCGAAATAATGATGCAAAAACTGGCTGCCTAAAGGATATTAACACCCCTTTCGCAGGTAAGTGAATGCTCACCCATCTTAGGGGCGGGGGGCATCTAATACGGCTGGCCATTTTCTCTTGGTGGTACTATCTTTTGTACGGTTTTTGAAAGCAATGATGTGACAGCAAAACCCCTTTCGCGGGGCCTTCAGCGTCGGCCTTCAGCGTCGGCCCCAGCACTGAGACTTTGGCTCCGACCTCCAGCGCCGGCATCCAGCGACGGCCCCCAGCGTCGGCCTTCAGCGTCGGCCCCGAGCGTTGAGACTGGCGCCGCCCTCCAGCGTCAACCTCCAGCGCCGACCTCCAACTCTGACTCCCAGCATCGGCCTTCAGTATCTTTCACATGCACAATGACCAGTCTCATACAACGGATCCCATGATCTAAGGTCTACTGTCGGGCACCTCGCTCGCCGAAATCACGGGCAAGTGTTAGCTTGATCGGCAGTTACCACTATAAGCGGCCCTTATCCAGCAACAGCCCAATGACTTACCGTTTGATGAAACATCACAACAGGGAAGATTCGACGGTTCCAACAGAACGAGGTAAATGGGATCCCAGAAAGGTATAAAAAGAGGACCCAAGCTCCATGCGAAGGGGACTCTCTCTGGCTTCCTCTTTCAAGTTCCACTTAGATATAATCTTTCTGTTTCACGACTCGCTGACTTGGGCGTCGGAGGGTCCCCGCCGGAAATACCGGCCTGGGACTTTTTTGCAGGCTCTAGAAGGAAGACGGCGACTTTTCTATGCTCACCACAATCCTAGCCCATTCGACGTTCATCACAAGTGAGTTGGCGGCAACAGCTCTAATGATCCTGTGGCCCTCGTGGAAGAAGCTATTCAGAGAACAAACCTATCCACATAATCCGCAGCAATTGCGAAAGATGTAGTGGGAAAATGACCATTTATACTTCCTTGCATGGTTCGCTTCCTTCACCTCCACATGGAGAAAAGATCAAATTCCAGTCACTTATTTGCTATAGAGCCGCATTATGATCCATTAGAAACGACATATCCGCATTAAGGCAACCTAATGCATGCGATGACTCGAGCGTGCAAATAAGATGATTGTTGATTTTTCTTATCTTTTTTTTTTGAAAATAAGGTGATTATTGATTTTTCTTTTTTTTAAAAAAAATAAAGATAGTTTATATGTTTTTGAACATAATATCTTTTCCATTTTAGGAACATAGATGGTGGATTCATCGGGCATGAAAAGTAGGTCCAAAGAGATTGATGACAAAGTAAAGAAAGCTGAACCACTGTAAGTTATTATTTATCTTTTTAATTTACTTATCATCTTTCAAATTTATTAGTTTGTTAGATAAAATTAATTATATTTGTTGATTTAATTAAGTTTGATTTAATTAAGTAGTTTCTAGTATTTTTTGAATTTAAACAGACTAGATAAGTCATGATACTCTGTTAATAGACGTACAAAAAGATATGAGGATGGTGTCAAAGTTTTTTTGAATCATGTTAAAAGAAATTTACAGATAAAAAGCAAAGAAAAGGGTCTATGGAGTTTGTCATATTTAAAGAATTATATTGCAAAAAGTTTAGGAGATACAAATACAATAACTATGGTATTGGATGTTGGTGTCTTTGATCATGAACGGATTTGTTATATTATTTGGAAAGATATTGATAACTTTTGCTCAATGGAGGAGATTAGTTGTAGTTGTATTGTGCTATAAATGAGGTAATAAGATATTTTTATATTTTTTGCCTTTTATATGCAATCACTAGATGTTACAAGTTTCTAATAATAACCGTGGGATTGAATAATTTGATTTGTGTAGCTATTTGTACAACCAACTCAAGAAATCAAAACTACTCAACATGTATAGCTTCGTTGACCCTTTATAGATCTCTATATACTCTGGATCGGTTGCAGTACGATCAGATTTTATTGCTAAAAGATTAGAGCATTGTAATATGGATCAATTGTTTCTAGCTCCTTATAACTCTAGGTAAGTGGTTTTTTAATGAAATTGATACTTTTGATATTATGTTAATTATTGTTATTATGTTTATGAAGGCATCACTGGCCCTTGGTGGTTATTGACCCTCATAGGGACAAAGTGTATT
This sequence comes from Calamus simplicifolius, assembly GCA_900491605.1. Lineage (NCBI taxonomy): Eukaryota > Viridiplantae > Streptophyta > Magnoliopsida > Arecales > Arecaceae > Calamus > Calamus simplicifolius. The sequence goes on from UESW01004082.1 coordinate 731,195, forward strand.
TTTGTGATTCTATTGGACATTCGATTGGAAAAGAATTGAAAGGTGTTATTAATACGTAAGTATTTATTTCTTTTTAATTTTATAGTAATTTGTCTGGGTTATATCATTTGAGTCTCACATTATTATTATACTTTGCTATATCAGTGCACTCAAAATATACAACGCTAAAGCTGAACGAGTTGCAAGAAAAATACTTATTTGGGAGTCAGTTAAGGTATATTGACTTGAACATTCTTTTTTAAAATTTATAAAATTAGATCTTATTTATTTAAGTCTTTTAAAAACTTTTAAATTCATCTTTCAAGTGTCCTAAGCAACTATCAGGTGTTGAATGTGGCTATTATGTCATCATGTATATGAAGAAGATCATTGAGAATCATATCTTTTTAACTGATGAAAAGGTAGGTCATTATTGCGTACATGATTCATATATATAAGTAGTACTTTTTATGGTTTTAGATTTTTATGTCATGCGTCATTTAGTGCTCTTTTCTGAGTAACTTATGTGTATATATGCAGTTTGCTGAGAAGAAACTTATAAACAAGAAGAGATCGACATTATGCATGAAGAATGGGTCGAGTACTTGCAAGGTTTCATTTGAAGAAAATTGGCACTAAATGTATTTGAGATTTAGCATCGAAGAAATATTGAAGAAAATTGGATATTTTAATTCAATGTATTTGAGATTTTTTGGAATATGTTTGTATGATGACAGTATTGGATATTTCAATTCAATATTTTTAGAATTTTTCTTGTTGATCCAATTATTGATTTTGATGATTAACAAAAGCCATGAGTATATTTTTTATGTTACTAATGAAATTAACAAGTGTTTCAGGAACTTAGAAAGGTTAAGTTATTCAAATGATATATAAAATTAAGTTTGAATTAGTTTTTTAATGGAACATTTCAAAGTTTAGAACTTAAAGCCGACACGCACTGTGTTTGGAGCCGACACCTGGGCGTATCAGAACAGTTCAATATTTTTAGCATAGTTCGGAGTCGACACCTGAAATGCTAGAGCCGACTCTAGCCTGAAATACAGAGAAATGGTTTTCTGCGCCAGTTTTCGGAGCCGACATCTAAAGTTTTGGAGTCGACACCTGGAGTTTCTGAGCCGACACCTAAAAATTTTAGAGCCGACTCTAACCTGAGAACAGAGTATATTTTTGGGACATCGTTAGAGTTGGCACCCCCAAAAATTAGAGCCAACTCTAGAACGCGTCAAGCCGACACCACAGTTTCTCGGAGCCAACTCGCCAATGGATGTTTTGTTACTATTTTTGGAAACCCGTCTTGGAGCCGACTCCAACCTAGCAGGAACAAAATTTCAAATCTATCAGAACGGATTCCAATGGTAACATTTCTTCACCTAACCCCCAATGGATCTATTTCTTTGCATGAGGAAGCAATCCAAGTACATTTCAACAACATTTTTCACCTAATATTGGATTAAAGAAGATTATAAAAGGAGTTCATTCATTTGAAAAAGAGAGAACAGAACAAAAGGAAAGAAAATAGAAAATAGAGAAAATGAAAAAAAGGGAAATCAAAGAGAAAAATCTCTGTGCTCAAGGCCACCAATTGAAGAGAGATAGAAGAGAAATCCAACAGCCTTTGAAGATCAAATCCTAAGGATTTCCACCGATTTGAACAAGAAGAGCTAGAGCCCTAAATTTTTAACTTTTCTTCAATGAGCTTCATTCAAGAATCAGAGTTCAAATCCTGTCAGCTCATTCAGAAGAAGAGAGGAAAAGAAGAAAAGAAGAAAAGCTCAACTTCAAATTGCTTCAAAAATAGGCTTTTCTATTCTTATTTATTTACATTGCATATTTGCTCATTTGAGGAGCTATTAATTGCTGTAAACATTTATCTGAATTGCTTGTGTCCTAATTCAATCAAGGAATTAAATTATTTGAGGTATTTGACCTTGGGGTAAGCTAAGAGTAGCTTACGTTGGGTTGTGTGCTGGTGAATCAAAGAAAACCAGCTGGGTTCATTGTGACCCCATGTAAAACAACAAGTTCGAGTTGTGATCTTGCAAAACAACTCAGCTATAATCACGGTGATTATAGTATGGACCCAAGAGTTGCTTAGGAGTAGACGTCGGTGTAGATAACACCGAACCACTATAAATCTTCTTGTGTTTATCGTGCTTATTACTCTCTCTCTCTCTCATATATATTGTGTTTCTTATTTACTGCTTCACTTCACTTGTGCACATTAACTTAGTGAAATTGGTTTTTAAGCATAAAATTTTTAAATAACCCAATTCACCCCCCCTCTTGGGTTGCCATCGGGGCCAACAATTGGTATCAGAGCTTGTGCTAATTTCTGCTTGATTTAACGATCAAGAGCTAAAGATCCAAATGGAAGCTCAAGCTGGATCATCTTTTTCTGAAGGTCAATCCACCAATCGACCTCCTTTATTTAGTGGCACAAATTATTCATATTGGAAAGCTAGAATAAGAATTTTTATTCAAGCTTTAGATTATGAATTATGGAGTGTCATTATTAATGGTCCTAGCACTCCCACACACATTGTAGATGGATCTATTGTTCCTAAGCCTGAAAGGGATTAGAATGAGAATGATAGGAAAATGGCTCAGCTTAATGCCGAAGCCATGAATGTCTTATACTGTTCTTTGGATGCAAATAAATTCGATCGAATATCCACTTGCATTTCAGCCAAAGAAATATGGGATAGGTTGGAAGTTACTCATGAGGGTACCAACCAAGTTAAGGAATCTAAAATCAATATTCTAGTGCATAAATATGAACTATTTAGCATGGAGCAAAATGAGTCAATCACATGCATGTACACTAGATTCACTAATATTGTAAATGGTTTGAAAAGTCTTGGTAAGATTTATACTAACTCTGAATTAGTGCGAAAAATTCTTAGGTCTCTTCCAAGATCATGGGAAGCCAAAGTGACAACAATCCAAGAAGCCAAAGACTTGAACATCTTACCTTTGGGAGTTACTTGGATCCCTAATGACCCATGAGCTAACAATGAAACAACGTCAAGAGGAAGAGGTAAAAAAGAAGAGAACGATTGCACTCAAGGCTGTTGAAAGTGAAAAGAGCAGCGGTGAAGATGATAAACACTACAAGAAAAATAAAATATTGCGACGCCCAAATGCATCGCAATTGCGTCGCTAAATATGCTATTGCGACGCAATAGCGACGCAATGACGGCGTCGCTCAGATGTCCATCGCAATATCCATTTATCGCAATTGCGTCGCAATATTGCGACTCTCTGCGATGCAACATTGCGTCGCAATATTGCGACGCATCCATATGCGTCGCTAAATTAAAAATTAAATTATAATATTTAAAATTATTATTAAATATTGCGACGCACTCATTTGCATCGCAATATTGCGATGCATTTCGTTGCATCACAATATTTAATAATAATATTTTGATATAATAGCGATGCAATTTGCGTCGCTAAAGAGTCGCAAATAAATTTTTTTTAAAATATTGCGACGCAAGGTCATTGCGTCGCAATATTTATTAAAAATATTTTAGATATAATAGCGACTCAATTTGAGTCGCTAATGCATCGCTATTAAATTTTTTTAAATTATTGCGACGCCAGGTCATTGCGTCGCAATATTTAATAATAATATTTTAAAAATATTAGCGATGCAATTGCAGTCGCTAATGCATCGCTAAATAAATATTTTTAAAAAAAATAAAATTTAAAAATTAAAACGGTTAATACAATTTCGTTAATTTAAATATTGATCGAAACATTCTTCACTCATATTGATCCAAACAATAATCATTCAATTTCAAAAATAATTCATATATTAAAATTTTGAAGTTTTCATGTACAACATAAAAAAAGAAAAAAAAATACATCAAGAATCTGAGCGATCACGTGGAGGCTGTGGAGGCTGAAGACTCTGCGACAAGCGGCTAACCATATCCCGCAAATAATGCATCTCATCTCGCATGTCTGCAACTCCTGATCCCGGCCTCGCATACGATCCTCGAAATCCTGCTCGACCTCCTGCGAACCTCCTCTGCAATAGATCTCCGAAGGTCGTCTAAACGCTCGGGAGGAAGATCACCAGAACTCGCGAGCTGGAGGCCTGATGGGGAAAATATGTAGAAGCTCTAGTGCCCATACCATAGACCCTGCGGTCTCGCGGCTGGGCACCAACAGCCTCCAAAAACACACGCCGACTCTCCTCTGCTGAGAGTTCGACGGGCGTCTCCCCATCAGTAGAGTCGACCTGCGATGCCTGGGAGCGAAGCTCCTCGACTCGTGTCTTGAAATTATGAAATCAACAATAAATGAGTTAATAAATTTCTCGAAATAAAATTTTAGAAATTAAACAGATACTACATAAATCTAATTTCTTACCGCAACCTCCCGTGATCGCGTGTCGACCCAGGAACCGTCCCTCCTGGTGTGTGTCGCCCTGAATAGACGAAACTCACCAGGATCTCCGCCCTCCTGCTCAGACTATAACAATAAAAAAAATGATATTAATACAAATATTTGTAAATAACTAAAATAGTAATTAAAATATTTATGTTTTCTTACCATACGCCGTCTGTGCTCCTGAATCGAAATGGAGCCCGAAGTATGGCGGGAGAGACCCGTGCCAGGACCGCCCTTCTCAGATCGGCGGTTCGTGCTGGCTGATGCGGACCTCCTGCGCCAGCCATCGGACTGCCAGGCCTGCTGCCACTCGTGCCAAATACCCTCTGGCACGTGCGCAGGACGCTGACCCGATGACCTCCAACGATGAAGCATGTCGGAGTATCGGCGTCCCGTCAGAGCCTCCCATGCTGCCCTAATGGCATCATGGCTGGCAGGATCCCACGTAAACTTTTTCTGCATTAAAATAAACAGTTAGTTTCTGAATTTATTAAGATTAAGAAATTTTATATCAGTGATAAATTGTATTTAATAAGTTTACCTGAAACTCAGAAAAATAAAACTCCCTCGTGGCTGGAGATACGTGGCGCCAATCGTAGCCACTGGGATCTGCACGCCTCTGAAATACGGCGCTGATGTGGCTGGATACATGATGCTGCTCAATAATCTGTTAAAAAAATGCATGTTTATAAGTAATTGACTTAAAAACATAAACATATATTTTAATTAGTATATACTTACAGCCCCTGAGCATCAAGTCGAAGTACGGTGCGGCCGATGGTGGAAGAACTCTCGGAGGTATGTGCCGATCGGCTGGATGGTAATACTGCTGGAGAGATCGAAGGCTGTGCGACTGCTGGAGATCCGAACTCTCCATCTCCGACGCTCATGTGATCTGATGCAGCAGGGCTACGTCCCTGCTCACTCCGTCTGTCGTCGGTAGATCTACCTCTGCCCGTCATACTGAAAATACTAAAGATTCATACAATTAAATTACGATTAATGATTGACTATGTAAAATTTAACACTTATAAAAAAAGTTAAATTTTAAAAAACCTCTATGTTTAATCGGTGTCATTTGTTTCGTGAAATGTTGGTTCAACATCCGATGCCGTATCGGACTGCGATTCAGTTTCATTATCATCGGAAGGAAACCGAACATTTGCATCCGCAATTTCTTGGACATCACCATTTGGATCTCTAAGTGATGTTTCAGGAGCCCTTGTGTCGTCCTCAATTGCATGCATTTCCATCTCATCCTCTTGAAATGCAGGGCACTCGGCTGATTGACTTGATGAACTCTCCTCTAATACGATTGTTGAACGTGGGACGATTTTAGAAACGGCCCACCAATCTCGCTTGTCGTTGCGCAAACTTGGATATCCGCAGTAAAAGACTTGCTGAGCTTGGGATGCAAGGATGAATGGGTCATATTTCTGCAATCTTCGTCGATGGTTCACTTCAACCAAATTATAGTCGTTATGAACCCTTTTGCCCACAGGAACTATCGGATCGAACCAATCACAACGAAACAATACGGTTCGTTTCATAGGCCAACCGGGATATTCAACTTCAACCACCTCTACTAACTTTCCATAATAATCCTGCATATTTGCTCCAACACTTTCTCCTTTAACACACACGCCCCAGTTCTGCGTGCCTCTTGAAGCTGCTAATCGTTCAATCTGAAATTTGTACCCATTTACAAAATAGCCAGTAGAGGTTGTTACGGTCTTCAATGGCCATTGCGATAGACATTTAATGAAAATATTGTCGGTTGTGGACCATGGACCGTTTACCTATAAATTAATAAGCTATTGACATCCAATTCAAAAAATAAAGCCATTATCGAAATTGATTGAGTGATACTACTCACAAATTCATAAAACCAGTAAGCAAACTCCGTTTCTAATTTCTGCCCAATTGCAACTTGACTGATGTCGGGATTCATCTGTCGTTGTCTATCACAAAACATCCTTATGGGATGAAAAGGATGAAAACTATGTTAGAAATTAAATATTATGGTATATTGTAATTTAAATTAAAATTTCCAATTAAGCATTGAAGTATACACTTACTCAATATATGGATCGACTTCTCTACAGTTCATTAGGATGTAATAATGTGCTGCATTATACTCCATATCGCTAAGATTTCTTGACTTCTGCCCACCAAATGAACGGCCGATAGCTTTAAAAATTGATATTCTACCGTCATTAGGTTCTCCTTCGTCCACACATACGTCATCGTTACGACCATGATTTCGGCTCCTCGTGTGGACGTGACCCTCAAAGTAATGCGAGGCAAAAGCTGAAACTTCTTCGACCAAGTGTGCATTGCATATAGAACCTTCAACCCTTGCCTTATTACGCACATTATTTTTTAACTTCTTAAGATACCTATATGTAAAGTTGCAACAAAAAATTAACCAATTTTTCAAGCAATGAAATAATATTTGAAATGTCAACATATCTTAATGATGTATATATTTACCTCTCGAAAGGATACATCCAGCGATACTGCACGGGACCAGCTATGCTCGCTTCGTATGGCAAGTGAACCGGTAAATGCTCCATTGAGTCAAAAAAACTGGGAGGAAATATTCGCTCAAGCTTGCATAAAATAATTGGAATTTCCTCCTCAAGCCTTGCCATGGATGCAGAAGTAATGACTGCGGCAGATAACTCCTTGAAGAATAAGCTGAGCTCCGTAATTGCCTTCCAGACATGTTGCGGAAGCAACTCACGAAAAGCTATAGGTAATAACCGTTGCATGAAAACATGGCAGTCGTGACTCTTCATGCCGAACAACTTGAGCTTATGCATGTCCACACACCTACCGATATTTGAGGCATAAACCATCTGGAAATTTTAACCCTCTAAGCCAGTTACATAAAACTTCTCGTGAATTTCTGTCAAGAGTGTAACAGGCTTTAGGATAGGTCCCATCGGCACTCCTTCTCAAATCACCTCTTCTGCAGTACTGATTAAGTTCTTCTCTTGACTTTGCAGTATCTTTTGTTTTTCCCGGGATGTTTAGCACCGTGTTAAATATGTTATCAAAGAAATTTTTCTCGATATGCATAACATCCAAGTTGTGCCGGATGAGATTTGTGCTCCAATAAGGCAAATCCCAAAATATACTTCGCTTCTTCCAGTTATGTTCTTTACATATACGGCCATTTATTCTATCTGCATCCGGTTCCCATGCATACATCAACCCCAAATGCTCTATAGTATCAAATATATCCGTGCCGGACCTAACCGGTTCGGCAAATTTTGTGACTGCTTTGTTCTTCCGGAAGGCGATCAAGTTACGCCTGTAAGGATGATTTGGGGGCAAGAACTTCCTATGGTTATCAAACCATGACTGCTTACCACTCTTCTGCAATGTAAATGCATCCGAATCATACATGCAATGAGGGCATGCCAGACGTCCAGCAGTGCTCCAACCAGACAACATTGCATATGCCGGAAAATCACTTATTGTCCACATCAAAGCAGCTCTCATGATGAAATTCTGTTTCATAGAAATGTCGTAGGCTACGACTCCTGTTTCCCACAACATTTTCAATTCGGCCACCAACGGTTGCAGAAAGACATCAATCTTTTCCTTTGGATTTGATGGTCCTGGAACCAAAACGGTTAAAAATTGCAGTATCTTTCATGCACTTCCATGGAGGAAGGTTATATACAGTCAGTATCACAGGCCAACATGAATACTGTTGCCCCGCTTGACCAAATGGTTGGAAGCCATCGGTACAAAGACCTAATCTCACATTCCTTATATCTTCAGCGAAATCAGGATGATTTTCATTGAAATGCTTCCAAGCCTTTGAATCTGATGGATGCCGCATTTCATCCTCTTTAGATTCATGTTCGGCATGCCATCTCATATCAGCAGCTGTTGCCTCAGATCTGTATAATCTCTGCAGGCGTGGGGTAAGAGGAAAGTAATGCATCCTCTTGTAAGGCACACTTTTCCTCCTACTTGTACTGGCTCCTCCTTCGCTGTTTTTGTACCTCGATTGCCCACAAATCTTACACCATCTCAGCTCTGAGTCTTCACCCCAAAATATCATACAATTGTTCAAGCAACAATCGATCTTATTTACTGGGAGCCCAAGCCCACGCAACAACTTCTTTGTTGCGTAAAAACTGTCTGCTGCAACATTGTCATTTGGCAAAATTTCTTTGATTAACCCAGCTACAGAATTGAACACCTTTTCTGATAATCGATGTTCTGCCTTAATATTCAACATTCGAGCCTCTGTAGAAAACTGGGAATGACCCTCACAACCAGGATACAATTCTTGATTTGCAGCACGCAACATATCATAAAATTGCTGTGCATCTGGATTTGGTTCTTCCATAAATGTATTCTGATTGAATTCAGTACCCGATGCATTCATCACCATTTGTTCATATGTGTTTAAATTCACAAATGGTTCATCTACATGAATTGACTCTTGTTGGCCTATAACAGCTGCTGGATATCCTCTGGTTCACCATGACAGTACCAAACATAGTAATCAGGAACAAACCCCTTCTTACACAAATGCACCTTAACAGTTTCAACATCTCTGTTGGCTTTATTCTGACACCTGTAGAAGTTGCATGGGCACCTAATCCTAGGGCCATCCATCCAGTCAGGTTGGCTACATGCAAATGCGATAAATTCTTCTAATCCATTCAAAAAATCTGGATTAAGCAAGCCATCTTTTATCCTTGCATACATCCACGAGCGAGCCCTGCTCATTTTTGACCGACTTATACAAAGTCTGGTAAACCATTAAAGTAAACCACAAAATAAAACTATATTAGTATTACTAAATATATAACTAAATTATTTCTTTTACACAACTAAGGTAAATAGCAACCATTTAAATCATTTATAACTAAACCAATTTTCTTTTAGGCAACTAAGGTCCCTACCATGCAAAGGCGAGCCACGGCTACGATCCTTGGCGTGCTAGCAAGGACCGAGGCACAGGTTCATGGCTAATGGTAGGGCTTAAGTTCGGGTCGGGCCGCAAGGCGGTCCGTTTAATCATGAGACTTTACAAACATTCAAGTGTCTTAAATTAATTCTACCTTCACTCTATGTTTATAAGGTAAGGCCCTATCCCATTCAAGAATATTTTTTGTGATATATTATTATGCTATTAATTATCATCGATCGGTTACATTGAAATTTCGGCAGCATTTCCCCATATGTTCTCCTAAATGTATGGCATATAAGCCACACTAGGAGAACGTAATCTCACCCAACGATGATTAATAGCAGACTAACATATCGCAAAAAATATTCCCAAACTGTCCACCAGGACAATTTGAGAATTTGCAAGACTAAGGCTTACAAATTCTTAAACGGGTCTAAAGGTTATAGTGCTATGATTATGGAAGTCCGAAGACAATCAAACTTATGCTTGTTATTCTTAACTTCTTGTCAATTATACATATATAAGAATAGTGTTCTATATATATAGTCACTGACTTCTTTAGATTATTGTGTCGAACACAAATGTTTGTGAAGACTAAAATATAAATCATTGAAACTACTAATTTATTGCTGCAAATTAAATAATAATACAACAAGACTTTCTATCTAGCATTACATAATTTAATGCATCATTCAGTTTGCGACAGAATGTAAATAATCAAGACATAACAATTGTAAATAACTACAAATGCACAAATATTATTGCATAAACATTCTGCTTAAATTAATTATTGCATAAACATTTTATAAATTAAATAATAATACAACAAGACTTTCTATCTAGCATTACAAATATTATTGCATAATCAAGACATAACAATCAGTCTATCCAAAGAGCTCCAACTAATGACATAAATTAATTAATTTATAACTAATCTAATAAAAAATTAGATTAGTGGTCACATTTTTTTTAATATTTGTATCAAATTATTTGAAAATATTTTTAATAACAATAAAATATAATAGAATCTACAAATTAAGCCTTAATTTTTTTTCATGAGTGTTTAAATTTTTTTTTTTTTGAAGGGGCCGGAGGGTCCGGAAAAGCCCCCTAGCTGTTACTTTTTTAAAAAAAATTAAGTTGCCCATGTTTTAAAAATATATTTCTAATTTTTTATATTTATCATCAAATTATTTGAAATTATTTTTAAAAATAATAAAATATGATAGAATCTAATTTTTTTATTAAATTTTTTTTATGAGTGTTAATTTTTTTTTAATTGAAGGGGCCGGGGGTGGGGGAAAAGCCCCCTAGCTGTTACCAAATTTTTTTTTTTTAATTGAAGGGGCCCGACAAGACAAAATGGGGCGGGGGGGTTCCCCACCCCCCTTGTTACCAAATTTTTTTTTTTTGACTGTGGCCTGGTCACCGTGGCCAGGCCACTGCCGGCCACGGCAGCGGCCGTGGCCGGAGAAGGCAAAATGGGGGGTGGTTTCCCCACCCCCCCCCCTTACCCAATTTTTTTTTTTTTGACTGTGGCCTAGCCACCGTGGCCAGGCCACTGCCGGCCACGGCAGCGGCCGTGGCCGGAGAAGACAAAATGGGGGGTGGTTTCCCCACCCCCCCCCCTTACCCAATTTTTTTTTTTTTTTGACTGTGGCCTAGCCATCGTGGCCAGGCCACTGCCGGCCACGGCAGCGGCAGTGGCCGGCTTCTCCGGCCGCGGCCACAGCCGTGGCCGGAGAAGACAAAATGGGGGGGTTGTTTTGCCCACCCCCCCTATTACCAAATTTTTTTTTCTTTTTTTGACTATGGCCTGGCCACCGTTGCCAGGCCACAGCCGGCCACGGCAGCGGCCGTGGCCATAGAAGACAAAATGGGGGGGGGGGTTTCCCCACACCCCCTGTAACCAAATTTTTTTTTTTCTTTGACTGTGGCCTGGCCACTGTGGCCAGGCCACTGCTGGCCACGGTAGCTGCCGTGGCCGGAGAAGATGGCCACGGTCTTGGCCGTGGCCGGAGGAAAATTATTACAAAAAAAAAAAATTTAAGAGGGTGGGGGGGCTTACCTCGGTCGAGATGATACACTGGAGTTGGAGGAGATCGCCGGGGAGCCAGAGCACCAGAGGGGGGGAGCCGGAGCAGTGGACGGTGGCAGCCGGATTTTTTTTGGGGAGGGCGGCGGCGAGGTCAAGACGAGGAAGAAGAAGAGAAGGCCGACCGAATGTATATATGAGAAATTAGCGACGCAATTTATTGCATCGCTAATCGGTCGCAATTTTTTTTTAAAATTTATTATGTATTAGCGACGCAACAATGCGTCGCTAATCCATCGTTAATTTGGTTTTATTATATTTTTATGAAAAAAATTGTGACGCAATTAATTGCGTCGCTAATGCGTCGCTAACTTGGCGCCAATATCCGACGAAAAAATTATTTTTATTTTTCTAAAAATTACGTCGCTAAAGTATCACAATATTTTTTAATATTTTTAAATGATTAAAATAATAATTTATAACAATAATTATGATGCATACAGTGCGTTGCAAAAATTTTTCTAACTATTTCATTACATATATTTATCCAAAAAATATTGCAATGCAACTAATGCATCGTAATATTATATATGTTTTATTTATTTTTTTTAAATATTTATAAATGATAAAAATTAAAATTTATGATAATAATTGTGACACACAAATTGCGTCGCAATATTTTTTTATACTTTTTTATTACATAAATTTATAGAAAAAACATTGCGATACAACTTATGCGTCGCAATATTATATTTCTTTTATTTATTAATACCGATAAAAATTATATTTACTAAAAATAATTGCGACGCATACATTGCGTCGCAAGATTTGTTTATTTTTTTCTTCGAAAATACATCGCTACGGCGTCGCAATAATTTTTTAATATTTATAAATGATAATATATAATTTATGATAATAATTGCAACGCACAAATTGCGTCGCAATATTTTTTTTATACTTTTTCATTACATATTTTATAGAAAAAACATTGCGATGCATACATTGTGTCGCAATATTTGTTTATTTTTTCTTCGAAAATGCATCGCTACGGCATCGCAATAATTTTTTAATATTTATAAATAATAATATGTATAATTTATGATAATAATTGCGACGCACAAATTACGTTGCAATATTTTTTTATACTTTTTCATTACATATATTTATAGAAAAAACATTGCGACGCAACTATTGCATCGCAATATTATATTTCTTTTATTTATTATTACTGATAAAAATTATATTTAGTAAAAATAATTGCGATGCATATATTGCATCGTAATATTTGTTTATTTTTTTCTTCCAAAATGCATCGCTACGACGTCGCTACGGTTCGAGATCGCTGACGATCCGACGGTTGCCATCGATCCCAGCCCTGATCCTGATCCGCCATGACCGATCTCGGACCACGGCGATCGATCCGATGATTGCGATCGATCCAAGCCCTGATCCCGATCGGCCACGACCGATCCTGGACCGTTGCGATCGGTCCGAGATCGCTGACGATCCGACGGTTGCGATCGATCCAACCCTTGATCCCGATTGGCCACGATCGATCTAGGACCATGGCGATTGGATCCCGATCGGCGTCGATCCGACGGTTGCCATCGATCCAAGCCCTGATCGATCCCGGTCGGTGATGAATGATCTCGGACCATTGCGATCGATCCGATAGGCGACAATCTAACGGTTGCGATCGATCCAAGCAGTGATCCCGATCGGCCACGACCGATCTCGGACCGTTGCAATACGTTCGAGATCGGCGACGATCCGATGGTTGTGATCGATCGAAGCCATGATCCCGATCGGCCAGACCGATCTCGAACCATGGCGATCGGTCCGATCGGCGACGATCCGACGGTTGCGATCGATCCAGCCCCTAACCCGATCGAACATGACCGATCCCATACCGATGCGATCGGTCCGAGATCGCTGACGTTCCGTCGGTTGCGATCGATCCAAGCCTTAATCCCGATTGGCCATGATCGATCCCGGACCGTGGCGATCAGTTCGATCGGTGATGATCCGACGATTGCAATCGATCCAAGCTCTGATCCCGATCGTCCACGATCGATCTCGGACCGAGATCGATCGGACCGATCGGCGTCGATCCGACGGTTGCCATCGATCCCAACCCTAATCCTGATCCGCCATGACCGATCTCGGACCATGGCGATCGATCCAATCGGCGATGATCTGATGATTGCGATCGATCCAAGCCCTGATCCCGATCGGCCATGACCGATCCCGGACCGTTGCGATCGATCCAAGATCGCTGACGATCCGATGGTTGCGATCGATCCAGGCCCTGATCCCGATCGACCATGACCGATCCCATACCGATGCGATCGGTCTGAGATCGCTGACGTTCCGACGGTTGCGATCGATCCAAGCCTTGATCCCGATCGGCCCCGACTGATCCCAGACCGTGACGATCGTTCCGATCGGCGATGATCCGACGATTGCGATCGATCCAAGCCCTAATCCCGATCATCCACGAACAATCTCGGACCGTGGCGATCAGACCGATCAGCGTCGATCCGACGGTTGCCATCGATCCCAACCCTGATCCTGATCCATCATGACCGATCTCGAACCACGGCAATCGATCCGATCGACGACGATCTGACGATTGCAATCGATCCAAGCCCTGATCCCGATTGGCCACGACCGATCGAGGACCATGGTGATCAGATCGATCAGCGTCGATCCGACGATTGCCATCGATCCAAGCCCTGATCGATCCTGGTCGGTGATGAACGATCTCGGACCATCGCGATCGATCCGATAGGTGATAATTCGATGGTTGCAATCGATCCAGGCCGTGATCCTGATTGTCCACGACCATTCTCGGACCGTTGCAATCCATTTGAGATCAGCGATGATTCGATTATTGTGATCGATCGAAGCCATGATCCCGATCGGCCATGACCGATCTCGGACCATGGCGATCGGTCCGATCGGTGATGATCCAACGGTTGCGATCGATCCAAGCCATGATCCCGATCGGCCATGACTGATCCCAGACCGATGCGATCGGTCCGAGATTGCTAACGATCCGATGGTTGCGATTGATCCAAGCCCTGATTTCGATCGACCACGATCGATCCCGGACCATTGCGATCGGTCCGAGATTGCTGATGATCCGACGGTTACGATCGATCCAAGCCCTGATCCCGATCGGCCATGACCGATCTCGAACCGTGGCGATCTGTCCAATCGCCGATGATCCGACGGTTGCGATCGATCCAAGCCGTGATCCCGATCAGCCACGACCGATCTCGGACCGTGGTGATCGGTCCGATCGGCAACGATCCGACGGTTGCGATCGATCCAAGCCCTGATTCCGATCGGCCACGATCAATTTTGGACCGATCGCTATTTAACATAATTAATTTTTTTTAAAAATATTGCGATGCAAAGGATTGCATCGTATTTTTTTAATATGATAATTATATTATAAAAAATTAATTTTATTTATAATAATTACGATGCAACAAGTGTGTCACTAAATTAAAACATAATTTTTCTAATTTTCTAGTTTATTACATCGCTAATGCGTCGCTATTTAACATAATTAATTTTTAAAAAAACATTGCGACGCACTGAGTTGCATCGCAATATTTTTTTCTCATATTTATACTTTATAAAAATTAATTTTATTTAAATTATTTGTGACACAATTGGTGCGTTGCTAAATTAAAAATAATTTTTCTAATTTTTTGGTTTATTGCATCGCTAATGCGTCTCTATTTAATATATTTAATTTTTTAAATACATTGCGATGCACTGAGTTGTGTCGCAATATTTTTTCTAATATTTATAGTTTATAAAATTTAATTTCATTTAAATTTTTGCGACACAATTGGTGCGTCGCTAAATTAAAAATATTTTTTTAATTTTCTGGTTTATTACGTCGCTAATGCGTCGCTATTTAATATATTTAATTTTTTTAAAAACATTGCGATGCACTGAGTTGCGTCGCAATATTTTTTTTAATATTTATAATTTATAAAATTTAATTTTATTTAAATTATTTATGATGCAATTGGTGCGTCGCTAAATTAAAAATAATTTTTTTAATTTTTTGGTTTATTGCATCACTAATGCGTTGCTATTTAACATATTTAATTCTTTTAAAAACATTGCAATGCACTGAGTTGCATCGCAATATTTTTTTCCAATATTTATATTTATAAAAAATTAATTTAAAAATATTGCGACGCATTATTTGCGTCGCTAAATAAAAAAATTAATTTTTTTTAATTTTCTGGTTTATTGAGTCGCTAATGCATCGCTAATTGCGTCGCAATATTTTGTTGTCACAGAGGAGTCGCAAAGTGGTCACAATTTAGCGACGCATAATTGCGTCGCTAAATTTTCATCGCTATTTCAGTATTTTCTTGTAGTGAAAGATGATGATGAGACAGCTCTCCTTGCTAGAAAATTCTAGAAATTTATGTAAAGAAGGAGACCCTTCCACAAGAGAAAGTCAGGAATAAAAATGGAAGGAGAAAGAGAAAGGGATAAGGATAAGGACAAGGATAAGGATCCCTTAATATGTTATGAATGTAAGAAATTGGGATACTTTAGATCTGAATATCCTTAATTAAAGAAGGGATACAAGAAGAAGAAGAAAGCCTATGTTGCAACTTGGAGCGATAGTGAAGAGTCTTCATCTTAAGAAGAACAAAAAGAGGTTGCCAACATATGCTTCATGGCGAACGACGACAATGAGGTAAATTTTGAAACCCCCAATGATGATTTTACTTTTGATGAATTGTATGACGCTTTTAATGAATTAGTTAGTGATTTCAAGATTTTGAGAACCAAGAACAAATCTTTGAAAACTAAAAATTTAGATCTTCTCAAAATGAAAAATGAATTTGTTTTTGAGATCAAAAGTCTGAAATCTGAAAAAGAAGACATATTGAAGGAAAAAGAATCAATTTCTAATGAAAATCTTAATTTAAAGAAAGAAGTTGATAAGTATAAAAATATTGTTGATAAATTTATAAATAGCTCGAAAAAACTTAATTTACTATTGAACAATCAAAGAGCTATTTTTGATAAAGTTGGTTTAGGATATAGACCACATATGAAACAAAAATATGTCAACAATTTCTTTGTAAAGAAAAATGATATTTCATGTTATCATTGTAACAAAAAGGGACATAAATCTAATAAATATAATTTCAAAATATCTCATAAGAATTTAAATCATAAAGGCAAGAAAATATGGGTTCCAAAAGGAATAATTTTTATTGCTACTAACCATGAAGGACCCAAGAAGGCTTGGGTACCTAAACATAATATTTGATTGTCTTGCAGGAGTGTCTTGCAGCCAAAGGATCAAATAGAAAATGGTATCTTGACAGTGGCTGCTCAAGACACATGATGGGTGACAAGAAGCAATTCATCACCCTTGAAATCAAAAGAGGAGGAATTGTAACTTTTGGAGATAATGGCAAAGGCCAAATTATGGGCTTTGGTAAAATTCATATCACTCCCTTCACTTTTATTGAAAATATTTTATATGTAGATGGATTAAAGTATAATTTAATTAGCATTAACCAACTGTGTGATAAAGGTTTCAAAGTTTCCTTTAAAGCTTCTATTTGCATTGTATCAAATCCCATTGACAATAGCATTATATTTATTGGAAATAGAAATGGCAATGTATACTTAATTGATTTAGACAATTTGTCTACTAGTAATCATTGCTTAATTGCTGATAATGCTAAGATAAATGAGATTGGATGGCTATGACATCGTAGACTAGGTCATGCAAACACACACTTAATTTCAAAATTAATTAGAATGGATTTAGTTAAATGTCTTCCAAAATTAGATTTTTAAAATAATAGAATTTGTGATGCATGTCAATTTAAAAAATAAATAAGAAATTCTTTAAATCTAAAAATATTATTTCCACTACTAGGCCACTCGAGCTACTTCATATGGACCTTTTTGGACCTACTAGAACCACTAATCTAGGAGGAAAGAAATATGGTCTTGTGATAGTAGATGATTATTCAAGATTCACTTGGGTATTGTTTTTAGCTCACAAAGATGAGACTTTCCCTATATTTTGAAATTCTTCAAGAAAGTCACAAATGAGAAAAACAACACCATAGTATCTCTTAGAAGTGATCATGGAACTGAATTTGAAAATCATTTGTTTGAAAATTTTTGCATTGAAAATGGCAATCATCATAACTTTTCTGCACCTAAACACCTCAACAAAATAGAGTTATAAAAAGAAAAAATAGGACTCTAGAAGATATGGCTTGTACCATGCTATAAAAGCCAACTCCCAAAGTATTTCTGGCGAAAGCTATAAACATGGCATGTTACATCCTAAATAGAGTTTTAATTAGATTAATTCTTAAGAAAACTCCCTATGAATTATGGCATAATAGGAAACCTAACATTAGTTACTTTCATGCATTTGGTTGTCGATGTTTTATTCATAATAATGGTAAAGACAATCTTGGAAAGTTTGATGCTAAATCTGATGAAGGTATCTTCTTAGGATATTTCACTTCAGTAAAGCTTATAGAGTATTTAATAAAAAATATTTAATTGTAGAAGAATCAATTCATGTAGTTTTTGATGAGTCTTTAGCATCAAGTTCTGAAAAGATTGATGATGAGGAAGATACAAATTTGCTTGAAAATATTTAAAAATTTAAATATAGATGTATCTTCATATCATGAACCTGAGGCTAAAGATGATGATTCACCTAAGGATGATGTTATTGATACTACTCGTAATGATGCAGATCTACCTAGAGATTGGAGATACGCTTATGGTCATCCAAAGGAATTGATTATAGGTAATCCATCTCAAGGTGTAAGAACTAAATCATTAATGAGAAATATTAATAATCATCTTGCATTTGTGTCTCAAATAGAACCTAAAACTATTGAAGAAGTCGAAAAAGATAGTAATTGAATGTTAGCTATGCAAGAGGAATTAAATTAATTTACTAGGAATAAAGTATGGACCCTTGTAGATAGACCAAAGGTCATCCTGTTATAGGATCTAAATGGGTGTTTCGAAATAAACTAGATGAAAATGGTATAGTAATTAGAAATAAAGCTAGATTAGTTGCAAAAGGTTATAATCAAGAAGAAGAAATTGATTTTAATGAAACTTTTGCACCTATTGCTATATTAGAAGCAATTAGATTATTACTTGCATTTGCATGTCATATGAACATTAATTTATTTCAAATGGATGTGAAAAGTGCATTTTTAAATGGATTTATAAAATGAGAAAGTTTTTGTAGAACAACCACCGGTTTTGAAGATCATGAATTTTCAAATCATGTTTTTTTAAAACTACACAAAGCACTATATGGTTTAAAACAAGCACCTAGAGCTTGGTATGATATGCTAATAAATTTTTAATTGAAAATGATTTTCTAAAGGAAATATTAATAAAACCTTATTTTTAAAAAGAAAAGATAAAGATTTATTAGTAGTACAAATTTATGTAGATGATATAGTATTTGGTGCTACTAACGATCTTCTATGTTAAGAATTTGCAAAGTTAATGCTGGGTGAGTTTGAGATGATCATGATGGGAGAACTTAACTTCTTCCTTAGACTACAAATCTAACAAGAAAGAGAGGGGATTTTCATCAACCAAACAAAGTACACGAAAGAAATTCTCAAGAAGTTTGGAATGGAATCAGTTAAACCCCTTGGAACACCTATGAGTCCTTCATGCAAACCTGGTAAAGATGAAGATGGTAAGAAAATTGATCAAAAATATTACAGAGGTATGATCAGTTCACTACTTTACTTAACTGCAAGTAGACCTGATATTATGTTTGCTGTTTGCTTTTGTACTAGATATCAGTCTAAACCTAAAGAATCTCACTTAATTGCTATAAAAAGAATTCTAAGATATTTAAGTAGAACTAAAAATGTAGGACTATGGTACTCTAGAGACTCAACATTAAATTTGATTGCATATTCTGATTCTAATTATGCTGGTTGTAAATTAGATAGAAAAAGCACAAGTGGTGCATGCCAATTTTTAGGTAGTAACTTAATCTCTTGGTTTAGTAAAAAGCAAAATTCGGTTGCATTATCAACTACTGAAACTGAATATACTGCAGCTGGAAGTTGCTATGCTCAAATCCTTTGGATTAAGCGACAACTTGAAGATTATGGTATTACACTTGATAAAACTCCAATTAGATGTGATAATACTAGTGCAATAAATCTAACTAAAAATCATATTCAACATTCAAGAACTAAACACACATAAATAAGACATCATTTCATCAGATAACATGTAGCTAATAATGATGTTTGTCTTGATTATGTTTGTACTGATGAACAATTAGCGGACATATTTACAAAACCCCTAAGTAAAGAAAGATTTTGTTATCTTAGAGGAGATTAAGAATTTGTGACCCATCGGAATGATTTTGAAACTTCTAGGAATGGCTATCTAGAATTCAATTATTTTCTTGAAAAATCTTTTCTGATTCAAAGGAAAACTTATCTAGATATTTGAAACCTTTGATTCACCACATTCCAAGGAATTTTATCCAAAATTTATTGATTATTTTGACAAGTTTCATATCCTTTAAAAATCTAATTTTTTCACTGAAATTGTCTTGGAGTTGACACCTCTATTTATGGAGTCGACACCTGCCTATGTAATTCTCTGTCTGTGACCTTGGAGTCGACACCCGCCTTTGCGGAGCCAACTCTAATTCAGGCACTGACTGTGTTAGCAACTTGGAGTCGACACCCGGCTTTGCGGGAGCCGACACCTTGAGGGGAAGGTTGACTATATTAGGGCAGAGTCGACACCTATTCAACCCCATTCTATTCCAAACTCTTCCAAAACTCTCTCCAAGTCTTTCAAATCCTAGAATCTTTCTAATCCATCACTCCCTAGCAATCTATGGCACCTAAGCACCGAGGATCGGTATTCGAAAAGACCGTGATGACTGGGAAAAGGATGGTGAGGCATCTGGCACGCCAACCTTCGCCTAGTTCATCTTCCACGTCATCGTCCTCCACTCCTAGTGTCATCCCTGGTCCTTCTTCTCCGCATGTAGATCTCTTAGCAGGGAAGGTTATAACAATGGGAAGAAAAGTGGATTTTGGATTTTTTTGAAGCAGAGGGATTCTCTCTTGGAAGACAGCTTAAGGAAATGGGACTAGAGAAGGTATGTTCCCTAGATGTTCCTACTTATCCGGCCCTTGTAAAGGATTTTTATCTTAACTTGACTAGAGGAGATGGAGGCCTTGTTAGTTTTGTGAGAGGAACTAGAGTTCACCTTACTTCGGAAATTTTGGGAAATTTGTTAGAAATACCTGTTATTGGACCTATTGCAAACTCCTATAATGAAAGAGGTGAAACCTTATCAAGATTACTTGGCAGAGAGGTAGCTGAATTTGAAGAGATTAGGGCTAATCAGTTGCCCCTAGAGTTGAGACTTTTACATAATATTTTAGTAGAATTTTGTTCCCCAAAATCGGACGATTTGAGTATGTATCCGAGAGGGATGTTGTAGTAATGGATTCTGTAGTGACCGGCCAACCAATAAACTTACCTGGAATGATGATTTGGTACATGGCCGAGACTAGCAATACGAAGAGGTCAACCCTACCCTCTGGTATGATTCTGACTATGGCCTTTCAGAGCCAAAGTATATTGGATAATGAGCCTTTAAAGAGCCTTAAACATACAATTATTATAATAAGGCTACCTTGCACCGTATGGGCTTCATGAAGATCAATGGAAAATGGGAAAGGAAAGGAAATTTGGATGATGGTACGGCTGAGGCTGAGACTGTGGCGTTTGGTCCATCAGTTGCAAGAACTTCTACGAGACACCCTTCGCCTGGCCCCTGCACCTCCTACAATAGCACCTGCACCTACATCATTTGTTCAGGTATCTACTAGTTTTTCTGAGACTCAGTTGGAGCAGCTGAGAGAATTATTTATGAGTCATGAAGCTAAGATGAAGAATGAACTTAAGAATCATCTTATGGGAATCAACCAACATTTTTACTCTTTGGAAGATAAGATCAATGTGATAGAGTCATCCTTGAGCACATCTTCTATTACCTTGATGAAAGACATAAGGTTGATATTTGATAAGATCAAGGATATTGTAGGTGACTCTGACACCTATTCTAAGTGCAACGCATAACTTCAAGAAAAAGTTTCAGTTGCTGCTGCTTTAGTTGAAAGGATGTTGAATGACTTTATGAAAATTCAAGAGAAGGGCATGGGACAAATTCTAGAAGAATTGAAAAGAATTTTAAGATGATTTAGTTTTGTCAACATCAAGTTTTCTTTTGAGCTTTAGTTTGTACTTAGGACAAATTATGTACGTTGATGTTTTGATGTATTTTGAAGTAATATGAATGATGCAATGATGTATTTTGCAATGAATTAATGAATATTCTGAAGGACTTTGTATTCATTGAATGTTGTCTTGAATCTTGATTGAAGCATTAATTTTGATTTTGACTTAAGCACTTCTTTCTTAACCTTTTTGTTGATAACAAAAAAGGAGAAAAACGGCTTGTTTACGTATACGCATTTGATGTTAATAACATATATGAGAAAGATGTTTGTATATGTGTTAAGTGTTAAATTAATTTAACTTGGTTATAACATATATGCATTGAATTCAAATAAACCTAATTTGGTTATCATAAGGGGACCTACCTCATTTAGGGGAGCTTAACTATGAGAACTTAAAACTCATTTAATTTGTCAATTTCATTGATTAATCATGCATAAACTTAATGTTTTTGTCATCGTCAAAAAGGGGAAAATTGTTAACACAATTATTGATTTTGATGATTAATAAAAGACATGAGTATATTTTTTATGTTACTAATAAAATTAACAAGTGTTTCAGTAACTTAGAAAGGTTAAGTTATTCAAATGATGTACAAAATTAAGTTTGAATCAGTTTTTTAATAGAACATTTCAAAGTTCAGAACTTAGAGCCGACACCCACTGTGTTTGGAGCTGACCCATTGGTGTATCAGAATAGTTCAATATTTTTCACACGGTTCGAGTCGACACCCCTGAAATGCTAGAGCTGACTTTAACCTGAGATATAAGAAATGGTTTTCTGCCAGTTTTCGGAGCCGACACCTAAAGTTTCAGAGTCAACACCTAGAGTTTCGGAGCCGACACCTAAAAATTTTAGAGCCGACTCTAACCTGAGAAAAGAGAGTGTATTTTTGGGGCATCGTTAGAGTCGACACCCTCGGAAATTAGAGCCGACTCCAGAATGTGTCGAGCCGACACCACAGTTTCTCAGAGCCGACTCCCCAACGGATGTTTTGTTACTATTTTTGGAAACCCATCTTGGAGCCAACTCCAACCTGTCAGGAATAGAATTTCAAATCTGTCAAAACAGATTCCAATGGTAACATTTCTTCACCTAACCCCCAACGGATCTATTTCTTTGCTTGAGGAAGCAATCCAAGTATATTTTAATGGCTATTTTTCACCTAATCTTGGATTAAAGAAGATTATAAAAGGAGTTCATCCATTTGAAAAAGATAGAACAAAACAAAAGAAAAGAGAACAAAAAATAGAGAGAAAGAAAAAGAGGAAAATCTCTATGCTCAAGGCCATCAATTGAAGAGAGATAGAAGAGAAATCCAACATCCTTTGAAGAGAGATAGAAGAGAAATCAAATCCTAAGGATTTCCACCGATTTGAAGAAGAAGAGCTAGAGCCCTAAATTTTCAACTTTTCTCCAACGAGCTTCGTTCAAGAATCAGAGTTCAAATCTTGTTAGCTCATTCAGAAGAAGAGAGGAAAAGAAAAAAGAAGAAAAGCTCAACTTAGATCGGTTCAAAAATAGGCTTTTCTATTCTTATTTATTTACATTACATATTTGCTCATTTGAGGAGCTATTAATTGCTGTAAACATTTATCTGAATTGCTTGTGTCTTAATTCAATCAGGGGATTGAATTAGTTGAGGTATTTGACCTCGGGATAAGCTAAGAGTAGCTTACGTTGGATTATGTGCTGGTGAACCCATGAAAACCAGCTGGGTTCATTGTGACCCCGTGTAAAACAATAAGTTCAAGTTGTGATCTTGCAAAACTCAAGAGTTTCTTTCATTGTGACCCCGTGTAAAACAATAAGTTCGACTTGTGATCTTGCAAAACTCAAGAGTTTCTTGGGAATGACGTAGGTGTAGATAACACCGAACAACTATAAATCTTCTTGTGTTTATTGTGCTTATTACTCTCTCTCTCTCTCATTTATATTATGTTTCTTATTTACTGCTTCACTTCACTTGTGCACATTAACTTAGTAAAATTTGTTTTTAAGTGTAAAATTTTTTAAATAACACAATTCAACCCCTCCTCTCTTGGGTTGCCATCTGGCCAACATTTCTGGTATTGAAAGTATATGTTTTTATGACAGGATTTGATATTATACTACATTTTCAATATCAAAACGTAGTCTAAATGTACATAATAGACTACATGTTCTGATGAAAAAGTAGTCTAAATGTATTTAAAGACTTCATTTTTTTTCCTTTTAACTATAGTTTCTGATAAAAATATAGTCTAAATGTATTTAAAGACTACATTTTTTGACCTTTAACTACAATTTCTGATAAAAATGTAGTCTAAATGTATTTAAAGACTACGTTTTTTTGACTTTTAACTATAATTTTTGATAAAAATGTAGTCTAAATGTATTTAAAGACTACGTTTTTTTACTTTTAACTACGTCTAAAAACGTAGTCTAAACCAGGGACTTTTAACTATGCTCATATTTTTTTGACTACACTCAAAAAGACTACGTTTTTTAAATACTTTTAACCGTAGTCTATATATAAAGACTACATTTTTTACATGTAGTCTAATTAAATTTCTATAGTAGTGGAAGCCACATTCCCTCCACATCCGGGTATGTATAAGAGGAGTTGGGAGGCATTCGTGAGTTTGGTGGGGGGAGAGGCATCCGGAACAGAGGAAGGAGAGGTGTTCGTGAGCTCGGGAGTCTTGGAAGACGTTCACTCAGTTCAGGAGTTCTGGGAGGCGTCGGTTCGGTTCAGGAACAGAGATCAGTTTAGCCGTCTTCAGTTTAGCCCATCTTCGGTGCGGTTCAGCCTGTCTTCGGTCCAATTCAAGAAGCAAGAATCCTAGGGAATTTGGTCTAGAAGTAGATCCAGAGCTGCTATTGCCTTCTTGATGCTGTTGTCTTCTTAATGTCAGAAAAGAAGAATTTTTAATTTAAATTTTAATATGCCCTCTTGGATGCTATGAAATAAAATATTTATTCATGTTTTATTTTTATTGAATGTTCTTCAAGAAAAAATAATTTTTGACTGATTTATTCCTAAAAGGGACGGGCCATGATCTATGGGTATGGGTCGTACTCTCATTAAGATAGATCATATCTTAATTATTTTCACTGTCAATTATCTATTTATTTAAATTTTTAATTGCATAAATTTATTTTGAAATAACCACTCAAAGTTAGGGGTACAACTTGGGTCGGGTTCAACCCAAACCCGGCCCGTCGAACCTGATTGCAGCAGTACTCAAACTCTAGTTTGCTTAACACGAACCTAAAGGATCCGGGTTGAACCCGAACCAATTTGCAACTTGGGCCGGGTTCGGGTTGCAGCCAACCCGAACCCAAGAAAACCCGAACCTGTAAAGCCGCAAGTGGTAGGCCCACTGGTGTTGTGGAAGTGTGATGATTTAGCCTTGTTTGTTAGGTTTAAAGATATGTAGAGATGACAATGATGTTGTGGAAGTGATGATTCTTGGTATGAACATTCCACCAAACCTTCATTATCTTTTAAAATGAGCAATATATCTTTAACCATTGCATTTTATCATGTAATGTTGGTAGGCCAACTAGTATCTTTATTTTTTTTAATTATCTTCTTTGAGACATTTGTAACTTCTAATATGAAGTTTGCCAAAATTTTATGAAAGCATCTGGGAAGAGATGATGAGCACAAACTAAAACATCTAGGAAAGGGGTGACGAGTAAAAAACCAGAGAGCTTTGGTAGGCGAATACAGTCTCGCTACTTGGAAAAGATCTCTCATGCCAGACTTATGTGGTCTTCTAGCTGGCTCTTTATATCGTCTCAATATTTTTGCTTCCAAGGATAAAGGTGATTTCATCAATACATATGGTGGCTATTGAAATGTTATGCAACATTTGTATTACTTTGGATATGTTTTGGTTTAAGAATGTACTTTTTTTTGTTTAGGCTTATATAAAAGATGTATATTTTTAGACATGCAATTTGAAATGTGAAGCTTGTTTGTTTCAAACTTCAGCTTATTTGTACAATGTGAAGCTTATTTGTTTCAAACTTTAGTTTATTTGTGCAATGTTAAGGTTATTTGTTTCAGATTGTCTTTTTTTTTTCCATCAACCAAATTCCAATCCGAAACTCAACTCAACTCGAACCCGATTTTAAAAATAGGGTTAGGGTTGAGTTTTACAAATAGGGTTAGGGTTAGGGTTAGGGTTGATATTTTACAAATAGGATTAGGGTTAGGGTTGAGGAAACCAAGTTTCATGAGCCCGAGTTACACCTACTCAAAGTCCTACGGATTCGACCCCTTACTCTCACTACTTTATTAATGAAATTAAGGTATTTTTATCGTTGCGTTACGACACATCAGATTTTTGGCACCGTTGCTAGGGACTTAAGTGCAGTTATTTTGAAAAACAAAATTAAAAAAATTTAAACATTTAAAAATTTAAAAATTTAAAAAATTAATTAAAAAATTTTAATATCATGAATTTTTTCTTAATTCTATTCTTGTTTTTAAATTTGGGAATAGTTATTGCTCTCTTTATTTTATTATTTTTTTAGCTACCTTAATTGTTAGATTTTTTATTTTTCTTTTTAACATAAAAAAATTACTTTTCTTCTTATCACAAATCCACTTTTAACCTAATCAACTTTTATTTTTAATTAACTTACCTTAAAGAACCTAAAAGAAAACCCTAAGACACTTTCCATAAATATAATTAATTTAAGGAAATAATAATAATAATAATAATAATAATAAATATAATAAAAAATATTTTATTTTTATGCTTAGATTGACTTAGGTAAATTTATTTTCAGCAAAACTCAAAATATTTTTATTGACATCTCATAATTTATTAGGGAATTAGAAACTTAATCACAAAAATCTAAAAAAAAAAGTAAGTAGATTAATTTTGTTTGATAACTTCAAGAGCTTAACATCTGCTTGTTGCATAGCATTTTCATAATTAACTTTAAGGGCACAAACCCCTAATCAAGGTAAGGTGGGGATTTCATCACCCTTCCTTGGCCCACAAACCATATCCTTCATTTTGCATTAATCCAAACCTTTAACTCTAAAATTAACTAGACGTCAGCCCCTAAGGAACTCGAGCTCAATAAGACAAGACACATGAAAGAGTTGGACCAAGTTGGAATTGACTGCTTAATTGGTGTTTAGAAAAGGAAAGGAAAGTGGTTACTTAATTGGTTCTATTCGCTTACCTAGTAAGCAACGAGGGGACTCCCATTGACCTTATTCTTAACTAGCTAGTTGATCAGCTAATTTTTGACTTGGAGGGCTCCAAGGAGATCTTAGAAGTTAGGAGCTGTCTATATCTAGGTTAAACCTAGAGTAGAGAGTTTAATCTTTGTTAACTTGATTGCTAATAATTATTAAACCCTAACTAAATTATTCTTCATGCTATTAGTTCTAGGAATCTTTTAGGATATTTTCTTTAGAATCTTCTCCTTTCTCTTCTATTACATTAGTTTAAAAAAAAATAGAATTACTGTTTGCTTTAGAGTGAACTGGTAGGGTGTATGCTTGGTCATCGATCGTTACAACCCAACCTCATATCCTTAGATCCTAAGATAGAAAGATCCTTTAAGCAAACAGACTTAGAATTATGGAGCTTAATAACAAAAATGATCCACCACAATAGTTAAAAGAGTATTTCACTCCTTCAAAGTATACCTATTCTCCTTGCATTCAAGTGCCTCCAGTGGAGGCCACTCAATATGAGATCAAGTCAAGTGTGATTCAAATGTTACCTTCATTTTATGGATTTACAAATGAGAACCCTTACAAACATTTAGATGGGTTCCTCGAGATTTGCTCAACTGTAAAAATTTTAAATTTTTTTGATGATGCTCTTAGACTTAAGTTGTTCCCATTTTCTTTCAAAGACAAAGCCAAATATTGGTTAAATTCATTAGATACTATAATAATTTCAACTTGTGGCCATCTTCAGATAGAGTTTCTTAAGAAATACTTTCCTATAGGAAAAACGAATCAAATTAGAAAAGCCATAACAAGTTTTTTCCAGACGGATGGCGAGATGTTTCTGATGTAGGACCAATTCCCATGCAAGTAAATTTTATATGATTAATTATTGTAGTTGATTAGTCTCCCAAAGTAATAGCCTAAGAGGGATTCAGAAAAACTCACAGTAACTCCGCACACAAAATAGATCCACAGAAAAGTAAAGAAGAAAGATCGCCGAGGCTAAGAAGCCCCGGTAGGGCTTATTCTCCCACAATAAAGCTACTAGCAGATTAGAGGGGGTGTACCTAGTAGGATGAGAAGATCAAGATACTGAAGGAGTCACTCTGCCTAGCGGATGCGCCCTGGATGACCAAGACCCAAGCTCATGGATCTACGGCTAAGTATTTGCTGACTTAGATGGCGATCACCTTGAATCCTGGATTCGTGGTTACTGAGGGACCTGCAAGAATACCATCCAAGGGTTAAAGAACAAGAGAGAAAAGTCAGATGAGAGGAAAAGAGGCAAGGAAGAAGTAGAGGAGGGGCAGTGAAGAGGCTCTTTGGCGTCCACTAGAGGAAAACAAGGGCGGCAGCCAGGTTTCTTCTGGAGATTGTGATGTTAGCACACGCAGGAGAAGAGAATCAAGAGCACCAGAGAACTAAATAACAAAACTCACAATAACTGAAAATTGGATTGATTGATTAATAATTTAAAGATACATAATTCATACAAGAGGTCTCTTTTATATAGCAAGAGACTTAGGGCCCAAGTAAATACATATATGGAAAGAAAAGGAGCGCCCACTTTCTTCCTAAAGTGTGGATTAGATTACATGAAAAAAAACTTCATGCCATACAAATCCCTTTCAAAAAAGGCAATTTATGGGCAATAAAGGGCGTCCCTTTGCTGCTTCTTTGGGCTAGCATTCTTTCAAATAGGGTTGCATGATTTGGGAGATTGAGGTTTATCTTGTTGACTTGCTTGCTCTACTAGGTGGCATGTAGAAGGCTTGTGTTGGAGGATGGTAGGTGTGTGGCTGGCATGTGACTTCTTATGTAGTGTGGCATCAACTTGAATTTAGCAACTGCTCTGTTTGACTTTGATGGCCTTGTCTTCTACTATAATACTGGTGTCTCCTCTTGTAAGCTGAATGAACTTAATACAATACCAACTGGACTGGACACATATAAAACCAACTGGACTGGACAGGACTCAAATTGACCCAAGCTCATAATGAGCTGACTCGATATAACCCAAACCCTAATAACGAGTACTAACTCAAAAGACAAGACTCAAATGCCCAAACAAAATTAAAATTGGACCCAAATTAAAATAAAATAAAATAAACCTAGTTTCCAATTGAATCAAACCCTACAAACCTAATCAGATATCCACAGAGGATTAAGAATCCTCTGTCTGATCTTGGTGCCCGCACCAATTCACTCGGGATGGGAGGAACTCGACCCCATCGAGTATGGGTCGCTCTGGCTCTGGTAGCTCTTTAGGAGGTTTGGGTCGAGGCATTGCAAATCCTCTCGAGTAATCCATGAATTGTTGGATCCAGGGCGACCCTGCCATCGGACCAAGTAGTGTTGGTAACCATAGTTTCGGGTCGTAATGGCTTGATCATTGATGATACACTCGATCTGCTCTCCTCGCTCAGGTAAAATTGGTGGTGGATGCTCCTGGGTAGGTTCGGTCATGAAAGGAGTGCTATGTCCAAAGTACTCACTAGGAATCGCTGTCGGTTTCCTATATTCTACTAGGTCTGCAATATTGAATGTAGAGCTAATGCCCCAATCCGAGGGTAAATCTAGAACATAGGCATTGGGTCCTACCTTCTCTATCACTTTAAAGGGGCCAGCTTCATGAGCGTGAAGTTTCTTAACGGTCTCTGGCGAAAAACGTTTAGGCCTAAGCCTAACCATGATAGAATCCCCTACACCGAACTCTTTGGCTCTTCTTCGGGAGTTAGCCAATCTTTTATAAGTTTCATTACTTATATTTATTTTATGGATAATATCCTTATGTAAGTCTCTAATATGCTGTGCAAATACTTGTGCGGACTCTGAGACTAATGTGTGGAGGGGTAAAGGAATTAAATCAAGTGGATGATTAAGCTTGTACCCATGGACTATCTCAAATGGACTCTTGCCTGTAGACCTATTCACTGAGCTGTTGTAGGCAAAACTCTGCATGAGATAGCAATAGATCCCACGTCCCTAGGTGTTCACCTACAAGGCACCTAAGAAGGTTTTCTAGACTATGATTCACCACTTCAGTTTGCCCATCCGTTTGGGGGTGAAAGGCTATAGAAAAATTAAGTTTGATCCCTAACAGATGCCATAGTGTTTTCCAAAAGTAGCTGGTGAACCTAACATCCCTATCATAAACAATGGTCTTGGGTAGGCCATGGAGCTTGACCACACTGTCTAAGAAAAGTCAAGATACCCTAGATGTGTTAAAGGTTTGTGAACAAGGGATGAAGTATGCCATCTTAGAGAACCTATCAACCACTACAAAGATTGAGTCATGCTTCTTCTGGGTCTTAGGTAATCCTAGAATGAAGTCCATACTAAGGTCTTGCCAAGGATGATCAGGCACTGGCAAAGGAGTATATAGACCGGTGTTCTGCTTCTACTGTTTTGCAACGGCACAAGTTCGACATCGGGCTACTATCAGGGCAACGAGCCTTTTTAATCTTGGCTAGTAAAATTGGTCCTCTATTTATATGATAGTCTTATCTCTTTCAACATGACCAGCTAATCCCCCAGCATGCATTTTTTTAGACTAGGAACTTTCTAAGTGACGTCCTAGGGATACAAAGTCTATTGCCCCTAAAAAGATAACCATCCTGGATGGTATAATCTCCACTGGTACTGGATGGTCCTAGCCGAAGGGTCTTATGAGTTTCACCAAAGTTAGGGGAAGTCTCATACTCATCTTTTATTTGGTTGAACCCTATAACTTCAGTGCTAATAGTACTCAACAATAAAGACTTACGGCTTAGGGTGTCTGCTACCTTATTTTCTACCCCGGCACGGTGTTTCAGTATAAAAGTATATGCCTAAATGTATTCAACCCATTTTCCATGCCTAGAATTGAGCTTCTTTTGGGAGTCCAGAAATCGGAGTGCCTCATGATCAAAAAATAAAATAAACTCCTGCGGCAGCAAGTAATGTCTCCAATACTTAAGGGCCTGTACTACCGCATAGAATTCCTTATCATAGGTAGAATATTTAAGTTTAGTTTCATTTAGTTTTTCACTAAAGAAAGCTATGGGGTGATTTTCTTGGCTTAACACTCCACCTATGCCTACTTTTGACGCATTGCACACAACCTCAAATACCTTAGAAAAGTCTAGAAGTCTAAGTACGGGTGCATTAGTCATCCTATCCTTAAGCTCTAGGAAGGCCTTATTAGCTGACTTAGTCCACTCAAAATTATCCTTCCTAATACAATTAGTGATGGATGCTACGATGGTGCTAAATCCCCTAATAAATCTCCTATAAAAGGTTGCTAGGCCATGGAAGCTGCGGACATCATGGACATTCATGGTTGCTAGCCACTCTACAATCGACCTAACCTTTTCAGGATCCGCTGAGATACCTTCTGGGGTTACTACAAAACCTAGAAAGATAACCCTATGCATCATAAAATCACACTTCTTAAGATTTGCATAAAGGCTATTCTCTCTAAGGGTTTGACAGATTAATCTGAGATGGTTAAGATGGTCCTCTTTGGTCTTGCAATAAATTAATATATCGTCAAAATAGACCACTAAGAATTTTTCCATGTACTCTTTCAGGACCTGGGTCATGATTCTCATGAATGTACTGGGTGCATTTGAAAGCCCAAAAGGCATCATGACCCATTCAAACAGACCATCTCTAGTTATTAATGCAGTCTTCTACTCATCCCCTGGTCTAATTCTAACATGATGGTAATCATTCTTAAGGTCTATATTGAAAAAGATGGTGGCAACCGCCGTCATGTCTAACATATCATCTAATCTAGGGATAGAAAACTTATATTTGATAGTAATTTTGTTGATGGCCCTACTGTCCATGCACATTCTCCAGGTACCATCCTTCTTAGGGGTTAAGAGTGCAGGAACTGAACATGGGCTTAAGCTCTCCCTAATGAATCCTTTCCTAAGTAATTCTTTCACTTGTTTTTGTAGTTCTTGATGCTCAGTGGGATTCATCCTATAATGGGGAAGGTTTGGGAGGATGGATCCTGGGATCATGTCAATGGCGTGTTGGATGTCTCTCAAGGATGGTAACTGATTAGGCAACTCTTTAGGGAAGACATCCTTAAATTCCGCTAGGGTCTCAATTGCTTCAGTGGGTTATTCCTTCTGGACTGATTTATGAATCTCTTTAGTGGTCAAAATCCAAACAGAGTTACCCTCAGTGATGTTCTTTTCTAATTCCTTAACTTTAATCAGATTAACTCTTGGCTTGCTATCCTTAAGGCTACTAGATCCTTTCTTGATTGGGTCCCTAGGTGGAACTAGATGTATTACATACTTGTTTCCATTGTATTTAAAAGAGTAGATGTTGGATTGACCAAACAAGGTGGCATCGTGATCGTAAAGCCAAGGTTGACCTAATATACTACTACTAACACCCATAGGAATTACATCGCACTCGATCTTTTCTTCATAATTTTGCAATTTGATTAGTATTTGGCATCTAGACTTGATTAGAATAGAGGTGGAATCTACCC
Source organism: Calamus simplicifolius (assembly GCA_900491605.1). Lineage (NCBI taxonomy): Eukaryota > Viridiplantae > Streptophyta > Magnoliopsida > Arecales > Arecaceae > Calamus > Calamus simplicifolius. Next base: position 763,608 of record UESW01004082.1, read on the forward strand.
ACGAGACCTTATAGAGACTAGGATGAGGAACTGTGGTCAATCCTAATGATTTAACTGTATTGGAAGAAATGACATTGACACAACTCCCACTATCAACTATTATCTTGAGCACCTTATCCCCTATCTTAACAAAAGTCTGTAGGATGTTAGTCCTACGCCAATCTTCCTGGTCTTTAGTTTGAGTCTAGGTCAAGATACATCTAGCCACTCCTAGTAGATCTTCAGAATCAAATGTTTCGTCCTCTCCATTGTACTCATCTATCTGATGGGTATCAGCCTCATAGACCTCTCCCTTAGGCTCAACTAGGGGCTCGGATTCAGTCTCAGATAACTCATCTATATGAAGGGATCTGATTGGGCACTAGCTGATCATATGTCCTAGTTTGTTGCATCTAAAACATTTGATCTAGGGGTTAAAATTTCTCTGGACCTCTATGATTTGCCCTTATTCTCTCTCTGGGGTATAGGGGTACTATTTTGGGGTCGACTCGACTCGATTCGGCTTGTACTAGGTCAGCTAGTGTTGGGTCGACTCGGATAAGTCTGGCAGGGTCAAAGTACTGGGTAGGTCTAGGATGACTAAGATAGGCCTAGCTAGATTCTGGATATGGGCTAGAGCTCTTGGTAACCTCTGATATACGATAGGGTGGCCCTATCTGAAAATGGGCTTCTTTTAGGATGCCTAACCTAGTTTCGACTTGATCAAACCTGGACCCTAATCTAGCCTCAGATTGCTTGATGTCTTGGTTCATTTGGGCTAGTTGTTTAGTGATGATCCTTAAGTGATCCTCAATGTTTTGATTAGCCATGGGTTCAGCCTGTAATGGAGATGGTGATGGGCAAAAAGATGCTCCTGATCTAGTGCACATGTAAGCACAATAAAGCACACAAGACTCATACTAACTCGGACTATGGGATGCTAGACCTAGTCATCCAAAGTAAAGGATTTGGCTTAATGCAAGCCAATCTAACAGTAACTCTTCAATTGGCCAGTTAGGATAGGTAGGAAGGGGGGAGGTTTGTCCCGCAAATTGCAGGTGCCTAATTAGAATAACCCCAACACTCTGCTTAAGTCGTTTGATATTTGACCTCCCTTCTAGACACCAATTTTAGAGCACACACCAGATTGATTTGTATAAGTCTCCTCTAGTACACTAGACCAACTGTTGTTGTCCCTAGCCCTCTAGGGCAAATGTAAATTAAGTTGCTACTCAGTTTTAGATTAGAGGATTGGGATCGGAATGCACAGGTGGTTGTTTTGGGCCAAGGAAGGGGTCTCAATCCCTCCCTTATCTAATATCAATGAGAGCCCTTAAGAGTAATTTAATGCAGATGAATGACATGCAAAATATAAACCCTAATCAAGAAATCATAAATATCAATAGATCATAATTTTTTTTCATAGATCGAATTAAATTCTTATAAAATAAAAAAATACTTTAAATTATAACAAATCTAGAGAAATAAATTTTATAATTTTTGATGTCTATGCAGGTAGAAATAATTTGATTAATAAAATCTTAGGAATTTTCATATTTTTAGGCATGCAATTAATTCATAGATTGAATTCAATTTTTAAAAAATAAAAAAATACTTTAAATTATAATGAATCCAAAGAAATAAATTTTGTAATTTTTTGATATGTATGTAGGCAGACATAATTTAATTAACAGATAATATACTGATAATAACATGAATTAAAAATCAAGCCCTAACTTGACTCTGATACCAAACTGATGCATGACCAATTTGTATGCAAGTAAATTTTATATGATTAATTATTGTATTTGATTAGTCTTCCAAAGTAATAGCCTAAGAGGGATCCAGGAAAACTCACAGTAACTCCGCACGCGAAACAATTCCACAGAAAAGTAAAGAAGAAAGATCGCCGAGGCTAAGAAGCCCTGGTAGGGCTTGCTATCATACAATAAAACTACTAGCAGATTAAAGGGGGTGTACCTGATAGGATTAGAAGATTGAGATACTAAAGGGGTCACTCTGCTCGGTAGATGCGCCCTGGATGACCAAACCTCGAGCCCGTGGATCTGCGGCTAAGTATCCGCTGACCTGGATGGCAATCACCTTGAATCCTGCATTCATGGTTACTGAGGAACCTGCAAGAACACCATCCAAGGGTTAAAGAACAAGAGAGAAAAGTCAGATTAAAGGCAAAGAGGCAAGGAAGAAGTAGAGAAAGAGGGGCAGCTAAAATGCTCTTGGGCATCCACTAGAGGAAAACAAAGGCGGTGGCCAGGGTTTCTTCTAGAGATTGGAATGTTGGCACACGCAGGAGAAGGGAATCAAGAGCACTAGAGAACCAAATAACAAAACTCATAATAACTCAAAACTGGATTGATTGATTAATAATTCAAAGATGCATAATTCATACAAGAGTGTCTCTTTTATAGAGCAAGAGACTTAGGGCCCAAGTAAATACAGATATGGAAAGAAAAGGAGTGCCCACTTTCTTTCTAAAGTGTGGATTAGATTGCATGGAAAAAAAACTTCATGCCATACAAATCCCTTTCAAGGAAGGAAATTTATGGGCAATAAAGGGCATCCCTTTGCTGCTTCTTTGGGCTGAAATTCTTCCAAATACGGTTGCATGATTTGAGGGATTGAGGCTTATCTTGTTGACCTGCTTGCTTTGCTAGGTGGCATGTGAAATATTTGTGTTAGAGGATGGCAGGTGTGTAGCTGGCATGTGACTTCTTATGTAGGTGTGGTGCCAACTTGAATTTAGCAGCTGCTCTGTTTGACTATGATGGCCTTGTCTTCTGCTCCAATACTGGTGTCTTCTCTTGTAAGCTGAATGAACTTAATACAATACTAACTGGACTAGACACATATAAAACCAACTGGACTGGACTGGACTCAAATTGACCCAAGCTCATAATGAGCTGACTCAATATGACCCAAACCCTAATAACAAGTACCAACTCAAAAGACAAGACTCAAATGCCCAAACAAAATTAAAATTGGACCCAAATTAAAATAAAATAAAATAAACCTAGTTTTTAACTGAATCAAACCCTACAAACCTAATCAGATATCCAAGAGGATTAAGAATCCTCTGCCTGATCTTGGTAGCCGCACTAGTTTCATAAGACATGAGAGAGATTAAAAGAATTGATTAGAAAATGTCCACATGCTATACCCAAATGGCAACTGGTTTAGTGCTTTTATAATGGCTTGACAGAAAAGCATCGGCAAATGATTGATGCTGCATGTGGTGGGACATTTATGTTTAAAAATAAACATGAAGCTTGGCAACTCTTTGAGACATTGAGTGAGAATTCATTACATCACATATCAATTGCTCATAGAGACCCTCCCATAGAACCTAAAGAAGGTGGAATATATAAAATAGGTCATTCTATATATATCTTTACTAAGGTAGATAAACTATGCTAGAAACTTGACCGAATTCTACAAGTTGAAAACACCTTTTCCCCATCTATTCAAAATCATGAGATTTGTATAATCTATTCAAGTCCGACCCATTCTATAGGTGAATGTCCAGTTGCAAACTAATTTTCTGAGCTTGTTCAAGAGCAAGCCCACCAAGACCAAACCTGATTGGCTCCTAGAATAGGAAATGATCCATATGCGAATACTTACAATCCTGGATGGCAAAATCATCTAATTTTTTTTTGGAAACCTCAACCTATAACCAATTCATCATCAATTAAACCTAATTATCAGGAAACCAATTTTAGAAGCATGCCATATTCACAATACCCAAACATCCCACAACCTCCACCAAATAATCATCCCATTTTCAAAGACATGGTGTTACAAGCATTGAAAGGGCTAGAAATAAATACTCAAATTCTTCACTCTCACACACAATCTATTGCAAAACTAGAAACTCAGATAGGTCAATTAGCCATAGCATTCAGTAGAAGAGAGGAGGGTAGGTTACCTAGTCAGCCTATCGATAACACAAAAGGATAATTCATGGCTGAGGGTTCCAATAGTCCTGAAAAATTCATAGAACATCCATCATGACTTTAAGAAGTGGAAAAATGTTGAACCAACCTGAACCAAACCAAAAATTAGAAGTGGCTAAACCAGAAAACAGAAGAAATGAAGAAGAAAAGGAATCAATGATCAAGCAATCATACCTAAAGCCCCATTTTCTAGTGCTTTAGAATCTTCTTTGCCTTTAGACAAGAAGAATATAAAAATGAATGAGATACTTGAGTTATTTGAAGAAGTCCAAATAAACTTACCTCTTCTCGATGCTATCAAACAAGTTTCGACTTATGGCAAATTTCTGAAGGATTTATGCACACAAAAACAGAAAGTCAAGACACAAATACCAAAAAAATCCAGTTGATTGAGCAAGTCAGCTTAGTTGTTCAGCAAATAATCCCACCCAAACTAAAAGATCCTAGTACCCCGATTATATCATATGTCATAGAGAACTTCATAATCAAAAAAGTATTACTAGATTAGGATGTGAGTAAACCTTCTCCCAAGTTCAGTGTATGAGTTATTCAAATTTGGAGTTTTGAAACCCATGACGATAACATTTCAATTCACAGATTGTTGAAAGATTATAGAAAAATTATATGATCCAATCCTTTTGATTTTGATGATTACTAAAAGTCATTGAGTTTATTAAAGGATATGAAAATGAAGCAATCAATGAATGCTCAAGTTTAACTTTAATCAATTTTGAAAGTGACTTTAAGCTCAATATTCAAACTTTCGAAAAGAAATGTTATAATTCATGTTTTATTCAAAAAGTTTATGGATTAGTTCTTGAATCACTTCTAAATGTTAATTTATTGATTTCATGTCAAAACAATGAATTAAAATGAATCTGGAACGATTTTAATGTCAATCAGAAAAGTTTCTGATTTTTGATACGTTCCGGAGCCGACTCCTGAGTTTCAGAGTCGACTCCGCTCAGTGTACAGAAATGTGCATCTGTGTCGAGTCGACCCATGAAATTGTCGAGTCGACCCCTGATTCTGTCGAGCCGACTCCTGACTGTGCGAGTCGACTCCGCTCAGACACCAGAAGAGTGTTTTTCTGAGCACTCGCGAGTCGACCCCAAGCCTTTCACGAGTCGACTCCCGACTTTCAGGAGTCGACACTTCACTTTAGCGAGTCGACCCCTAACCTTTTTAAACATTTCTATTTTTGGTAAGACGAGCTCGAGCCGACTCGGGAAAAGCATGAGTCGACTCCAGCAAATCTGGGCGTGATTTTAACGATGACACATCAGCTCCAACGGTAAGATTTTTGAATAACGGCTATTTTTCCTTGTCTCTAACGGATATATTTTTGCAGATTCTATAAATAGAGGAGTTCTTTTCAAATCAAAAAAAAGAGAAATCAAAAAGAGAGAAAAGAATATCTTTGAAAAGAGGGAAAAACAGAGCATATTGAAAAATCTTTAGCTCAAGGAGAGTGATTCAAAAGGAGTGAAATCCAAGTGAAAGTTTGTCCACTCCTTCTCATCAATCCACAAAGCCAAAAGAAAATCCAAGTGCATTTCAAAGGTCAAATCGGCGGATTTTCAAAAGAGAAAAAAGCTTCATCTCAACTCCAAAGTCTTCAACGTCAAGAATCTAGCTGAGGCGTGATTCAACACTTCAGAGGAGTTGAAGAGAAGAAGGAAGAAAGCCCAAGCACTACCATCTGCAAAACAATCAGGCTTTTCTAACCTTTTATATTTTGTACTTCATTTGTATATTTGCTCAAGGGGAGCACATTGTTCAAACACTTCATATTATTTGTTTGCTGATTCAATCAGTGGATTGAATCAGTGGAGGTTGGTATACCTCGTTACAAGCCGGAGTGCTTGTGTTGGGTTAGTTGTGAGCCCGAAAAACAACGTGTAGGGTTTTGTGCTGGTAAGCCCGAGTTAAAACCAGCTGGGTTCGTTGTGCACCCGGAAAACAACAAGTTTGAGTTGTGAGCTTGGAAAACAACTCGGCTGTAATCTAGAGAGATTATAGTGTGGACCCAAGTGAATCTTGGGAGTGGACGTAGGTGTGGTTGCACCGAACCACTATAAAATTATCTTGTGTTTGCCGTGCTATTTTCTCTATCTCTATCTCTCTTTATTAACTGCTTGTGCATTGCTTATTAGTTAATTTCTCACTTGCACATCTTGAACTAATCAATTAAATTAAAAAGTCTTAAATTTTTAAGAACCCAATTCACCCCCCCCCTCTTGGGTTGCCATCTGGGCCAACAATTGGTATCAGAGCAAGTGCTCATTTAGAATTTGATCTCACGATCAAGGGCTAAAGATCCATATGGCAACACAAATTGGTTCAAGTTTTGCTGAAGGTCATTCTACGAATAGACCTCCTTTTTAATGGAACCAACTATTCATATTGGAAAGCTAGAATGAGAATATTCATTCAAGCTTCTGACTATGAATTGTGGGGAGTAATAATAAATGGACCTAGTACACCCACACACCTTATTGATGGCACTATTGTTCCTAAACCCGAAAGGGATTGGAATGATAATGATAGGAGAATGGCACAACTAAATGCTAAGGCCATTAATATTTTATATTGTTCCTTAGACTCAAATGAATTCAACCGAATCTCAACTTGTAATTCCGCAAAAGAAATTTGGGATAGGTTGGAAATAACTCATGAAGGAACAAACCAAGTAAAAGAATCAAAGATAAATATTTTGGTTCATAAATATGAATTATTTACTATGGAACAAAATGAAACCATCACATGCATGTTCACTAGATTCACTGATATTGTGAATGGTTTGAAAAGTCTTGGAAAAGTTTATACTAACTCTGAGCTTGTTCGCAAAATCCTTAGGTCACTTCCAAGGACTTGGGAAGCCAAGGTGACCGCCATACAAGAAGCCAAAGATCTGAACATCCTACCATTGGAAGAGCTTCTTGGTTCGCTGATGACTCATGAGCTTCAAGTTAAACAACATGTCAATGAGGATGAGTCAAGAAAGAAGAAGACCATCGCCCTCAAAGCTGCGGAAAAGGAAATAAGCAGCAGCGATGATGAAGAGGATGATGATGATGAGACAGCCCTCCTTGCAAGGAAATTCAAGAAATTTATGCAAAGAAGGAGGCCCTTCCACAAAAAGAGATTTGTTTCAAAAATGGAAGGAGAAAAAGAAAAGGATAAGAAAAAGGAAAAGGAAAGAAAAAGAAAGAGCCCTTAGTATGCTATGAATGTAAAAAGCCAGGGCATTTTAGATATGACTGTCCTTTACTTAAGAAGGCCTAAAAAAAAGAAAAAGGCCTACATGGCAACTTGGACTGATAGTGAAGAGTCTTCTTCCGAAGAAGAAGAACAAAAAGAAGTTGCTAATGTCTGCTTCATGGCCAACGACGACAACGACAATGAGGTAAGTACCGAAACTCAAATGATGAATTTACATTTGATGAAATGTTTGAGGCTTTCAATGAACTTATGATTGATTTTAAATCCTTAAAAAAAAGTATAAGTTTTTGAAAACAATATTAGTTTAGCTAAAAGTAAAAATGAATTAGCTTTAGAAGTTAAGAACTTAACTAATGAAAAAGAAGAACTTAGCAAAGAAAGAGATAATCTTAATCAAGAAATAGATTTGTTAAAATCTGAAACTAAAAACTCAACAAAGATTTAAAAGATCAATAGAAACTTTAGCTTTAGATAAAGAACAGCAAGTAAAGAAATTGACTCTCTTAAGAAAGATGTTAAAAAATATAAAGACATTGTTGAGAAATTCACTTAAGTTCAACTAAACTTAACATGATCTTAGATAGTCAAAAAGCTGTTTTTGACAAAGCAGGTTTAGGATATAACACATTAAGAAAACAAAAATCTTAAAGAATATTTTTGTAAAAGCCAACCAAAGTAATATAACTTGTTTTAAATGTAATGAAAAAGGTCATAAATCATTTGAATGCAAAACGTTAAAAACAACAAGTTAAATGTTAAAGCTAAGAAAATATGGGTTCCGAAAGGAACAATTTTTATTGCTGCTAACCATGAAGGACCCAAGAAAGCTTGGGTACCTAAACATAAAGTTTAATTATGTTGCAGGAATGTCTTGTAGCCAAAAGATCAAAGAAAAAGTGGTACCTTGATAGTGGCTGCTCAAGACATATGACGGGTGACAAAGATGAATTCATCACCCTAGAAGAAAAGAAAGGTGGAGTTGTTACGTTTGGCGATAACGGTAAAGGTCAAATTATGGGCCTTGGTAAAGTCGTATAACTCCATCTACATTTATTGATAATGTACTTTATGTTGATGGTTTGAAGCATAATCTAATTAGTATAAGTCAATTATGTGATAAAAACTTTAATGTTTCATTTAAATCTTCTGTATGCACTGTAACTAATTCTATTGATGATAGCATTGTATTTACTGGTTATAGACATGGCAATGTTTACTTGGTTGATTAGAAAAATTATCTTTGAGTGATCATTGCTTAATTGCTGACAATGCTAACATAAATGAAATTAGTTGGTTGTGGCATCGTAGATTAGGTCATGCAAGCACACACCTTATTTCAAAACTAATTAAAATGGATTTAGTTAAAGGATTACCTAAACTAGATTTTGAAAATAATAAAATATGTGATGCATGTCAATTTGGAAAACAAACTAGAAGTTCTTTCAAATCTAAAAACATTGTTTCAACTTCTAGGGCACTAGAGCTACTTCACATGGATCTTTTCGGACCAACTAGAACCACAAGTCTAGGAGGAAAGAAATATGGTCTAGTGATTGTAGATGATTATTCTAGATATACTTGGGTAATGTTTTTAGCTCACAAAGATGAGACTTTCTCGATATTCCTGAAATTCTTCAAGAAAGTCACAAATGAGAAAAACACTACTATAGTATCTCTAAGAAGTGATCATGGAACAGAATTTGAAAATCACTTATTTGAAAGTTTTTGTTCTGAAAATGGAATTAATCATAATTTTTCAGCCCCTAGGACTCCACAGCAAAATGGTGTAGTTGAAAGGAAAAATAGGACTCTAGAAGACATGGCCCGTACCATGCTATGCGAAAGTAACCTACCAAAGTACTTTTGGGCGGAAGCAATTAACACAGCATGTTACATCTTAAATAGAGCCTTAATAAGACCAATCTTAAAGAAAACACCTTATGAATTATGGAATGAAAGAAAACCAAATATAAAATACTTTCATGCATTTGGATGTAAATGTTTCATTCATAATAATGGTAAAAACAATTTAGGAAAATTTGATGCTAAATCTGATGAAGGAATCTTTTTAGGATATTCAACAACTAGTAAAGCTTATAGAGTATTTAACAAGAAAACCTTAGTAGTTGAAGAATCCATTCATAGTTTTCGATGAGTCTTTAGCATCTAGTTCTGAAAAGCTTGATGATGAGGAAGATACAAACATAATTGAAAAAGATCTTGAAAAACTTAATATTGAAGTATCTTCTGATCATGAGCAAGAAGCTAAAGATGATGATTCACATAAGGACGATGATGTCAATATTGATCATAATGATATAGATCTTCCAAGAGACTGGAGATATGCTCATAGTCATCCCAAGGAATTGATTATAGGCGATCCATCTCAAGGAATAAGAACTAGATCATACATGAGAAATATTAGTAATCATCTTGCATTTGTATCACAAATTGAACCTAAAACTATAGAAGAAGCTGAAAAAGATAATAATTGGATGTTAGCAATGCAAGAAGAACTAAATCAATTTACAAGAAATAATGTTTGGACTTTAGTTGAAAGACCTAAAAATCATTCAGTAATAGGATCAAAATGGGTTTTTAGAAATAAACTAGATGAAAATGGCATAGTAATTAGAAACAAAGCTAGATTGGTTGCTAAAGGATATAATCAAGAGGAAGGTATTGATTTTGATGAAACCTTTGCGCCTGTAGCTAGATTAGAAGCCATTAGGCTATTACTTGCATTTGCATGTCATATGAATTTAACTTATTTCAAATGGATGTAAAAAGCGCATTTTTAAATGGATTTATAAATGAAGAAGTTTATGTAGAACAACCACCAGGTTTTGAAGATCACGAATTTTCAAATCACGTTTTTAAATTGCACAAAGCTTTATATGGTTTGAAACAAGCACCTAGAGCTTGGTATGATAGGTTAAGTAAATTCTTAATAGAAAATGATTTTACAAGAGGAAATGTTGATAAAACTTTGTTTTTGAAAAGAAAAAGTAAAGATTTACTTGTAGTACAAATATACGTAGATGACATTATTTTTGGTGCTACTAACGATTCTCTTTGTCAAGAATTTGCAAAGTTGATGCAGGGAGAATTCGAGATGAGCATGATGGGAGAACTCAACTTCTTCCTTGGACTCCAGATCAAACAAAGCAAAGAGGGAATCTTCATCAACCAAACAAAATACACAAGAGAACTACTCAAAAAGTTTGGTATGGAATCAATGAAACCCCTCGGAACTCCAATGAGTCCTTCATGCAAGCTGGACAAAGATGAAGAAGGTAAAAAGGTTGACCAAAAGTATTATCGAGGTATAATCGGATCCCTTCTTTATTTAACAGCAAGTAGACCAGACATTATGTTTTCAGTATGTTTATGTGCTAGATTTCAATCTGAACCTAAAGAATCACATTTAATAGCTGTTAAAAGAATACTAAGATATGTAAGTGGAACAAAAAATGTAGGTTTATGGTATTCTAGAGACTCCACATTAAATCTAATTGCATATTCAGATTCTGATTATGCTGGATGCAAACTAGATAGAAAAAGCACAAGTGGTGCATGCCATTTCTTAGGAAGTAACTTAATCACATGGTTTAGCAAAAAGCAAAATTCAGTTGCATTATCAACTACTGAAGCTGAATATGTAGCAGCTGGAAGTTGCTGTGCGCAAATCCTATGGATTAAGCGACAACTTGAAGACTATGGTATCACACTTGATAAACACCCATAAGATGTGATAACACTAGCGCAATTAATCTAACAAAGAATCCAATTCAACATTCAAGAACTAAACACATAGAAATCAGATATCATTTTATAAGAGAACATGTAGCAAATAATGAAATATGTCTTGATTATGTTAACACTGAAGAACAATTAGCTGACATATTCACTAAACCTTTAAATGAAGAGAGATTCTGTTATCTTAGAGGAGAGTTAGGTATTTGTGATCCTTTAGAATGAATTTGAAACCCCTAAGGAAATTTTATCTAAGATTCTTTCAAATCCTCAATCCTTAAGGAAATCTTATCTAGAATTCATATCTAATTGATTCACTCATATCCAATGATTATTTATCAATTTTTATGATCATATTCCGGACACATTTCAGAAATTTCATGTTTTTGGTCTGAAATGGTCTCGGAGCCGACTCGATGCGTATCGGAGTCGACTCCCGGTTTCAACTGAAACTCTCGGGTCGACCCCTCTTGGCGCGAGTCGACTCCATGTCGGGATGGCCTTTCTGTGTCTGTGCCGAGTCGACACCCGGGTTTGCGCGAGCCGACTCGAGGTGGTCCCAAGTTGATTTATCTAGGGCAGAGTCGACTCGCGCTCATTTCATTCGACCCAAATCAAAAATACTCTCTCCACGCTCTCTCCAAACCTTCCAAACTTCCAATAATCCCTGATTATCACCTCCAATCATCAAATGGCACCTAAAACTAGAGGATCTAGTGTTGTGGCGGGTGGCATCAAGCGGAAAGCGTTCCGTGAAGAAGCCGGTGAAGCGTCCGTGCGTGAGCCTTCTCCAAGCTCGGACTCCACCTTCATCTGCTTCTACTCCAACTGCTGCTCCTGCTGCCACTCCTCCCAGGTAGATCGTCTAGCGGATAGGATCATTACTACTGGTAGGAAGGTGGATTTTGAATTATTTGAGAATGAGGGCTTTCTTGTTGGGAGACAGTTAATCGAGATGGGTTGGGAGAAAATTTGTTCTCTAGAGTGCCCGACTTATCCCTCTTTGGTTAAAGAATTTTACAAAAATTTGTCTAGAGGAGACCATGGGCTTATTAGCAATGTGAGAGGAGTAAGACTATCTGTTACTGCTGAATCTTTCTAGATTGTTGGATTTACCCTTGTCTGGCACTCCACCTTTTCTTCTGATGACCGCGCCCCAGCTTTATCCAGATTATTAAACAGGGATGTGGTTGGATTTGAAGAGGTTTTGCTAATCAGCTTTCTTTAGAGTTGAGATTGCTACACAATATTGCAGTAGGATTCTCTTTCCTAAAACTGGTAGATTTGACTATGTTTCGAGAGATGTCTTTGTAATGGACGCCATAGTGACAGGCAAGCCTATCAATCTTCCCAGCATGATTCTGTGGTACATAGCAGATTGTGGAGGGAAAAGGAAATCTAGTCTGCCTTATGGGATGATCCTTACAATGATTTTTCGAAGCCAGGGTGTGTGATTTCTGATAATGAACCTATGAAGAATCTAAGACACACTGATTTTTATAGTCTGGCAACAATTCATAGGATGGGATTTATCAAAAAGAATGGTAAATGGGAAAGGAAAGGAGTGACAGAAGATAGAGCTACAGATACTGAGGCTGCAGGACCCTCTGTTAGACATCCTTCGCCTGCACCTCCGAGCCCTTTGGTTTCTGCCTCTGCTCCAGCCCCCTCCAACTTTTGTTCAACTTCATCTTCTGCTAGTTTTCAGATCAACAAATTATGCAACTCAAAGCCTTACTTGAAGATCAATCTGATAAGCTTAAAACTGAATTTGAGAATAAATTTATGATTTGAGAGAGACTCTTTATTCTCTTGATGATCGTATCTCAAAGATTGAGTCCACTCTCGGCTCTTCATCGGCATCCTTAAGTGGTGATCTCAAGAATATTTTTGAAGAACTTAAGGATATATGTGGAGATGGAGAGACATATGCAAAGTGCAACGCAGAGCTTCAAGACAAAATTCAGAGTGCGTGCACCTTTGTTGATGAAAGACTCAAGGATATGTAAAAATTCAATCTGAAGGAATGAAAAATATAGTAGATCATCTAACTAGAATTGTAAGAACTCATTTTTGAGTTACTAGAGTTTCAATCCTTGTTTTGTACTGAAGTTTTTATGCTTTCTTTTGAAATCAATGTATGAACATTTTGATGTATTAGACTTTTGAAAATGAAATGAATTCTCTATTTCCTTATTTCAATGAAATTTGAATGAATGTTTATGATTCTCTATCTTTTTGTTGATAACAAAAAAGGGGGAGAATTTTATAGTTCTATGATTGTCTATGTTAATGAGATAATTAATTAAGTTTCATAGGGGGAGCTACCTCATTAAGGGGGAGCCTAAGCCTAACTATGAAAACAAAATAAATTCACTAATCAATCATGAACAAACTCAATATTTTTGTCATCATCAAAAAGGGGGAGATTGTTGAAAGATTATTGAAAAATTATATGATCCAATCCTTTTGATTTTGATGATTACTAAAAGCCATTGAGTTTATTAAAGGATAATGAGTTTAAAATGAAGCAATCAATGAGAATGCTCAAGTTTAACTTTAATCAATTTTGAAAGTGACTTTAAGCTCAATATTCAAACTTTCGAAAAGAAATGTTATAATTCATGTTTTATTCAATGAGTTTTTGGATTAGTTCTTGAATCAATTCTAAATGTTAATTTTATTGATTTCAAGTCAAAACAATGAATTAAAATGAATCTGGAACGATTTTAATGTCAATCAGAAAAGTTTCTGATTTTTGATACGTTCCGGAGCCGACTCCTGAGTTTCAGAGTCGACTCCGCTCAGTGTACAGAAATGTGCATCTGTGTCGAGTCGACCCACGAAATTGTCGAGTCGACCCCTGATTCTGTCGAGCCGACTCCTGGACTGTGCGAGTCGACTCCGCTCAGACACCAGAAGAGTGTTTTTCTGAGCACTTCGCGAGTCGACCCCAAGCCTTTCACGAGTCGACTCCCGACTTTCAGGAGTCGACACTTTACTTTTGCGAGTCGACCCCTAACCTTTATAAACATTTCTATTTTTGGTAAGACGAGCTCGAGCCGACTCGGGAAAAGCATGAGTCGACTCCAGCAAATCTGGGCGCGATTTTTACGATGACACATCAGCTCCAACGGTAAGATTTTTGAATAACGGCTATTTTTCTTCTCTAACGGATATATTTTTGCAGAATCTATAAATAGAGGAGCTCTTTTCAAATCAAAAAAAGAGAAATCAAAAGAGAGAAAAGAATATCTTTGAAAAGAGGGAAAAACAGAGCATATTGGAAAAATCTTTAGCTCAAAGAGAGTGATTCAAAAGGAGTGAAATCCAAGAGAAAGTTTCGTCTGCTCCTTCTCATCAATCCACAAGAGCCAAAAGAAAATCCAAGTGCGTTTCAAAGGTCAAATCGGCGGATTTTCAAAAGAGGAAAAAGCTTCATCTCAACTCCAAAGTCTTCAACGTCAAGAATCTAGCTGAGGCCTGATTCAACACTTCAGAGGAGTTGAAGAGAAGAAGGAAGAAAGCCAAGCATCTACCATCTGCAAAACAATCAGGCTTTTCTAACCTTTTATATTTTGTACTTCATTTGTATATTTGCTCAAGGGGAGCATTATTGTTCAAACACTATTTATTATTTGTTTGCTGATTCAATCAGTGGATTGAATCAGTGGAGGTTGGTATACCTCGTTACAAGCCGGAGTGCTTGTGTTGGGTTAGTTGTGAGCCCGAAAAACAACGTGTAGGGTTTTGTGCTGGTAAGCCCGAGTTAAAACCAGCTGGGTTCGTTGTGCACCCGGTAAAACAACAAGTTTGAGTTGTGAGCTTGGAAAACAACTCGGCTGTAATCTAGAGAGATTATAGTGTGGACCCAAGTGAATCTTGGGAGTGGACGTAGGTGCTGGTTGCACCGAACCACTATAAAATTATCTTGTGTTTGCCGTGCTATTTTCTCTATCTCTATCTCTCTTTATTAACTGCTTGTGCATTGCTTATTAGTTAATTTCTCACTTGCACATCTTGCTAACTAATCAATTAAATTAAAAAGTCTTAAATTTTTAAGAACCCAATTCACCCCCCCCCCCTCTTGGGTTGCCATCTGGGCCAACACAGATAGATCAATCAAAGTATCTTATGGAATATTGGAAGATGTATTAGTCAAGGTAGATGAATTTTATTTTTCTGTTGACTTCCTTGTGTTAGATATGGAATCTAGCAGTAATCCTAACTAAATTCCCATCATTCTTGAGAGACCTTTTTTGGCTACCGCTAATGCATGTATAAATTGTAGAATAGGTGTGATAGATGTATCTTTTGAAAACAAGAAGATGAGATTAAATATTTTTAATGCTTTGCAAGGACCACCCGTGCATGATTTAAATGAAGTAAGCATGATCAAAGAAGTTGTGGATAAGAAATTCCAAAGTTTGCTTGATTCGGATCCTTTACAAACATGTCTTATACATTTTGGAATAAATGACTTTGATATTGATGAGTACACCAAAGAGATAAACCTGTTATTAGAACCACCTAAGTTTGATACCATCCCTCCTTAAACTATAAAATATGAACCACTTCCAACTAAACCAAGCCCTTTAATACCATCCTTGGAAGCACCACCCCAACTAGAATTGAAACCTCTTCCTGCCAACTTAAAATATGCATTCCTTGGACCCAATGATACCCTTTCGATAATCATTTTATCTACTCTAATCTCTGAGCAGGAAGATAAATTGGTAGATGTACTTAAAGAACATAAAGAGGCAATTGGATGGACAATAGCTGATCTTAAGGAAATTGACCCTTCAGTTTGCATGCACTACATTTATAGTGAAATTGAAGCCAAACCACATAGAGACATGCAACGGAAGCTAAATCCAAATATGAGGGATGTTGTTAAGAAAGAAGTAGTAAAATGGCTTGATGTTCATATCATTTATCCAATTTCGGATAGTCAATGGGTCAGCCCAATCCAAGCAGTCCCTAAAGAGTTGGGTATTACTGTAATTAAAAATAAAAGGATGAATCAATTCCTACTCATACATCAACTAGTTGGAGAGTGTATATAGATTATCAAAAATTGAATGTCATGACTAGGAAATACTACTTTCCTTTGCCTTTTATCGACCAAATTCTGAAATGGCTACCGAGATAAAGTTTCTTTTATTTCTTAGATGGATATTCAGGATGCAATCAGGTTTCAATATTTCCTGCAAATCAAGAAAATACAATCTTCACCTATCCTTTTGGAATATTTGCCTTTAGACGCATGCCATTTGGTCTCTGTAATGCACTAGCCACTTTTCAACGATGTATGTTGGACATATTTTCTGATATGATTGGTCAATTTTTGAAAGTGTTTATGGATGATTTTTAAGTTTTTGGTGTTTCATTTGATAGCTGTCTCCAGAATTTGACTAAGGTACTAAAACAATATATGGCAATGAATTTAGTCCTAAGTTGGGAGAAGAGCCATTTTATGGTTCCAAGGCTGAATTGATCTCAAATCTACCATCACTAACCTCAGTTAAACAAGTACGATCTTTTCTTGGCCATGCTGGTTTTTACTGATGCTTCATCAAGGATTTCAGTAAAATTTTTTGACCCTTGTGTAATTTGCTGGCCAAAGATAGTTCTTTTAATTTTGATAAAGATTGTCCAAGAGTCTATAACATCCTGCGAACTGCTTTGACCATTACACCCATTATCAAGCCCCCAGATTGGACCATACCTTTTGAAATCATATGTGATGCTTCTGATTATGTTGTAGGGACAGTTCTAGGACAAAAATTCAATCGAAAACCCTATGCAATTTATTATGCTAGCAAAACTCTTTCGAATGCACGAATGAATTATACTACCACCGAAAAAGAATTACTAGCAGTTGTATTTGCCCTAGAAAAATTTAGATCATATTTGTTAGGGTCTAAGGTCTTAGTTTACTCTGATCATGTAGCATTGAGGCATTTGTTATCAAAAAAGGATACAGAACCTAGACTGATTAGATGGATCCTTCTACTACAGGAATTTGACCTAAAAATCTTAGATAAGAAGGGTTCCAAAAATATGGTAGTAAATTATATCTCTAGGATCTTGGTGGACTACAATAAAGAAATAATCAGAGATAAGTTTCCTGATGAGCAACTGTTCTCAATTTCTCATAGTAGTCTATCCTGGTTTGCCCACATTGTGAATTATTTGGCAATAAGAAAAGTTCCTTCCCACTGGATAAAACAAGAAAAAGATAGATTTTTCTTACAAATCAAATATTACTTTTGAAAAGATACTGAATTATTTAAGTATTGTTCGGATCAGGTGATTAGGCGATATGTCCCCGAAAGCAAATTCAAAAGTATACTTAACTTTTATCATTTTTTTGCCTGTGGGGGACATTTTAGTGAAAGAAAAACTACAGCAAAGGTGCTACAAAGTGGGTTTTATTGGCCAACTCTTTTTAAAGATGCATACGAATTTGGTCATAATTGTCTCCAATATCAACAAACATGAAATATTTCAAGAAAAGATATGATACCCCTAAACCCTATATTGATTGTAGAAATTTTTGATGTATGGGGTATTGACTTCGTGGGCCTATTTCCTCCCTCTTTCGGATTTAAATACATTATAGTGGCAGTTGATTATGTGTCAAAATGGATTGAAGCCATGGCAAGTTGAACAAATGACTATAAAGTTGTAATCAAGTTTATTTAGCTAATATCCTTAGTCATTTTGGATGTCCAATGGCTATACTTAGTGATGGGGGTACACATTTCATGAATAGACACTTTTAAGGATTAATGAACAAATATGGAATTACTCATAAAGTAGCTACACCTTACCATCCCCAAACTAGTGGCCAAGTTGAAATATCAAATAAAAAAATTAAACATATCCTTAAGAAAATGGTGAGACCCGATAGGAAAGATTGGTCAGAACATTTGGATGATGCATTATGGGCTTATCGTACTGCATTTAAAACTCCCATAGGAATATTTTCTTGCTGGCTTGTATTTGGAAAGGCCTGCCATTTACCTATAGAATTGGAACACCATGCATTTTGGGCCATCAAGCAATTTAATTGTGATATGAAAAAGGCAGGTGTCACTAAAAAACTTTAATTGAATGAGTTAGAAGAGTTATGAAATAATGCATACGAGAGCTCAAAAATTTATAAAGAACGAACCAAAGCACATCATGACAAATTTATTAATAGAAAAACTTTTAAACCAAAAAAAAATGTATGGCTTTACAATTCAAGATTTTGTTCACGATGGAATTGACCTTTTATAGTAACTCAAGTATTTCTCTATGGGATGATAGAACTCAAAGATCCTAAGCAAGGAAATATTTTTAAGATAAATGGTTAACGTTTGAAACCATATATAGAAGAAATTAATGATGGAGAAGTTGTTGAATCAATTGATCTTGTGAACCCAACACTATCATAATGAGTAGCATATTCTGGCTGAAGACTTTAAACTTAGCGCTCTTGGGAGGCAACCCAGTTTATCATTTATTTTTAACTTTCTATTTTTTTAGTATGACCAAAGAAGAGAAACAGAAGTAGATTGAAAGAAGATGGCAATAATGAAACCTCCAACCTTCAAATACTCACCAGGTAGTATCTTTTCTTGAAATTAATTTTTCTTTCATTATGGACAATAGAAATTAAGTTGAGGGAGGAGAATAAGTAAATCCTAAGTAAAACTATAATCAGTATTTGTACCAAATTTTGTCTCGATTTGAAGTTAATCAAGCATTCTAATTAATGAATGATTAATGGTTAGATATTTTGGAGATACTAAGGACCAAATTATTAAACCTAATAAAAGGTAGGGTTCAGCCCAGAAAAAATTTTGAAATAATTTCAGACCTTTCTAACCACTTATCTTAATAGTATAATCTACTTAATAAGGGTATAGGTAAAAATAACATTAAAAAAAAGAAAAAAAAGAAAAAAAATCTCTCTTAAAGTTAATAAATTAGGTTCTTAGCATCTTTTAGTAAGTAATCGGGCCCCATCATCTAAGCAAGTGATGTTGTTTACGTAAAAAGGTGAGAATGTGAAAGAACATAAGTAAAGTTAGTCCTACCTAAAGCCTTTTTGACTCGATTCAGTAAGTTCGAGGGGTGTTTTACACCTAATGCCCTAAAAACAATTGGTCTGAGAGCCATTGGCCTAAAGCTCGCTACAAGGATCAAGTATAAAGCAAGGGGTTAGGACATTGCACTGACTTTACACATAAATAAATAAATAAATAAGGGTTCTAAATTACAAGAAGACCCTATATCCAACGGAAATTAAGTTAGAGAACTTAAACAGAGAAGTAAAAGTTGATGAAGAAAGACTTCTATAAATTCTTATGGATTACACTCTATCACTAAATAGGTAAACTTGATAATCCGATGAAGCACCTCCCTTATGATCTAACCGAGAATCTTTTGATTTTAGAATTGTAAGATAACTATCAATTCTTAGACTAGCATGGTACATATTTTTAGATTCCTTATTTAGTTTAGGAAGAGTAAGAATCATGTTGGGGGAGTGATAAATGCACAAATAATTATCAAAAACCTATTAATTAATAGATCAAATTACCTTTTTATTTAATATTTGATTATTTTATATAATATATTTATAGAAAACCCTAAAAATTTAAAGAGCTCGATTTTAGGAGTCCAACGATGTAAACGACACTCAAATCGGACTTAAAATGAGCTCAAAATTGAATTTACAAGGATTTACATTCAATTGTATGAATCTCAAAGCAAACTCGGCAGACCATATGCCGAGTTCATGTATTTTTTCGCAAATCAAGCATGTCGCGTAGACGGACGCCGATAACGCCCAGGGGTCGCCGAAGACCATTTTATTTGCCAAAAACATCGCCGCCAAGAAAATCCTCACTGCCGAAAAGCTCCTCAACAACGGAAATTAGCAAAACCGCCTCGGATTGAAGAAGGAAGCCATCGGCCATAGTGATGGCTCCCAGGAAATTTTCATCTTTCCGATTCCACTGTTGCGCAAACAAATTAGGAAAGAAACTTCAGATTGGAAGGAAACTGGCCGCGTTCTCTCCGCATTCATATCGCACAAACAAATCGGGAAAGAACTCCATATTGGAAGGAAAACCATCCGCAATCTTTATGCAATCTCTCTGCATCCGTGCATGCATTGAATCAGATCTGGACAGCGGGGAAGCCACATTCCCTCCACGTTCGGGTATTTATAAGAGGAGTTGGGAGGCGTCCGTGAGTTTGGGGGGGGGGGGGAGAGGCATCCGAAACCAAGGAAGAAGGAGAGGCGTTCGTGAGCTTGGGAGTCTTGGAAGACGTTCGCTTGGTTTGAGAATTTTGGGAGGCGCCAGTTCGGTTCAGGAACAGAGAATGGTTCAGTCATCTTCGATTCAGCCGGTCTTCGGTCCGGTTCAAGAAGCAAGAATCCTAAGGAGTTCGATCTGAAAGCAGATCCAGAGCTGCTATTACCTTCTTGATGCTGTTGTCTTCTTGATGTCAGAAAAGAAAATTTTTTAATTCTAATTTTAATATGCCCTCTTGGATGCTTTGAAATAAAATATTTATTCATGTTTAATTTGTATTGAATGTTCTTCAAAAGAAAATAATTTTTGACTGATCTATTCCTAAAAGGAACGGGCTGTGATCTACGGGTACGAGCCATACTCTCATTAAGATAGATCATATCTTAATTATTTTTATAACCAATTATCTATTTATTTAAATTTTTAATTGCATAAATTTATTTTAAAATAACCACTCAAAGTTTCTATGGATTCGACCCTTACTCTCGCTACTTTATTAGTGAAATTAAGGTATTTTTATCATTGCTCTACGACACGCATCAAGAGGCAGCCTGATGGGGGGCATCTATGGCTGCCCTCTTGCGATTTATTGTTTCGGAATGGTGTTCTCCTCTTTTGAAACCTTTTCTACTAAGATTTCAAGTAATGGGGACTTGAGGCCCTTCCTCTAGCGCCAATCTATTGCTGTGGATTTTTGTTCTTCGACTTGGGGTTGAGGTGAAGATGCACATCCGAATCCAGATGGCATTCTTCTGTCCTTTGCGACTTACAAAATAGCATCCTATCATAGGGAAAATGGTGGGCGATCCTTGCGAAGTACCCTTTGATGCCCAAGTCAGTGGAAGATTCACAGCTTCGGATATGAGCAGAAGGTTTTCTAAAGAGGAGAATAAAGGGGGATTGAGTTCTAACATAGAGAGATCCCTTTTTTTAGGGCTTTTGGGGCCTGATATTTATAAGAAGAAGATTTAGTAAGTTGTTACCTGATTTTTAAAGGACTATTGTGGAAGTTGAGAGGTAATAAGGTCAAATTGGAGCATACCTTATCAGGAGGATCCATGATCCTACGAATCATAAGGAAGGGGAGCCGTATCAAGCCCCTGTTTCTGCTTATGGGGGACCACTTTGGGAAGGAGTTCTGAGATCTTCGTAATCTAGTGATATGATAGTCAAGATATTTGGCATGGGCTAAGGATCGACCAAAGAGGAGGGTCTGTCAATGAGGGGGATCGGTCGAGTAGCTCTCGACTATTGAAGTTTGGTCGCTTTGGCTCGGGAGAGGATGAAGTTTGGCGAGAGGAACCGAAAGTCGACCAACCAAAGTTCAGTTTGTCGGGTTAAGAAAGAGAAGTTGGCCCTACTAAGGTTCGGAGAGATGCCTTGGCCTTGCCGAGGTTCGAAGAAATAGCTTGGTCCTATCGAGGTTTGGAGAACGAACTCCTTCTTAGCATTGCAGTTGGCGGGTCATAGCCCAGAGATGGGGCCCACTGCCTGTCTTTTCAGCCGATTTGTGCGGAGATCATTTTACCTCGCATCAATATATATATATATATATATATATATATATATATATATATATATATATATATATATATATATATATATATATATATATATATATATATGGCACTTGGCATTTGGTGCATGATCATGATCAATTAGTGAATTTTTTTTTTCAAATGTAATTTTTTCTTTAGATTAAAGAGATTTGAGTGCAACTCTATTCATTTTGGATTGTTTGATGGAATTCTAGAGATGGTTTATCATAGTGAGTGCACACATTATCTCAATGATAGTGTTGATGTGCGTCTCAAAATCAGACAGCAACATCTAATCGCCATTATCTTCTTCAACAGCTATTGCTGCGGAAAAATCATACTCTCATTTGTGAATTCCATGATCACATCGCGAAAATTAGATATTGAGTTATGAATGATTGGTTGGCTCGCCGGCAGTTGTTTGTTGGCAGTCATATCAAGGGATTTCAAAGTTTGTGAAGACTCGTCCTCATCTAAAATTAATAGGAGTCCAAATCGCAGGTAGGATGCGCATCCCAGCCTCTCGTCTTATAGTGGAGTGGTGAAATTTTTTTCAGTGGTTCAGTAGTGAAGCTTGTTATTCGTGAAAAATAGGGGCTAATTTATAAGAGGGGTTAAAATGTGCATCATACGCTATGTTGCATGGTTAAGAACATTGATACAATTGGTAGATTAGCGGTGTCTGTTCCTCATAATCATTTATCAACTCTCAAATTGGATTGAGAGGCAATTTAATAAATTGTCTTTAACATTTAGGTTTATTAACAAATGCGCAGTCGTTTAGGAGCATTCAATGAACTTTTAATGTATAATTGATTATTGTGTTTGGTATATAGGTAATTTATAGTAATATTACTGGTATGATAAATAGATTATCAGTTATATAACATCAAAATTTTAAAATACTCATAAATTAAATTTATTAAAAAAATTATATATTATATATTTAATTTTTTAAAAAATTATTTATATATGATAATGTTTAAATTTAACGATCCTTTAATTTAAAAAAAATACTATTTTGTAGAAGAGATTGGATCTAATGATTTTTTGTGGGTGAAGCCGCATGTGCAGAGGATAGAGATTGAGGTCGGCCTCATGGCTCATCAGGTCCCATTGTCGAAGCGACCGGGCAACCCTAGTTGGAAGAAGGCGGTATGGCTTGAATCGAAACCTTTGACACAGAGGTTCCAGTGAAGTTCGTAGAGGAGGAGCCGAGTAGGAACCATCAAAGGAAGCCGGGTCAATTTTGTTAAAAAAATTATTAGATTACCATATGTGTGGATAACCATTCCTTTTTAATATAATCTGTAATTCAGATTATCACTAAGATAGATTGACATTCAAAATATATACTAAATATAGTTATTTGATGAGCTCTATTTAAATTATCTATAACGTGGATAGGTTATCGGTTGCCAAACGCATCTCAAAATCATACAATAAAACTTAGTCCAGGCCATCATTTTAGTTCTTTAGCAGCTATCGCAGCAGCGACAATGATGTTAAGGTGGAGAAATTACCCGACAAGCTGGTTGTTAGAAACATTAAAGCTTCTTATCCAGTGTATCGTCCTTTTAGTGCCGGACGAGAACCGTAGCTTTCCCAAGTGCGTTTGGGAAGTGGGTAGGCCAGTGCGTTTGACCCAATGCGTCAAATTTAATTTGTGATAGCCAAGTATTTTAAACGAATCTGCCCGCCGTGAGTTGGCAGTCATGTCATCTAAAATTGATAAGACTCGGAATCTTATTGCAAGGTAACAACATGTCAATTCCAGAAAAAATTATATTAATATCCACTTGATACCGATATGAAAAAAAAATATAGGCACTCGTATCCATAAAGATTATATACAAATCTATTTCAATACCTATATCCACTTCGTTTTCATTTTTTTTAAAAATATTTTTATTGAATAAAAAATTTTGATTAAATCTTAACTATCAACACAATCTAATGTTTAAAAACATAAAATTATATGATTTTAATAATAATAAAAAATAATTAAATTTCAATCATTAATAATATCATAAGCGAATCTCATATAGTTGGAAAAAAAAGCTTAGATGAGTTGAGTTGACTTGGGTTAAGAATAATAACATAAGCATAATTAGTAAAAAAGATAATTAAATAATTTTATTAGATGGGTGTGAACCGTATAAGGCTAGGGAGGATGAAATTTTTTTTACATTCATATTCATCTAGTTCTATGATGGATATTACTGTATATTCTCATATCCATATCTATATTCATGTTTTAAACTCCTGTACTCATTTTAAATATGGCAGAGGCAAATGGATACTTGTGGCTTTGGATATGAACGGGCACATAAAGCATTTGTCTTATTTATTTGCGGTGAAAATAAATGTTGTTCCATTGTTTTAAGGCGATCGTTCTACTAGCCTCTAGGTAAAAGGAAGAGAAATTTTAGGATTTTTCTTTTGAATATTGCTTAGAAAAGACTAATTTTAAAATAATTTAAAAAATTTTAAAACCATGTGAATTTCATGTAAGCTGTCCCGGTTTTTTAAAATAATGTTAGCAAAGTGAAATAATTTGTTGGATAGATAATTTTAAAATTAATCACCTATTAAGGGGATGATATATGGCTACATTAAGTTTTTCTTTATTCTGTGGCAAGGTTTTATTTTGAAATCATCTAATATTGAAGAATCCTTCTAGAGACGATTTAAGTTTGAACTTATATCTTTGATTATAAGGTGAAACACTACCAGAAATCAGCCTTTCACTAAGGGATGCCACCAAGGGTATGTCTAAGGAATTAGAAAGGGATTTTTAAGGGATTTTAAATTACATTCAAAATCTAATTTCAGTAAGGAATCTCTAAGGGATTTGCTAGGAATATATTTTCCTTGGTAAATTCCTTGAAAATCCCTTGGTAATATGCAAGGGATCAGAGAGTGATTATTTAAACAATTTTAACAAGAAATTTGTAAGAAAAGTTTGGTCTCTTATAGATTTACTAAGGGATAAATCCCTTAGTGCTAGTAAGATATTTTTAAAAATAAAAAAATAATATCAGAGAGGGATTTTTTCTTAGAAATCCTTTAGTGATTTTAAAATCTTGTACCAAGCATATGTCATTTACAGATATTCTCACTAGCATTAAAATAAAAGTCATAAGTAAAATTAATATTATGTATTAATTTTTAATACCATTAATTAAATCAAAAATTCCTTCATTCATCTCTCTCTTTAACTTGTTCAAATCTTATCAAAACCTTGGGTTTACACCCTTTGTTGCTAACAATCAGATTGGTGCAGCGGTAAGGGGTTAGCCTTTGAACCCTTTGGTCATAGGTTCAAACCATTGCTTCCATGCCTTCATTAAGTGGTTGAAAAGTGGAATCTTCTCGCTGAATAAATACCTTGGGCTTTTACCCTTTGTTGCCAACGATCAAATTAGTGCAATGGTAAGGTGCTCGAGTTCAAATCATGAAGACCTCAGTAATTACAAAGGAATTTCTGAGGGAGACTTTCACCAACATAATATATTCCAAGGAACGAATTTTTCTTGAAAATCTAAATTTTTGACTTTGACCAAGGGATTTTGTTCCTCACTAATAGGTTAATTTCTGGTAGTGAAATCATCTCCTGAATTTTAAGTGAAGAGATATCTAAAATAGTAATTTTATTTATTAATTTGAAATGGTTTGTTGAAGGGATGTCTTTTAAAATTATTTCTGTTGCTGCAAATTTTTGTTCTTCAACTTGGGGTCGAAGCAGTGGCGCACATAAGGAGACAGGTGGCATTCTTAGATCCTTGCAGACCTGCAAAATAATCCTCGCGTAGGGATTGAGGTGGGTGGTCCCTGTGGAAGACCCTTCGATGCCCAAGTTAGTAAAAATATTTTTGTCATAGATAAGGTGAAGAATGTTGTTTAGAGGAGGATGCTTCAGAGAAGGTCTTTAAAGAGTGATGGTGTTGGTAAGGGTTTTTTGTGCTTATCTAAGGGGTCCTGGGACCTGATATTTATACGCTACCGAGATGGTAGGTTGTTACTTGATTCCTTGAGTGCAGTTGTGAAAGTTGATGGCCGATAAGACTAATTGACATATACCTAATCTGGGCATTTTAGATCTCATTGATCATGGAGGCTGTGCCATATATGGCTCTCGTTTCCATTAAGGGAGGTTCATTCCAAGATTATTGCGATCGGAGTGATATGTTTTCTACAATGTTCGGCGCAACTCGGGTGAGGATGATGTTAGTCAAGAGGAGCTGGATCTTTGTCCTGCCAAGGTTCGGTGACTTGTCTCAGCCTTGCTGAGTTTTGGAGACTTGGCTTGGCCCTGCCGAGGTATGGAGAATGCTCAGCCCTATCGAGGTTCGAAAACTTGTCTCGGCCCTACCAAGGCTTGGAGAATTGGCTTAGTTCTGCCATGGTATGGAGGATGCTCGGCCCTGCCGAGGTTCGGAGACTTGGCTCGGCTCTGCCAAGGTACGAAGAATGCTTGGCCTTGTCAATGTTCAGAGACTTGGCTTAGCCCTACCGAGGTTCAGAGACTTGGCTTGGCCCTACCGAGGCTTCAAGAATACTTGGCCCTGCAGAGGCTTGGAGAATCCTCAGCCATACCAAGGTTTGGAGTTTGTAGTTGGTGCAAATGTCCTTTTCTATAACCGAGAGTGGACTTCTTCTGAGCCGCGTAATTGGCGGGCTATAGCCCAGAGGTGGGCCCCACTGCTGCTACATCCGCTGATTGATGTAGAGACAATTTTACCTAGCATCATGTTCCCCCTCACTCCCTAGTCCGAAGCGTAGGTTCTAGCTTAGAGAGTAAAATCTTGATGACTAAATTTTTATGGCAAAATTTGAATCCTTTGAGGTGTAACATGATGATGCCATAAATGTTGAGCCACCATGCCATCATTTTTGCCCATCGGATGAGGAGAGTCTCCTCAATTTCTGATCAAGGATGATTAGCAGAATCACACATGGAAGAGGTATGCATTCCATTACTTCCCTTTTTATTTTGGTCTTTGATGGGACTGACCTTTTTTTTGAATAATAAGAATTGTTACATATTATATTTCTAGAAGAGAAAGTAAATATATTTGATTCTGATTCATAGGGATTGCTGCATATTGCATTTCTAGAATAGGAAGTAGACTACATTTCTATAATAGAAAGTAAATATATTTGATTTTGATTTATAGAGATTTGATGTAATTAGTTTTTCTTCCTAACAAAGAATTTGTAGCTTTTATATACCTAAGAGATTGTTGAATAAAACTACACAGAAATTACTTTCATTTTCCTTTTTTTAGAGTTCTAGTTGTGTTTCATGGTATTAGAGCTTTTGGGTTTATAACCCTAAAATATATAAATAGTAGGGTTTTAGGGTTTTCTTGGGTTTCTATTTTTGATAATTTTTTGTTCTCACCACTTACACCTGAGGAAGTGCCACTCGCCGATCATCTTTCGCCCAAAGTTTTATTATCGAAATCTGATCCTTTTTCGTTCGTTCTGCTCACCTCAACTTTTACAATAAGTTATTATCAGTTTGGATCAGCATCTATTCGGTGTGGGATCTACTTGTGAACATATTCGTATTCTTTTGGTATTTTTAACTTTGTTGTGATTTTGGCTCTGTTATTTGATAGTATGAAGGAAAAGAAGTTTGTTGTTGTGTCTGATGTGGTTCCTATGATATCAAAAATTATAGAACATAAACTTAATATATCTAATTATTTAGATTGAAGTAAAACTGTTAGACTTTATTTGCAGAGTATTACTATGAATAATCATTTAACTGATGATCCACCTAGTGATGACTCAAAAACCTCATGGCTAAGAGAGGATGCTTGTCTATTTTTGCAAATACATAATTCTATTGATGGTCAGGTGGTTGGTTTGATAAATCATTATGAATTTATGAAAGAACTAATGAATTATTTGAAGTTTATGCATTCTAGCAAGGAAAATATCAAACACTTATGAGATATGCCAAGCCTTTTATTATGCAGAAAAAGATGACATATCCATCTCTGACTACTTAATGGATTTTAAGAAGACTCATGAGAAAATTAATATATGTTGCCCAGATGTAGCAACCCAAGAGGGGGGTGAATTGGGTATTTTAAAAAATTAATTTTGCAGATATGTGCTTATCACTAATCAAAAATTTAATCGGCGGCGGTGTAGTGATGTGAACACAATAATATCATAGAAATTATGCAAGCAATCACAAACATATAAATTTTTATAGTAGTTCAGTGCCAACCCAGCACCTACATCCACTCCCCAAAAATTCTTTGGAAATTTTACTTTAATCATATCACCAACGATTACAACCCCTAGCCTTCCCCGGCTAGTCCTTTTATTATACGGCACAAGGGAGCCAAACCCCTAGCCTTACCTGGCTAGTCCTCTTGTTTCATAGAACAAGGAAGCCAAACAATTAAGGGTTAAACCCAACCCTTTACAAGATTCAAAATAAGCTCAAAGAATATTAAGAACAGTGCGCTCCTAGAATGAGCAAATATTCAAAAATAAATACTTTACAATTTTGTACACAATATCCAGCAATAAATAAAATCCCTTGAAGTAGCTAAAGCCTTGAATACTTGTGGAAGCTTTGATGATTCAACAAGGATCAATGATCTTCGAGGGCTTTCAATGCATAGCTTCCTTTCTTTGTTACTAAACAACCATGAATGTATTCAATGATAGCTTTCTACTATTCTTCTATCTCTTCTTCTTCTTTTACACATAGCTATTTAAAGTATTTGATCTGCAAATATATCCGTAAGACTAAAAACTGAACTAATGGAAAGAAAAAATGGAAAGAGAAGATAACCATTGTGAATATTTTCCCGGAGCATTGAATGCACTAACATTCGCCGAAATTAGAGAGAGAGATCTGTCATTACTTCAAAGAGCCAGAACCTAGCTGACTGGAAATAGAATCCAGTTGGCTAGGAAGGAGAGAAGAACGTCCAGGTGAAGTGAAGCAACTTCCCAATTAGCTAGGTAACAAATCAGCTAACCAAAATACAAAAGAACATGTTTAGGAAGCAAAATTCATGAAGCCTTAGCTAGCTAGAAACAATTCCAGTTAGCTAGAATAAAGCATCGCTCGGCCAAGACAGGATATTAGCAACCTTAGTTAGCTAGACAAAGGTCCAGTTAACTACTTCAATGAGTAGCACGGCTAGAGGAAAAATCTGAGTACCATTAGTTAGCCAGATTGAAAGTCCAGTTAACTAGATCAACCATGAGCACAACCACAAAGCATTTTAGCTTTAATTTAGTTAGCTGAAGATGATCTCTAGTTAGATATTTCAAAAATCCACATGGCTAGGAGATACGTTCATCTTCCATTAGCTAGTTGAGCTAAAAGTTCAGTTAGCTAAAAACAATATGAGCACAACCTTATGAAATTTCAGCCTTTCATCAGCTAGTTAGACTAAAATCTAGTTAGCTATTTTAATGAGAAGCATGGCTAGAAAGAAATTATGAGTCCCATTAGTTAGCTGGACTGAAAGTCCAGTTAACTAGATACAAAAAGAGCACGGCCAGAAGATAAAGATTAGCTTCTGTTAGCTAGCTGGACTAAAATCCAATTAGCTATATCAATGATGAGTATGGCTAGCAAAGTTTCATCTTTCCATTAGCTAGCTGGACTAAAATCCAGTTAGCTATATTCAACTTGAGTTTGACTGCAAGAAAATCTGTAGCTCCCTAGTTAACTGGACTAAGAGTCCAGTTAACTATTTCCAACTTGTGTTCGGCCAAAGAAAAAACATAGGTAAAATAGCTAGCTGACAAAGCATTCCAGCTAACTACTTTAATCATGAATTCGGCCAGAGAAAAAATTTTAGGGAGCCTTAGTTAGCTGGAAGCCAACTCCAGTTAATTAAAGTGAAGGATAGTTCGGCCAAGAACATTTGCAGGGTCCTTAGCTAGCTGGATCAAGAGTTCAGTTAGCAGATCTCAATGTGGTTCAGCCATAGCACTGAGAAGGCAGTTTAGCGACAACTTTAATGTGTTAAGCGACTTGAGTCATTTGAGGTGACATTGTAAAACATCTTCTTAATATGCTATATTAGCCTGCATTGATCTTTGTCTTCATAATAAACATATTAGTACCCACTTAATTATTTTGTAATCATCAAAATCAATCTTGGGTCAACAATCTTCCATTTTTTGATGATGACAAAACCCTTAAGTATAAATAAAAAAAAGTATATTAAAAAGAGGATGAAGACAAGAGAAATTCTTCTCTCCCTAATACATTTAAGTTAATTTCTGAAGACAAGTGTATTTAAATCATTTTCTCCCCCTATATATTTGAATGTATGGAGTATTCTTCTTCTCCATTTCTCAATATATGCATTATTCTTCTCCCCCTTTTTGTCATCAATCAAAGAGGTGGTTGAAGAATGTGCAAATTCAAGCATTCATCATAGTATTCATCAATCATAGTATGGTAGACATTCATCAAGGAAGCATAAAGAAAGCATAATACATTAAGATAATATGAGTGCATAATTAAACATTGATACAAAATAGTAAGCGAGTGGCTTAATTCAAAACATCAAGTTTTATAGCAAACATACATTAGTAGGATAGGTTTCAAAATACAACACAAGCATATAAGATTTACTTATCATCATCAGAGGAAATAACAGAAGGTTTAGATTAAGATCCTTCCTGATGGCGAGAAGCTTTGGGCTTGAACTTGTGAGATTGTGGTGGAGGCATCCGAAGGTGAGGATGAAAATAAGACATATCTGGTACAAATATCAAATGAACCGATTGAAAAGAAGCAAGATGTTGCTTAAGGAGGCCGGTAAGCCTAGCAATAGAAGAGGTCTAGCAATCAACAGCACTTGAAGCATCCTTGGTTTGGCACACATTTGAAAGGTCACCCATTTAGATTTATCTTCAAAATATTCAAGCTTGGCTTTCAACAAGTTGATTTCTCCAAGTATACGACCCATCACAGCTTCATTATGGTAAAAGACTCTTCCATTCAAAACTTTCATATCACGCTCAATTTGTTTCTAACTCATCACAACCTGAGAAAGTGTCTCAAAAACTATGGAGATGTGGGGTATCATGGTATAGTCATTAACAAAAGATCCAGTATTTCTGGAGCTTCTATTGGATTGGGCAAAGGATAATTCTTGGATAATCCATTGTATTTGTTCTTCATAGATTTTAATGGTGGGATGCGGAGGAGCAGGATTGTCATTGCAAGGCAGCTTAGGTGCAGAATATTGATGTGACTCAGGTGTAGAAAACATAAAAGGATGTGGCTCATTCATTTTGGCTAAGAAAGGATGTGGCTAATGAAATTCAAAGTTAAAGTATCTAGGAAAAGGACAATTTTGTTGAGGCTAGTTAAGAGGTGGTTGGATTATCGATGGAGGAATAGGGTTTTCACCTACCCTAGTTCTAACTCTAGTCCAAATACCATCACGCTTAGCATAATCCATACGATAAAGAGTGTGAGCATTAAAGATATCAGAATGATGTAATTCTACAACTGTCTCACCCTTAAGTTTCACATGAAAAAATTCAAAAACATAGGTAAGGAACATACCATAAGGCAGAACGGCTTTGGTTCATCCTAAGTTCAGAGAAGTCAAGAGGAGTGTCATTCAGGATATGACACATAATGCAAACATCACGGTCGGTTATAGCATTGAAAGATCTAGAACGAGGGGCAAAGATTTTTGCAATGATACTATGAAGTAACCTATTTTCAATACTTAACTTGGCTGCATCAAGGTTTAATCAGCTTCACCATCTTCTAAACCAAGAACAACAGCAAGTCTATAACCTCTATCACTAGGAAAATCTTCCATAACACCAGTAGCAAGAAAGTTTAATTAAGGCATATCCTAGTAACTTTCTATCAAACTCTATCTTGACCTTTTTAACACTAGAAGATATGATACCATCACCAAAGATAATGTTTTGATAAAACTCATGGATAAGGTTAGGATAGATAGGCTTTTTGGCTTTTAATAAACTAATCTAACCTTGTGCAGCAAATAATCTGCCTAGTTTGAATCCTTCTTGATCTAGGAAATTAAAGTCCACTAACCTGCCACTTGCTAAAGCTCTAGCAGTGATGTTGACGGTTGGAGTGGAGCTCCATGAAGAAGAAGAGTGTTGAGAAATTATTGAATCATAATTGCCCCAACTTTATTGATTTTGATGATTTCCAAAAGCCATGAGTATTCTAAAGGAAACAATGAGTTTATTTATCAAAATCTTGAGCTTATTCAAAAGGAAAGCAATGGACTCTAAATGGTTAACTTCACTGAATTTTGAATCAATTTGAAAGAGAAGTTTTCAAACTCTATTTTGAGATTTCAAAAAGAAATTATTACACAATATATTTTAATCTATGATTCTTGAAACACGTCTTGAATTCATGCTTAATGTCATATTATTGTATTCAAGTCAAATTTATATTTAAATTTAATTGGGACAAGTTTTAAAGTCTATCAGAACATTTTTCTGATTTTTGTATCGGTCCCGAGCCGACTCAAGGGTTTTCGAGTCGACTCCTCAAATTGTCTGATTTTCTCGAGCCGACTCTTGTCTGTGCGAGCCGACTCCGCTCAAACAACAGAACCCATATTTTTTGAGCACTTCTCGAGTCGACTCCCCATTTTCCTCGAGTCGACTCCCGACTTTCAGGAGCCGACACTTAAGTTTTCGCGAGTTGACCCCTCAATGTTTTAAAATGTTTCTATTTTTGGTAATCGACTTCGAGCCAACTCCCACAAAGCTCGAGTCGACTCCGCGAATTCTGGGCGCAATTTTTAACGATGACACATCAGCCCCAACGGTAAGATTTTTGAATAACGGCTATTTTTCCTTGTCTCTAACGGATATATTTTTGCAGATTCTATAAATAAAGGATATCTTTTCAAATCAAAACAACCAAGAGAAAATCAAAAAGAAAGAAAAGAATATTTTTGAAAAGGGGGAAAACAGAGCATATCGTGAAAATCATTTAGCTCAAAGGAGAGAGATTCAAAAGGAGTGAAATCCAAGTGGAAGCTTCGTCTACTCCTTCTCATCAATCCACAAGAGCCAAAAGAAAATCCACAAGCATTTCAAAGGTCAAATCGAAGGATTTTCAAAAGAGGAAAAAGCTTCACCTCAACTCCAAAGTCTTCAACGGTCAAGAATCTTGCTGAGGCGTGATTCAACATTTCAAGAGGAGTTGAAGAGAAGAAGGAAGAAAGCCCAAGGCTCTACCATCTGCAAAACATTCAGGCTTTTCTAACCTTATATCATTTTATACTTCATTTGTATATTTGCTCAAGGGGAGCACATTATTGTTCAAACACTCTATTCTATTTGTTTGCTGTTTCAATCAGTGGATTGAATTAGTGGAGGTTGGTATACCTCGTTACAAGCCAGAATGCTTGTGTTGGGTTAGTTGTGAGCCCGAGAAAAACAACGTGTAGGGTTTTGTGCTGGTAAGCCCGAGTTAAAACCAGCTGGATTCGTTGTGCACCCGGTAAAACAACAAGTTTGAGTTGTGAGCTTGGAAAACAACTCGGCTGTAATCTAGAGAGATTATAGTGTGGACCCAAGTGAATCTTGGGAGTGGACGTAGGTGTTGGTTACACCGAACCATTTAAAATTATCTTGTGTTTGCCGTGATATATTTTCTCTCTCTATATTAATTGCTTGTGCATTGCTTATTAGTTAATTTCACTCACTTGCACATCTTAAGCAAATCAGTTTAAATCTTGCCAACTAATCAATTAAAGTCAAAAAGTCTTAAATTTTTAAGAACCCAATTCACCCCCCCCCTCTTGGGTTGCCATCTGGGCCAACAATTGGTATCAGAGCAAGTGCTCATTTAGAATTTGATCTCACGAACAAGGGCTAAAGATCCATATGGCAACACAAATTGGTTTAAGTTTTGCTGAAGGTCATTCTACGAATCGACCTCCCTTATTTAATGGAACCAACTATTCATATTGGAAAGCTAGAATGAGAATATTCATTCAAGCTTCGGACTATGAATTATGGGGAGTAATAATGAATGGACCTAGTACACCCACACACCTTATTGATGGCACTATTGTTCCTAAACCCGAAAGGGATTGGAATGATAATGATAGGAGAATGGCACAACTAAATGCTAAGGCCATTAATATTTTGTATTGTTCCTTGGATTCAAATGAATTCAACCGAATCTCAACTTGTAATTCCGCAAAAGAAATTTGGGATAGGTTGGAAATTACTCATGAAGGAACAAACCAAGTAAAAGAATCAAAGATAAATATCTTGGTTCACAAATATGAATTATTCACTATGGAACAAACTGAAACCATCACATGCATGTTCACTAGATTTACTGATATTGTGAATGGTCTAAAAAGTCTTGGTAGAACTTATTCTAATGCTGATCTTGTGCGTAAAATTCTTAGGTCACTACCAAGATCGTGGGAAGCTAAAGTCACTGCTATCCAAGAAGCAAAGGACCTCAATGCATTACCCTTAGAGGAGCTTTTAGGATCCTTAATGACCCATGAATTAACAATGAAGCAGCATGTTGAGGAGGAAACAAAAAGAAGGAAAACTCTTGCCCTCAAGACTGCAAAAATGGAAGAGAGCAGCAGTGAAAGTAATAATGAAGATGATGAGGAAACTGCTCTCTTGGCCAAAAAATTCAGAAAGTTTATGAGAAAAAGGCCTTTCCATAAAAAGAAATTTGGAGCAAGATTTGAAGGAGAAAAGGATAAGATTAAAGACATGGACAAGGAAAAAGAGAAAGACCCCTTGACATGCTATGAATGTAATAAACCGGGGCACTTTAGAAATGAATGTCCTAGATTGAAGAAAGCCTATAAAAAGAAGAAGAAGGCTTATATGGCGACTTGGAGTGATAGCGAGGAATCTTCTTCCGAAGAAGAAGAGCAAAAGGAAGTTGCCAATATCTGTTTCATGGCCAACGACGACGACAACGACAATGAGGTAAGTACCGAAACCCCCGATGATGAATTTACATTTGATGAAATGTTTGAGGCTTTTAATGAACTTATGATTGATTTTAAATCATTGAAAAAGAAGTATAAGTTTTTGAAAAATGATAATTTAGCTTAGCTAAAAGTAAAAATGAATTAGCTTTAGAAGTTAAGAACTTAACTAATGAAAAAGAAGAACTTAGCAAAGAAAAAGATAATCTTAATCAAGAAATGGATTTGTTAAAATCTGAAACCAAAAACTCAACAAATGATTTAAAAGATCAACTAAAAACTTTAGCTTTAGAGAAAGAACAGCAAGCTAAAGAAAATGACTATCTTAAGAAAGATGTTAAAAAATATAAAGACATTGTTGAGAAATTCACTTTAAGTTCAACTAAACTTAACATGATCTTAGATAGTCAAAAAGCTATTTTTGACAAAGCTGGTTTAGGATATAACACATTAAGGAAACATAAATCTCTAAAGAATATCTTTATAAAAGCCAACCAAAGTAATATAGCTTGTTTCAAATGCAATGAAAAAGGTCATAAATCATTTGAATGCAAAACGTTAAATAATAACAACAAGTTAAATGTTAAAACTAAGAAAATATGGGTTCCGAAAGGAAAAATTTTTATTGCTACTAACCATGAAGGACCCAAGAAAGCTTGGGTACCTAAGCATAAAGTTTGATTATATTGCAGGAATGTCTTGTAGCCAAAAGATCAAAGAAAAAGTGGTACCTTGATAGTGGCTGCTCAAGACATATGACGGGTGATAAAGATGAATTCATCATCCTGGAAGAAAAGAAAGGTGGAGTTGTGACGTTTGGCGATAACGGTAAAGGTCAAATTATGGGCCTTGGTAAAGTTCGCATAACTCCATCTATAGTTATTGATAATGTACTTTATGTCAATGGTTTAAAGCATAATCTAATAAGTATAAGTCAATTATGTGATAAAAACTTTAATGTTTCATTTAAATCTTCTATTTGCACTGTAACTAATTCTATTGATGATAGCATTGTATTTACTGGTTATAGACATGGCAATGTTTACTTAGTTGATCTTGAAAAATTATCTTTGAGTGATCATTGTTTAATTGCTGACAATGCTAACATAAATAAAATTAGTTGGTTGTGGCATCGTAGATTAGGTCATGCAAGCACACACCTTATTTCAAAATTAATTAAAATGGATTTAGTTAAAGGATTACCTAAACTAGATTTTGAAAATAATAAAATATGTGATGCATGTCAATTTGGAAAACAAACTAGAAGTTCTTTTAAATCTAAAAATATTGTTTCAACTTCTAGGGCACTAGAGCTACTTCACATGAATCTTTTTGGACCAACTAGAACCACAAGTCTAGGAGGAAAGAAATATGGTCTAGTGATTATAGCTGATTATTCTAGATATACTTGGGTAATGTTTTTAGCTCACAAAGATGAGACTTTCTCGATATTCTGAAATTCTTCAAGAAAGTCACTAATGAGAAAAACACTACTATAGTATCTCTAAGAAGTGATCATGGAACAGAATTTGAAAATCACTTATTTGAAAGTTTTTGTTCTGAAAATGGAATTAATCATAATTTTTCAGCCCCTAGGACTCCACAGCAAAATGGTGTAGTTGAAAGAAAAAATAGGACTCTAGAAGACATGGCCCGTACCATGCTATGTGAAAGCAACTTACCAAAGTATTTTTGGGCAGAAGCAATTAACACAGCATGTTACATCTTAAACAGAGCTTTAATAAGACCAATCTTAAAGAAAACACCTTATGAATTATGGAATGAAAGAAAACTAAATATAAAATACTTTCATGCATTTGGATGTAAATGTTTCATTCATAATAATGGTAAAAATAATTTAGGAAAATTTGATGCTAAATCTGATGAAGGAATCTTTTTAGGATATCAACAACTAGTAAGCTTATAGAGTATTTAACAAGAAAACCTTAGTAGTTGAAGAATCCATACATGTAGTTTTTGATGAATCTTTAGCAACTGGATTTGAAAAGATTGATGATGAGGAAGATACAAACATAATTGAAAAAGATCTTGAAAAACTTAATATTGAAGTATCTTCTGATCATGAGCAAGAAGCTAAAGATGATGACTCACATAAGGATGATGATGTCAATATTGATCATAATGATGTAGATCTTCCAAGAGACTGGAGATATGCTCATAGTCATCCTAAGGAATTGATTATAGGCGATCCATCTCAAGGAATAAGGACTAGATCATATATGAGAAATATTAGTAATCATCTTGCATTTGTATCACAAATTGAACCTAAAACTATAGAAGAAGCTGAAAAAGATAATAATTGGATGTTAGCAATGCAAGAAGAACTAAATCAATTCACTAGAAATAATGTTTGGACTTTAGTTGAAAGACCTAAAAACCATTCAGTAATAGGATCAAAATGGATTTATAGAAATAAACTAGATGAAAATGGCATTGTAATTAGAAACAAAGCTAGATTGGTTGCTAAAGGATATAATCAAGAGGAAGGTATTGATTTTGATGAAACCTTTGCGCCTGTAGCGAGATTAGAAGCCATTAGGTTATTACTTGCATTTGCATGTCATATGAACTTTAACTTATTTCAAATGGATGTAAAAAGCGCATTTTTAAATGGATTTATAAATAAAGAAGTTTATGTAGAACAACCACCAGGTTTTGAAGATCACGAATTTTCAAATCATGTTTTTAAATTGCACAAAGCTTTATATGGTTTGAAACAAGCACCTAGAGCTTGTTATGATAGGTTAAGTAAATTCTTAATAGAAAATGATTTTACAAGAGGAAATGTTGATAAAACTTTGTTTTTGAAAAGAAAAAGTAAAGATTTACTTGTAGTACAAATATACGTAGATGACATTATTTTTGGTGCTACTAACGATTCTCTTTGTCAAGAATTTACAAAGTTGATGCAGAGAGAATTCAAGATGAGCATGATGGGAGAACTCAACTTCTTCCTTGGACTCCAGATCAAACAAAGCAAAGAGGGAATCTTTATCAACCAAACCAAATACACAAGAGAACTACTCAAAAAGTTTGGTATGGAATCAATGAAACCCCTCGGAACTCCAATGAGTCCTTCATGCAAGCTGGACAAAGATGAAGAAGGTAAAAAGGTTGACCAAAAGTATTATCGAGGTATAATCGGATCCCTTCTTTATTTAACAGCAAGTAGACCAGACATTATGTTTTCAGTATCTTTATGTACTAGATTTCAATCTAAACCTAAAGAATCACATTTAATAGCTGTTAAAAGAATTTTAAGATATCTAAATGGAACTAAAAACGTAGATTTATGGTATTCTAGAGACTCCACATTAAACCTAATTGCATATTCGGATTCTGATTATGCTGGATGTAAATTAGATAGAAAAGCACAAGTGGTGCATACCAATTCTTAGGTAGTAACTTAATCACATGGTTTAGCAAAAAGCAAAATTCAGTTGCATTATCAACTACTGAAGCTGAATATGTAGCAGCTGGAAGTTGCTGTGCGCAAATCCTATGGATTAAGCAACAACTTGAAGACTATGGTATCACACTTAATAAAACTCCCATAAGATGTGATAACACTAGCGCAATCAACTTAACTAAAAATCCGATTCAACACTCAAGAACTAAACACATAGAAATTAGATATCATTTTATAAGGGAACATGTAGCTAATGATGAAATTTGTTTAGATTATGTAAACACTGAAGAACAATTAGCTGACATATTCACTAAACCTTTAAGCGAAGAAAGATTTTGCTATCTTAGAGGAGAGTTAGGAATTGTAATCCTTTTGAATAAATTTTGAAACCTCTAAGGAAATATATCTAGAGTTCTTTCAAATTCTCAAAATCTTAAGGAAATCTTATCTAGAACTCATATCAATTTGATCTCTCAAAGTCCATGATTTTTAATCATACACAAAGATCAAATTCCGGACTCTATTCTGATTCTCTGAATCTTAAGCTATTTTTTCTCTGAATTGTCTGGGAGCCGACTCGAGAGTATCGGAGTCGACTTGAGTTTCTGCTGAAACTCAGGAGTCGACCCCTCCTCTGAGTGAGTCGACTCGAGATCGTGTCCGTGCTCTGTGACTAGTCGCGAGCCGACTCCACACTTTGCGCGAGTCGACTCGACGTGGTCCCAGTCGGATTATTTAGGGCATGAGTCGACCCCACGGACATTTCATCCATTCCAAAACCTTCCAAATCCTCTCCAAAACTTTCCCAAAACCCTCCAAACTTCAAATAACCTCTGATTAACCAATCCGTCAAGATCAATGGCACCCAAAACCCGAGGAGCTAGCTCGAGTGGTGCCGGTTTGAAGAGAAAGAGGACCATTCGACGACCCGTCCGCAAGCCATCTACGGATTCTTCCTCCACCCCTTCTGCTAGCGATCCTCCTGCTCCAGCTCCTACCCTTCAGGTAGATCTTCTAGCCAGTAGGATTGTAACCACAGGAAGAAAGGTTGACTTCGAATTGTTTGAGAATGAAGGATTCATAATTGGTAGACAACTATTGAGATGGGATTTGAGTATATTTGTTCATTGGACTGTCCCACCTACCCTGCTCTAGTTAAAGAGTTTTACAAGAATTTGTCCAGAGAAGATGATGGCTTGGTAAGCAAGGTTAGAGGCATTGGTCTGAACATTACATCCTCTATTCTATCTAGATTATTGAAGTTACCCTTGTCTGGACCATCTACATTTGCCCCAGAAGATAGATCTCCAGCCCTCTCTAGGCTACTGAACAGAAACTTTGAAGGATTTGAGGAAGTGTTTGCTAGTCAATTGCCTTTGGAATTAAGACTACTCCACAATATTTGCAGCAGGATTTTGTTTCCTAAAACCGGCAGATTCGACTATGTTTCTGAGCGAGATATTTTTGTTATGGATGCTGTTGTTTCTGGGAAACCCATCAATCTACCTCGGATGATAATTTGGTATATTGCAGATTGTAGCGGGAAAAAGAAATCGAGTTTGCCCTATGGCATGGTTTTAACTAAATTATTTCATAGCCAAGGGATTGTTTTTGATGACAGTGAGCCAAAGAAGGAACTGAGGCATACAGATTTTTACACTTTGGCCACTATACATCGCATGGGATTTGTTAAGAAAAATGGAAGTTGGGAGAGAAAGAATGTTACTGAGGACAGAGATAGAGCTATAGAGGCCCCCGGACCTTCTATGAGACATTCATCCCTGAGCCTCCTCAGTGCTCGTCTATTCCAGAGCCTGTTCCTGCTCCTACTTCTGATTCTATCCCTGCTCCCACTGTTGCTCCTGCTCAGTCTTCTACATTTTTATCTGGTAGCTTTTCTGACACACAGTTAGATCAGCTTCGATCATTATTCAAGTCTGAGATAGTCGAGCATGAAAACAGATTGAAAGGAGAATTTAATGAAAAGTATATGAACTTAAAAGAAGCTTTATATTCACTCAGTGATCGGGTTGCATCGATCGAGTCTACTCTCAGTTCATCTACCGGTTCCTTAAGTGAAGATTTAAAGAATATCTTTGGAGAACTTAAGGATATCTGCGGTGACTCGGAGACATACTCCCAATGCAACGCAGAGCTTCAAGATAAAATTTCATCTGCTTGTACCTTTGTTGACAATAAGCTTAAAGACTATGTTAGACTTCAATGTGAAGGGATGAAGCAGATTATTGATCACTTAAACAGAATTACTAGAAGAAATTTTTAAGTTTTTATGTAATCTCTTTTTTATGTAATCTCTTTTGATGTAATCTCTTTTTGATGTAATCAAGTTTACTTTCAATGCAATGAGCAAGTTTACATTTTCATGTACTTTCATTTTGAAGTAATGAGAAAGTTTGATGCATTACTTTTGTCTATTTCAATTGTAAGTATCCTTGAATTCCTTGAATGATTATCCTCAATTGATAAGTTAAATAGAAAAAGATAAATAATGTTATTGATATTAAACTTCCTAACCTTTTTGTTGATTACAAAAAAGGGGGAGAGTTTCTATTCAATCGTATATGCCTTGCCTTCAATTCAATCAAAGTTTAATTTTGAAAGAGGAAGAGCATAAGGGGAAGAGATAAATTGAATTTCATAAAGAAAATGCTTAAGTTTCTGATTTTGAAAAATTTTGAATGATTTATAAAATTAAGGTTCATAGGGGGAGCTACCTCATTGAGGGGGAGCCTTTCCATGAACACAAAAGTTGATTTTGGTATCATAAATCTTTCAATGTCATAATGCATATACTCAATGTTTTTGTCATCATCAAAAAGGGGGAGATTGTTGAGAAATTATTGAATCATAATTTTCCCAACTTTATTGATTTTGATGATTTCCAAAAGCCATGAGTATTCTAAAGGAAACAATGAGTTTATTTATCAAAAATCTTGAGCTTATTCAAAAGGAAAGAAATGGACTCTAAATGGTTAACTTCACTGAATTTTGAATCAATTTGAAAGAGAAGTTTTCAAACTCTATTTTGAGATTTCGAAAAGAAATTATTACACAATATTTTAATCTATGATTTCTTGAAACATGTCTTGAATTCATGCTGAATGTCATATTTATTATATTCAAGTCAAATTTATATTTAAATTTAATTGGGACAAGTTTTAAAGTCTATCAGAACATTTTTCTGATTTTTGTATCGGTCCCGAGCCGACTCAAGGGTTTCCGAGTCGACTTCTCAAATTGTCTGATTTTCTCGAGCCGACTCTTGTCTGTGCGAGCCGACTCCGCTCAAACAACAGAACCCATGTTTTTTGAGCACTTCTCGAGTCGACTCCCCGTTTTCCTCGAGTCGACTCCCGACATTCAGGAGCCGACACTTAAGTTTTCGCGAGTCGACCCCTCAATGTTTTAAAATGTTTCTATTTTTGGTAATCGACTTCGAGCCGACTCCCACAAAGCTCGAGTCGACTCCGCGAATTCTGGGCGCGATTTTTAACGATGACACATCAGCCCCAACTGTAAGATTTTTGAATAACGGCTATTTTTCCTTATCTCTAACGGATATATTTTTGCAGATTCTATAAATAGAGGAGCTCTTTTCAAATCAAAACAACCAAGAGAAAATCAAAAAGAAAGAAAAGAATATTTTTGAAAAGGGGGAAAAACAGAGCATATCGTGAAAATCATTTAGCTCAAAGGAGAGAGATTCAAAAGGAGTGAAATCCAAGTGGAAGCTTCGTCTACTCCTTCTCATCAATCCACAAGAGCCAAAAGAAAATCCACAAGCATTTCAAAGGTCAAATCGGAGGATTTTCAAAAGAGGAAAAAGCTTCACCTCAACTCCAAAGTCTTCAACGGTCAAGAATCTTGCTGAGGCGTGATTCAACGTTTCAAGAGGAGTTGAAGAGAAGAAGGAAGAAAGCCCAAGGCTCTACCATCTGCAAAACATTCAGGCTTTTCTAACCTTATATCATTTTGTACTTCATTTGTATATTTGCTCAAGGGGAGCACATTATTGTTCAAACACTCTATTATATTTGTTTGCTGTTTCAATCAGTGGATTGAATCAGTGGAGGTTGGTATACCTCGTTACAAGCCGGAGTGCTTGTGTTGGGTTAGTTGTCAGCCCGAGAAAAATAATGTGTAGGGTTTTGTGCTGGTAAGCCCGAGTTAAAACCAGCTGGGTTCGTTGTGCACCCGGTAAAACAACAAGTTTGAGTTGTAAGCTTGGAAAACAACTCGGCTGTAATCTAGAGAGGTTATAGTATGGACCCAAGTGAATCTTGGGAGTGGACGTAGGTGTTGGTTACACCGAACCACTATAAAATTATCTTGTGTTTGCCGTGATATTTTTCTCTCTCTATATTAATTGCTTGTGCATTGCTTATTAGTTAATTTCACTCACTTGCACATCTTAAGCAAATCAGTTTAAATCTTGCCAACTAATCAATTAAAGTCAAAAAGTCTTAAATTTTTAAGAACCCAATTCACCCCCCCCCTCTTGGGTTGCCATCTGGGCCAACAAAGAGGATGTGGCTTTCCTACGAAGATCAGTGGAATCATCTTTCCTTGCATGAAAGAATTTCTTCTTAGGAGCCATCTTCTCTTTTTCTTGGAGAGGAGAGAGGAGTGGGAAAGAAATGAGAGAGGAACTGGTTGGATGAAGAGTGAGCTTGGTGAAGACGTGGAAGGTGCATGGTGAAAAGAGAAGAATGAGAAGAGTGCATGGTGAAGAGAGGCTATAAGGGGTCTCAATCGTTTGACTGATCAGGTAGCTGGAAGTTTAATTCCTAGTTGACTGATCAGTTAACTGATATAAGAGATGAAGTGAAATAGAATAGGTGTCGGCTGGTCAGGGAGTTAATGGTGAAAAGAGGCAACAATTGGATGGTTGGTTAACTCATTTATTGAAGTTAACTTATCTGGGAAAACAAAGGTAAGAGCATTAAATGCTCTTGGAATTTCAGCAAGAAGAGAAGTGGCCACACCCACAAGGGATTTGTCCAATGAGACACCAGTTTACTTTCCAGTCAACTGATATGAAGAGGACAAAAGTCTAGGTGGCGGCAAGGCTAAATCATGCACAACAAGATAGCTAACTTGATGGTTAGCTAGAACAAGAAGATAGCTAACTTGATGGTTAGCTAGAACAAGAAGGGTTACATGCATGAAGAGTATTAGGAGGTCATAGAAAAATATAGGAACTAAAATTCTAAAAGGTTTTAATAGATAATAGATTTTTGAAGTTCTAATACTTATGATAAAACAACCAAACAAGATGAACAAGCTAACTTACTAAAAAGAAGGATCAATCATACCGAGTTTCCTTCTAATTTTACAAAACTTAGCTTCTTCAAGTGGTTTTATGAAAATATCAGCATGTTGCTTTTTAGTACATAAAAATTCAATTATAACATCACCATTATTCACATGATCCATAATGAAATGATGTCTAATTTCTATGTGTTTGGTCCTAGAATGCTGGATGAGATTCTTAGTCAAATTGATTGCACTAGTGTTATGATATTTTAATGGAATGCCCTTTTGTTTGATGCCATAATCTTCTAGTTGCTGCTTAATCCACAAGATTTGAGCAAAGTAACTTTCAGCTATAATGTATTTGGCCTCGGCCATAGACAATGCTACTGAAGTTTGCTTTTTGCTAAACCAAAAGACTAAGTTGACACCTAGAAATTGGCAAGTTCCACTAGTTGATTTTGTCTAATTTACAACCTGCAAAATCTGAGTCTGTGTATCCTATTAAGTCAATGCTAGAGTGTTTGTCATACCAAAGTCCTAAATTTATAGTTCTACTTAAATATTTGAAGATTCTTTTAACAGCAAGTAAATGTGATTCTTTAGGATTAGCTTGAAATCTAGCACACATACAAACACTAAACAGGATATCAAGTCTACTTGTAGTTAAATACAGTAAAGATCCTATCATACCTCTATAAAGTTTTAAATCAACTAATTTTTTAGTACAATTTGAATCAAGTCTAAAATATGAGCTCATAGGTGCACCAATACTCTTAGATGTCTCCATGCTGAATTTCTTGATCATTTCCTTGATGTACTTGGATTGGCTTATGAAGATCCTATCTTTGCTTTTTGCTTAATTTGAAGTCCGAAAAAGTAGTTAAGTTCGCCCATCATGCTCATCTTGAACTCTGCCTGCATAAGCTTTGCAAAGTCTTTGCATAAAGAGTCATTAGTAGCACCAAAAATAATATCATCCACATAGATTTTAATAATTAGCATATCATCATTTTGTCTTTTGATAAATAAGGTTGTATCCACATTTTCTCAAATGAAATCATTGCCGATCAAGAATTTACTTAATTTCTCGTACCAAGCCCGGGGAGCTTGTTTTAAACCGTATAAAGCTTTGTTCAACTTAAATACATGGTTTGAAAACAAGTGGTTTTCAAAACTGGGTGGCTGTTCCACAAAGACTTGTTCGGCAATATATCCATTTAAGAAAGCGCTTTTAACATCCACTTGATACAATTTAAAATTTATAAAGAAAGCAAAGC
This sequence comes from Calamus simplicifolius, assembly GCA_900491605.1. Lineage (NCBI taxonomy): Eukaryota > Viridiplantae > Streptophyta > Magnoliopsida > Arecales > Arecaceae > Calamus > Calamus simplicifolius. The sequence continues at coordinate 808,370 of UESW01004082.1, forward strand.
AAGAAGTAATCTAATAGTTTCTAATCTAGCTATAGGGGCATAAGTCTCATCAAAATCAATACCTTCTTGATTATAACCCTTAGCTACCAATCTTGCTTTATTTCTAATTATATTACCATGTTCATCTAATTTGTTTTGAATACCCATTTAGCCCCAATGATTGAATGATCATGAGGTCTATTAACAAGAGTCCATACATTATTTCTTTCAAATTGATGAAGTTCCTCATGCATGGCATTTATCCAATTAACATCTGGTATGGGCACTATGATCAAGCAGATGATTCTTAACCCTCTGTGGATATCTGATTAGTTATGATTCAAGTCTTGAATTGGGAAATAAGTTTAGTTTATTTTGAGTCACATCCAGTTTATTTTATTCTAAATTGAGTCCTATCCAGTTCAGTTTATTTTAATGTGAGTCCTGTAGTAAGTTCATCAGCTTACAAGAGGAGACATCAGTATTGGAGCAGAAGACAAGGCCATCATAGTCAGACAGAGCAGCTGCTAAATTCAAGTTTGTGCCACACCTACTTCAAGCAGCCCACATGCAACCTAGCAGAGTAAGCAACCTTTTCGATCTGGATGATCATTTTCCTCATCTGGACGCCACAGCTTTCATGATGAATCCAGCTGCCGCTGATTGCATCTAGAAGATCACCTTCCTCATCTGGACGCTGCAGATTTCATGCCAAATTAAGCTGCCGCTGATTGCATCTCAATCATATCTAGAAGATCACCTGCCTCATCTGGACGTCACAGATTTCATGCCAAATCCAACTACCGCTAATTGCATCTAGAAGATCACCTTCCTTATCTGGACACTTCAGATTTCATGCCAAATTTGATTAAGGCACCTTTTTTTTCTTTTCTCTCTTTCCATATCTGTATTTTCTTGGGCCCCAAGACTCTTTTGCTCTATAAAAGAGACCCTCTTGTATGAATGATGTATCTTTTATTATTAATCAATTAATCCAAGTTTTGAGTTATTATGATTTTTGTTAATTGGTTCTCTGGTGCTCTTGTTTCCCTCCTCCTACGCATGCCAACATCCCAAGTCTTCAGGAGAAACCCTAGCCGCCACCTTTGTCTTCCAATAATGGATGCCCAAGAGCCCTTGGCTGACCTCCCCTTTTCTCTACTCCTTCCTTATCTCTTTGCCTCTACTCTAAATTTTCTCTATTATTCTTTAACCCTTCTATGGTGATCTTGCATATCCCTCAATAGCCACGAATCCAGGATTCAAGGTGATCGTCATCCAGGTTAGCGGATACTTGGCCGCAGATCCATGGGCTCAAGGCTTGGTCATCTAGGACGCATTCGCCAGGCAGAGCAACCCCTTCAACACTTTGATCTTTCCCCTCTTGCCAGGTACACCCCTCTAATCTACTAGTAACTTTATTGTAGGAGAGCAAGCCCTACCAGGGCTTCTTAGCCTCGGCGGTCCTTCTTCCTTATTTTTTTAGGAACTATTTCGCGTGCGGATTTTACTATGAATTTTTCTGAATCCCTCTTAGGCTATTACTTTGGAAGAATAATCAACTACAATCATTAATCATTAAAAAAAAGAAAAAAAATTACTTGCATGCGAATTGGTCCTGCATCAGTTTGGTATCAGAGCCTGGTTAGGGCTTAATTTTAATTCACATTATTATTAGTATGTCATTTGTTAATTGAATTGTTTCTGCCTGCATACACATCAAAAAATTACAAAATTTATTTCTTTAGATTTGTTATAATTTAAAGTATTTTTTGAGAATTTAATTCGATATATGAAAAAAAATTCTAAGATTTATTGTTATTTACAGATTTCTGGATTAGGGTCTGTGTTTTACATGTCATTCATCTGCATTAAATTACTCTTAAGGGCTTTCTTTGATGTCAGATAAGGGAGGGATTGAGACCCCTTCCTTGGCCCAAAACAACCACCCGTGCATTCTGATCCCAAGCCTCTAATCTAAAACTGAGTAGCAATTTAATTGACATTTGCCCTAGAGGGCTAGGGACACCAACAGTCGGTTTAGTGTACTGGAGGAGACTAGTACAAATCAATCTGATGTGTGCTCTGAAATTGGTGTCTAGAAGGGAGGTCAAATATCAAACGACTTAAGTGGAGTGTTGGGGTTATTCTAATTAGGCACCTGCAATTTGCGGGACGAGCCTCCCCCCTTCCACCTATCCCAACTGGCCAATTGAAGAGTTTCTGTTAGATTGGTTTGCATTAAGCCAAATCCTTTACTCTGGATGACTAGGTCTAGCATACCATAGTCCGAGTTAGTCTGAGTCTTGTATGCTTGATTGTGCTTGCATGTGCACTAGATCAGGAGCATCTTTTCATCCGTCACCACCTCCATTACAAACTGAACCCATGGCTAATCAAAGCATTGATGATCACTTAAGGATCATCACTGAACAACTAGCCCAAATGAACCAAGACATCAAGGAATTTGAGGCTAAATTAGGATCCAGGTTCTATCAAGTCGAAACTAGGTTGGGCATCCTAAAGAAGCCCGTGAGCCCCACACTGAGTCTGATCATGAGACCCCACCTCATCCTAGGAGAGCCCAACAGCCTAACCTCTACATAAGGCCAAACCCTAGGAGACCACTTCGACCTGATACAGTCCTAGATGTCCTCCCTAGGAGACCCAATCATGAGGTAGTAGACAAAGAAGAAAGAGTCCTTAGAAGTGTCAGACTTGAAGCACCTACTTTTGATGGCTCTATGGGCCCTAAGGACTATCTAGATTGGGAGAAAGGGATGGACCAGTACTTTGACTGGTACGACATGTTTGAAGAGCGTAAGTTTAAGTTTGCCAATCTCAAGTTAGTATGACAGGCTAGGTTATACTGGGCCACTTTAGAGCGAAGGAAATTATTAGAGGGAAGAGACCCCATAGCCACCTAGCATGCCATGAAGGCTAGACTTAGGTCCAATTATGTCCCTACATCGTATGAATAGAGCCAATTGAACTAGTGGCAGGGATTAATTCAGGGTAGTAAAACTATGAATGAATACATTGCTACATTCCAAGAGTATACCATGAGATGTAATATCATTCAGTCTAAGGAAGTCACCCTATCCAAGTTTAGGTATAGCCTGAGAGCAGATAGTCAAAGAGAACTCTACCTAAGAAGGGTACACGATTTAGAAGAAACTTACCAAGGTGCTAGGGATTATGAATGTTTTTAGAGAGGGCCACCCTATCGTAGATCAGAGGCTACCAAGAGCCCTAGCCCATATCCAGGATCTAGCCAGGCCTATCGTAGTCGTCCTTGACCTACCCAGTACTCAGACCCCCGCCAGACTTTCCTGAGTCGACCCAACACTAGTCGACCCAGTACAAGCCGAACTGAGTTGAGTCAACCCCAGAATAGTACCCCTATACCCCAGAGAGAGGATAAGGGCAAATTTGTAGAGGTCTAAAGAAATTTTAACCCACAGATCAAATGCTTTAGATGTAACAAACCGGGACATATGATCAGCCAATGCCCAGTCAGATCCCTTCATATAGATGAGTAACCTGAGACTGAATCCGAGTCCCTAGTTGAGCCTGAGGGAGAGGTCTATGAGGCTGATACCCATCTGATAGATGAGTACGATGGAGAGGAGGAAATATTTGAGTCTGAATACCTACTAGGAGTGGTTTGATGTATCTTGACCCAGACTCAAACTAAGGACCAGGAAGATTGGCATAGGACTAATATCCTATAGACTTTTGTTAAGATAGGGGATAAGGTGCTCAAGATCATAGTGGATAGAGGGAGTTGTGTCAATGCCGTCTCTACCAATACAATTAAGTCATTAGGATTGACCACAGTTCCCCATCCTAGTTCCTATAAGGTCTCGTGGGTAGATTCCACCTCTATCCCAATCAAGTCCAGATGCCAAATACTAATCAAATTGCAAAATTATGAGGAAAAGGTCTGGTGCAATGTAATTCCTATGGGTGTTAGTAGTATTATATTAGGTCGACCTTGGCTTTATGATCACGATGCCACCTTGTTTGATCGATCCAACATTTGCTCTTTTAAACACAATGGGAACAAGTATGTGATACATCCAACTCCACCTAGGGACCCAATCAAGAAAGGATCTAGCAACCTTAAGAATAGCAAGCCAAGAGTTAATCTGATTAAAGCTAAGGAATTAGAAAAGGACATCACTGAGGGTAATCCTGTTTGGATTTTGACCACTAAAGAGATCCATGAATCAATCCAAAAGGAACAACCCCCAGAAGTAATTGAGATCCTAGAGGAGTTTAAGGATGTCTTCCTTGAAGAATTGCCTGATCAGTTACCACCCCTGAGAAACATCCAACATGCCATTGACCTGATCCCATGATCCACCCTCCAAACCTTCCCCATTATAGGATGAACCCTACTAAGCATCAAGAACTACAAAAACAAGTGGAAGAATTACTTAGGAAATGTTTCATTAGGGAGAGCTTAAGTCCTTGTGCAGTTCCTGCACTATTAACCCCTAAGAAGGATGGTATCTGAAGAATGTGGACAGTAGGGCCATCAACAAAATCACTATCAAGTATAGGTTCCCTATCCCCAGACTAGATGACATGTTGGACATGATGGCGGGTGCCACTATCTTTTCCAAAATAGACCTTAAGAGTGGCTACCATCAGGTTAGAATTAGACCAAGGGATGAGTGGAAGACTGCATTTAAGACTAGAGATGGTATGTTTGAGTGGATCGTGATGTCTTTTGGGCTGTCAAACACACCTAGCACATTCATGAGAATCATGACCGAGGTCCTAAAAGAGTACACGGGAAAATTCTTAGTAGTCTATTTTGATGATATATTAATTTATAGCAAGACCATTACGACCCGGAACGGCGGTTATCAACGCTACCTGGTCCGATAGCAGGGTCGCCCCGAATCTGATGATTCATGGATTACTCGAGAGGACTTGTAACACCTCGACCTAGACCTACTAGAGAGATACCATAGCCAGAATGACCCATACTCGATGGGGTCGAGTTCTTCCCACCCCAAGAGAATTGGTGCGGGCACCAGGATCAAGCAGAGGATTCTTAACCCTCTGTGGATATCTGATTAGTTATGATTCAAGTCTTGAGTTGAGAATAAAGTTTAGTTTATTTTGAGTCTCGTCCAGTTCATTTTATTCTAAATTGAGTCATATCCAGTTCAGTTTATTTTAATGTGAGTCATGTAGTAAGTTCATCAGCTTACAAGAGGAGACATCAGTATTGGAGCAGAAGACAAGGCCATCACAGTCAGACAGAGCAGCTGCTAAATTCAAGTTAGTGCCACACCTACTTCAAGCAGCCCACATGCCACCTAGCAGAGAAAGCAACCTTCCCAATCTGGATGATTATTTTCTTCATCTGGACGCTACAGATTTCATGACGAATCTAGCTGCTGCTGATTGCATCTAGAAGATCACCTTCCTCATCTGGACGCTGCAGATTTCATGCCAAATTAAGCTGCCGCTGATTACATCTCAATCATATCTAGAAGATCACCTGCCTCATCTAGATGCCACAGATTTCATGTCGAATCTAGCTACCACTGATTGCATCTAGAAGATCACCTTCCTCATCTGGACGCTGTATATTTCATGCCAAATTTGATTAGGGTGCCTTTTTTTCTTTTCTCTCTTTCCATATCTATATTTTCTTGGGCCCCAAGTCTCTTGCTCTATAAAAGAGACCCTCTTGTATGAATGATGCATCTTTTATTATTAATCAATCAATCCAAGTTTTGAGTTATTGTGATTTTTGTTAATTGGTTCTCTGGTGCTCTTGTTTCCCTCCTCCTGCACGTGCCAACATCCCATGTCTCCAGGAGAAACCCTGGCCACCACCTTTGTCTTCCAATAGTGGATGCCCAAAAGCCCTTGGCCGGCCTCCCCTTTTCTCTACTCCTTCCTTGTCTCTTTGCCTCTACTCTAAATTTTCTCTATTATTCTTTAACCCTTGTATGGTGATCTTGCAGATCCCTCAGTAGCCACGAATCCAGGATTCAAGGTGATCGTCATCCAGATCAGCGGATACTTGATCGCAGATTCGTGGGCTCAAGGCTTGGTCATCTAGGGCGCATCCGCCAGGCAGAACAACCCCTTCAACACTTTGACTTCCCCCTCTTGCCAGGTACATCCTTCTAATCTACTAGTAACTTTATTGTTGGAGAGCAAGCCCTACCGGAGCTTCTTAGCCTCGGCGGTCCTTCTTCTTATTTTTTTTAGGAACTGTTTCTCGTGCAGATTTTACTGTAAATTTTCCTGAATCCCTCTTAGGCTATTACTTTGGGAGAATAATCAACTGTAATCATTAATCATTAAAAAAAAAAATTTACTTGCATGCGAATCGGTCCTGCATCAACAGTAAAATCTTTAGCATCATCATAGCATTTAGATTTAATTTTAGATATAAAAGCTAAGTGATTGTAAGTGTCTCTAAATGAAGATCTAGTCCTAATACTATGAGATGTATCACCTAAAATTAACTCTTTAGGATGGCTGTGAACATACCTTCATTCTCTTTCTAAATCATCATTACCTTGTGAAGTATCAGGTTGGTTCTTATCATTTCTTCATTTACCTCTTGTGTAGTGGAATCCTCCTTATCTTCCAAGGTGATGTCCTTGAGTTGACCTTCAATTTCATCTGCATTATTTATACCCTTTCTCTTTCTTAATGGAAGATCATTAGATTTATCAATTATAACATGAATTGATTCCTCAACTACTAAATTCTTTTTGTTGAATATTCTAAAAGCTCTACTATGTCAAGAATAACCAAGAAAAATGCCTTCATCAAATTTACCATCAAATTTATCAAGGTTCAATTTTTCATTATTAAAAACAAAACATCGGCAACCAAAGACTTCAAAATAACCAATGTTGAGTTTTCTTCCTTTCCAAAGTTCATAAGGGGTCTTTTTCAAAACATGTCAAATTAATGCACGGTTTAAAACATAACATGCTGTGTTGATTGCTTCAGCCCAAAAATACTTTGAAAGATTGCTTTTACACAATATGGTACGGGCCATTTCTTCTAAAGTTATATTCTTTCTTTCTACTACTTCATTTTGGGGTGTCCTAGGTGCAGAAAAATTATGCTCAATGCCATTTTCATTACAAAAGTTTTCAAAAGATTGATTTTTAAACTCTATGCCATGATCACTTCGAATCGATAAAACAGAAGTACTCTTTTCATTTGTAATCTTCTTAAATAATTTTTGAAATGAGAAAAAATCTTCATCTTTGCTAGTCAAGAATAAAACCCATGTAAATCATAAAAAATCATCGATCACAACAAAACTATATCTTTTTCCTCCTAGTCTAGTTATTTTTGTAGAACCAAATAAGTCCATATGCAAGAGCTCCAAAGGTCTAGTGGTAGAAACCAAATTTTTCGATTTGAAAGATACTTGAGTTTATTTTCCAAATTGACAAGCATCACAAATCTTATCTTTTTCAAAAACTAGTTTTGGCAAACCATTCACTAAATCCTTTTTTATCAGTTTAGATAATAAATCCATGCTTGCATGAGCTAATCTACGATGCCATTACCAATTATCATCAGTTTTAGCATTCATAGCAACAAGGCAATCAACATTCTGGTCATACAAATAATTTAAATCAATAATATATACGATACCATGCTTATGACCAACAAATTTCATACACTCATCAGCTGGATTTACAACAATGCATAAGGATGATTCAAATGTAACTTTAAATCCTTTGTCACATAATTAACTAATGCTAAGCAAGTTATATTTTAGCCATCTACAAGCAAAATATTATCAATGTAAGCATGAGGTGTGATACCTATTTTGCCAATGCCAATTATTTTATCTTGGTCATTATCATTAAAAGTAATAACACCTCCATCTTTTGCATCCAATGTGATGAATTGTGATTCATCACCCATCATGTGTCTTGAACACCCACTGTCCAGGTACCATTTATTTTAGTTGCTCAGGTTGCAAGACACACCTCATTATCATCTGCCATGAAACATACATTGGCAACTTCATTTTTATCTTCATCATTAGAACTTGTAACCTCGTAGCATATTGGAGGTTTAGCTTTCTCTTTTTCTTTGTTGTATTCTTCTTTTGTGAATTATTTTCTTTTTCCTCTAAACTTCTTTCTTCTCAAAAATTTTTAGAATTTTCTGAAGATAAGTGTCATTTCATCATCCTCCTCACTATCATTGGTTGTTTCCTCACTTTCATCATTTAGAGTGGCACTTTTAATGCCATTATTCTTTTTTTCTTGACTCATCCTCATCAATGTGTTATCATTGCTGAAGCTCATGAGTCATCAATGAACCAACTAACTCTTCAAGTGATAGTGTGTTAAAAACCTTTGCTTCTTGAATTGCAGTGACCTTGGCCTCCAAGACCTAGGTAAGGATCTCAAAATCTTTCTAACAAGATCACTATTAGTATAAGATTTTCTTAAGCTTTTCAGCCTATTAATAATATCGATAAGCCTTGTAAACATATCAGTGATATTTTTAGTAGAATCCATTTTAAATAATTCATATTTATGAACAAGCATATTTATCTTGGATTCCTTGACTTGATTAGTACCCTCATGGGTGACTTCAAGTTTATCCTAGATTTTTTAGCAGAATTTCAAGTGAAAATACGATTAAATTCATTTGCATCAAGTGAATAGTAAAGAACATTCATAGCTTTGGCATTCAATTGAGCTAATTTCTTATCTTGCTCATCACATTCCGTTTCTGGTTTTGGGATGTCAAGACCATTAGTCTTGATGGTGGGTGTGTGAGGTTCATTAATTATGATTCCCCATAAATCATAATCTAGTGCTTGTACGAAAATTTTCATACATGCTTTCAATAAGTGTAGTTTGTTCCACTAAACAAAAGTGGTCTATTAGTTGATTGATCCTTAGTCAAAATAGATCCCATTTGGATTGCTAATGATCTTTGGCTCCAAGCTAGTTAAAGCAAAAGAAATCAGGAGCATGCTGCTCTGATACCACTTGTTGCCCATATGTAGCAACCCAAGAGGGGGATTAATTGGGTATTTTAAAAAATTAATTATGCAGATATGTGCTATCACTAATCAAAAATTTAATCGACAGCGGTGTAGTGATGTGAACACAATAATATCACAGAAATTATGCATGCAATCACAAACATAGAAATTTTTATAGTGGTTCAGTGCCAACCCAGCACCTACATCCACTCCCCAAAAACCCTTTGGGAATTTTACTCCAATCATATCACCAACGATTATAACCCATAGCCTTCCCTGGCTAGTCCTCTTGTCACACGGCGCAAGGCAGCCAAACCCCTAGCCTTACCTAGCTAGTCCTCTTGTTTCACGGTACAAGAAAGCCAAACAACCAAGGGTTAAACCCAACCCTTTACAAGATTCAAAATAAGTTTAGAGAATATTAAGAATAGTAGACTCATAGAATGAGCAAATATTCAGAAATAAATACTTTACAATTTTGTAGACAATCTCCAAAAATAAATGAAGTCCATTGAAGTAGCTGAAGCCTTGAATGCTTGTGGAAGCTTTGATGATTCAGCAAGGATGAGCAATCAATAATCTTCAAGAGCTTTCAATGTGCAGCTTCCTTTCTTTGTTACTGAACAACCATGAATGTATTCAATGATAGCTTTTTACTATTCTTCTCTTTCTCTCTCTTCTTCTTCTACACACTATTTAAGGTATTTGATCTACAAGATATCCATTAGATTGAAAATGGAATTAGTGGAAAGAAAAAATGGGAAGAGAAGATAACCGTTGTAAATATTTTTCTGGAGCATTGAATGCACTGACATTCGCCAAAATTAGAGAGAGAGATCCGCAATTACATTAAAGAGCCAGAATCTAGCTGACTGGAAATAGACTTTAGTTGGCTAGGAAGGAGAGAAGCATGTCCGGGTGAAGTGAAGCAACTTTCTAGTTAGCTAGGGAACAAATCAGCTAACCAAAATACAAAAGAACACGTTCAGAAAGAAAAAGTCATGAAGCCTTAGCTAGCTGGAAATAATTCCACTTAGCTAGAATAAAGCATCGCTCGGTCAAGACAAGATTTCAAAAACCTTAGTTAGCTGGACAAAAGGTCCAGTTAACTACTTCAATGAGTAGCATGGCTAGAGAAAAAATCTGAGTACCATTAGTTAGCTGGACTGAAAGTCCAGGTAACTAGATCAATTATGAGCATGGCCATAAAGCATTTTAGCTTTAATTTAGTTAGCTGGAGATGATCTTCAGTTAGCTATTTCAAAAATCCACACAGCCAGGAGATAAGTTCATCTTCCATTAGCTAGCTGAACTAAAAGTTCAGTTAGCTAAAAATAATATGAGCACAGCCATAAGAAATTTCAGCCTTCCATTAGCTAGTTGGACTAAAATCCAATTAGCTATTTTAATGAGGAGCATGGCTAGAAAGAAATTTTGAGTCTAATTAGTTAGCTGGATTGAAAGTCCAGTTAACTAGATATAAAAAAAGCACGGCCAAAAGATAAAGATCAGTTCCATTAGCTAGTTGGACTAGAATCCAATTAGCTATATCAATGATGAGCATGGATAGCAAAAGTTTCAGCTTTCCATTAGCTAGCTGGATTAAAATCTAGTTAGCTATATTCAACTTGTGTTTGGCCACAAGAAAATCTGCAGCTCCCTAGTTAGTTGGACTGAGAGTCCAGTTAACTATTTCCAACTTGTGTTCGGCCAAAGAGAAAACATAGGTAAAATAGCTAGCTAACAAAGCATTCCAGCTAACTCCTTTAATCATGAATTCGGCCAGAGAAAAAATTGTAGGAAGCCTTAGTTAGCTGGAAGCGAACTCCAGTTAACTAAAGTGAAGGATAATTTGGCCAAGAACATTTGCTGGGTCCTTAGCTAGCTGGATCAAGAGTCCAGTTAGCTAGATCTCAATGTGGTTTGGCCATAGCACTGTGAAGGCAGTTTAGTGACAACTTTAATGCGTTAAAGGACTTGAGTCATTTGAGGTGACATTGTAAAACATCTTCTTGATATGCTGTATTAGCTTGCATTGATCTTTGTCTTCATAATAAACATATTAGTACCCACTTAATTATTTTGTAATCATCAAAATCAATTTAAAGTTAACAATATGTTACTTCCATTTAGTACTGATGTGAAAATTTAGCAAGCTCAGAGAGAAAAGATGGTGGTTATGAGCTTCTTGGATGGTCTTCCTTCTAAGTTTGAGACTGCTAAATCTCAAATTCTCTCTAGCCATGAAATATCCTCTTTGGAAGAAGCTTTTAGTAGGGTACTCCACACAAAAAATTTAGCTTCTGCTCAACCTCATAGTGCTCTTGTCAACCACACTTATGAATCTTGGAGACAACTATATAGACATGGCAATAGAGGAGGAGACTCAAGTAGTTATGATCAAAATCTTAGTACTCGAGGATAAGATATGAGAGGTATTATATGTTACTATTGTCATAAGCTAGGATATGTGAAGAAAGATTGTAGAAAGTTGTAGCGCAAGAATCAATCAAATCAGCCAGTCCATGTTGCCTCTACTAATGAATATCTACAGATGAGTATGCCAAGTTCTCATAGTATCAGAATCTTTAAAGTCTTCATCTACTTCTATTACTACCATCGTTGATTTAGGTAAAATGAACACATGTCTTGTTTCCTCATCTTTAAATGGATCATTGATTCTGGTGCCACAGATCACATGATAGGTAATTCTAGCCTATTTTCTTCTTTTAAGTCACATGCTTTTAGGATCCAATGTAATTATTTCAACACTCTTAATTCCTTTAAAATCTAATTTAAGTTCACCTAACTTATCTTTTAATTTAGTCTCTATCATTAAACTTACCCATTCTCTTAATTGTTGTATCACATTCTATCTTGATTTTTGTTTATTTCAAGATCTTATGACGAAGAGGATTATTGGTAAAGGATATGAGTCTAAAGGCCTCTACATTCTTGATACACAAATACCAAAGTCTGTTGCTAGTTCTGGAGTTATAACCCTTTTTGAAGCACATTATCGGTTTGATCATCCTTCATTGCCTATGTTAAAGAAGCTTTGTTCTCATTTTTCTGGCCTATCTTCATTAAATTGTGAGTTTTATCAATTTGCCAAATATTATCATTTGAGTTCTAGTCCCAGAGTCAATAAAAGAGATAGTGCTCCTTTTGAGTTAGTTCACTCCGATGTTTGGGGTCCTTATCTTATTGAGTCTAAAACTGGGTTTAAATATTTTGTTATCTTTATTGATGATTATTCTCGAATGACATGGTTATTTTTAATAAAAATTATTTAAATTATTTTTTTATTTTACTACTTTTTGTGCAAAAATCAAAACATAATTTAATGTGCTAAGGAATATTTATCAGAATACTTTCAAAATTATATGGTTCAACATGACATTATTCATCAAACTTTTTATGTAGATACACCATCTCAGAATGGAGTTGCTGAACAAAAAAATAGACATCTTTAAAATTGCTAGAGCTTTGTTATTTCAAATGCAAGTCCATAAATAATTTTAGGTTGATCCAGTTTCTATAACCTATTTTTTGATTAATTGTATGCCTTCCTCTATTCTTTCTGGTGAGACTCCCTTTTATATCATCTTTCCTAATAAGTCATTATTTCCTATTGAACCTAGGATATTTGGTTGTACTTATTTTATTCAGGATGTTTGACCTTAGGTTATGAAACTTGATCCTAAATCTCTAAAGTATATTTTTTTGGATATTCTTGTGTGCAAAAAGAATATAAATGTTATTGTTCTAGTCTTAACAAGTACCTTGTATCAGCTGATATTATCTTTTTTGAACAAACACCATTTGCTTCATTTTTAGGTTCTATTAATCAGGGAAAGGAAGATGATTTACTAATTTATACTATTATATCAACTAGTTCTGATCTTCTTCCCTCTAAACCTTCTATTCCTGATTCGGTTCTTGTTCTATGCTTGCTGCTCTATGTTTTGTGCTAGTTCCTTCATCATCGGATCTAGTTCCTAGTTCTAGAGATGATCTTCCTATTACCCTTCGCAAAGGTAAACATCAATATACTTATCCAATATCTTCTTTTGTGTCATAAAACCATTTGTCACCATTTCTTGTTCTTTTATTGTATCTATTGATTCAGTCACTATTCCTAAGACTATTCATGAAGCTCTATCTCATTCTGAATGGTGTAATGTTATGATTAAGGAGATGAATTCTTTAGATGATAATGGTACTTGGACCCTAGTGCAGTTACCTATAGATAAAATGGCTATTGGATGTAAATGGGTGTTTGCAGTTAAAGTCAATCCTGATGAGACTATTGCTAGATTAAAAGCTCGACTGATTGCTTATGGATATGCTCAAACGTATGAAATTAATTATTCTGACACCTTTTCTTCTGTTGCTAAACTCACTTCTGTTCGATTATTTATTTTTATGGTAGCCACATATAATTGGCTTCTGCATTAGTTAGACATTAAGAATGCATTCCTTCATGGTGATCTTCAGAAGGAAGTTTATATGGAGTAACCATCTGATTTTATTGCTCAGGGGAGTACGGGAAAGTATGTCATCTTCATAAATCCTTGTATGGCTTGTAACAAAGTCCTCGGGCTTGGTTTAGAATGTTTAGTCAGGCTATTAAAAAGTTTGGCATAAGAAGGGTAAGTCTGATCATTCTATTTTCTACAAGTAGTCTGCAGCTGGTATCATCCTATTAGTTTTCTATATTGATGATATTGTTATTACTGAAAGTGGTACTGGTGGTATTTTATTTCTCAAATTTTTTCTTCATAGTCAGTTTTATACAAAGGATTTAGGAATACAAAAGTATTTCTTGGGTGTTGAGGTGACAAGATGTAAGAAAGAGATCTTCTTATCTCAAAGGAAGTATGTACTTGACTTGTTGTCTGAAACAAAAAAATTAGGAGCTAAACCATGAAGCACTCCAATGGTTCCTAATTTGCAACTTACAAAAGATGGTGAATTGTTTGAAGATCCTAAAAGATACAAAAGATTGGTTGAAAAGTTGAACTATCTTACTGTGACTCATCCAAATATTGCCTATTTAGTTAGTGTGGTAAGTAAATATATGTCTTATCCAACTATCGATCATTGGAGAGCTATAGAATATGTTTTATGTTACTTAAAAGGAGCTCCTGGAAGAGGAATGTTGTATGGCAATCATGGTCATACTAGGATTGAATATGTTTCAAATGCTAACTGGGCAAGATCCAAAGAAGCTCAAAGATCTACTTCATGCTATTATGTATTTGTTAGAAGAAATTTGGTTTCTTGAAAAAGCAAGAAACAGAATGTAGTTTCACGTTCAAGTGTAGAATCAGAATATAGAGCTATGGCTAAGTCTATGTATGAAATAATATGGATATATCAGCTCCTCATTCAAGTGGGTCTCAAAATTTTAATACCAGCTAAGTTATGGTGTGACAACCAAGCTGCACGTCATATTGTATCTAATCCCGTCTTTCATGAACGAACTAAGCATATTGAGATTGATTGTCATGTTGTTCGTGAGAAGATTCAGCAAGGTTTAATTTCTACATGATATGTGAAAATAGGAGATTAATTGGGAGATATCTTCACAAAGGCTCTAAATGGAGTTTGGACTGATTATCTTTGTAATAAGCTGGGCATGATAAAATTTATATATGCTTCAGCTTAAGAAAGAGTATTACAAATTATATTTCTAGAATAGAAAGTAAATATATTTGATTCTAATTCATATGGATTGTTGTAGACTGCATTTCTAGAATAGGAAGTAGACTGCATTTACATAATAGGAAGTAAATATATTTAATTTTGATTTATAGGGATTTGATGTAATTAGTTTTTCTTCCTAACATAGGATTTGTAGCTTGTATATATACCTCAGAGATTGATGAATAAAAATAAACATAAATTGCTTTCTTCTTCCTCTTTTTTCAGAGTTCTAGTTGTGTTTCAAGAATGAAGCCAGGGCGGTGAAGAAGATGAAGATACTGACTGAGGAGTTAACCTCATGTCGCTAGTAGTGTTCTGAGCTTTAGCTCCAGGTGGCCGAGGTTGATGATCAAGTGGCTTTGGCAATGGAAAAGTATAAGAGCTCAGCCAAATTCATTGAGGAGAAGCTGTCATTTTCCAAGGAGGCCTACTCATTGGCAGCAAAGGAGACACGACAGAGGATTGCTCAGCAATTAATACCCTGACCTAGAGCTTTCATTCTTAGAAGAAGAAGGGTATTGTGTTTCTTCACCAGCGGGTCCCTCAGTTGCATCTCAGTTGTCCGTTGAGGCTGAATTTGAAGAAGGTGCCTTGGATATTGACTATGAAGAGATTCCAGAGGTGGATTCGACCGTAGCCCCACATGCTGTAGAAGAGCTGGCCCAGCCTGAGCCAACTCTTTCTCCTTCGGCAATTCCTCCTAACAAAGATGCAGTGCCAGTGGAGTCTTGAATTTGTTTGTTTTTTATTGTAGCATAGAAAACTTTTTTTTTGGGCACCATAGCACATATGTACTTCTTTGATCAATCAATAAAGTTTCCGTTTCCTTCAATTATCTGTGCCTTGGCTTATTGGTTTGCACTTTTCATGCCTACCACCAAGTAGTCATTTTCTCGAGATGCCATGCCTTAGGTGGGCTCAACTACTTTGGATTTATAGAAAATATGTAGGGGCATTCCGATTGAAAGATTAGGTAGTAAACCCATAGATATCTCGATCTGGCTAAAAGTTTGGAAAGACTGTAAAATGGACTTGATCGTGCCAAAGTCCATATCATTCAAGTACTCAACCCTGCCAAGGTTCAGACAACTTTACGTTACAGAGAGGATATGTGTTCGGCCATGCCAAGTTCCAAATAACCATAGATATCTCAATATGGCTTAAAGTTCGAAGAGACTATAAAATGGACTTGGTCATGCCGAAGTCCATATCATTCAAGTACTCGGCCCTGCCAAGGTTTAGACAACTTTACGTTACAGAGAGGATATGTGTTCGGCCATGCCAAGTTCTAAATAACTTTAAGTACTCAGCCCTATTGAGGTTTAGAGAATGCTCGGTCCTGTCAAGGTTTGGATAATGCTCGGCCCTACCAAGGTTTGGAGAAAATGTACATACTCGGCCCTGCTGAGATTTGAAGAATGTTCGGCCTTGCCGAGGTTTAGAAAAAATGTACATTCTCAGCCTTGCCGAGGTTTGGAGAATGCATGTACTCAGCCATATCGAGGTTTGGAGAAAATGTACATACTCGATCCTATTGAGGTTCGGAGAATGCATGTACTCAGCCTCACTGAGGTCCAAGCTTGGTTGTTGGCAGGTCATGTCCCCGAAGTGGGTTCCACCATCTGTTCATGCCGGCTGATTTAGGCGAAAGATTTTTTGCCCCGTATCACTTGCCACTCAACCCCTAGTCCACTATTTTTATTTAGGCCTATGGAGTAGGGTCTAGGTAGTTGATTCCCACCAGTGAAGGTTGAGGTCGAGGGGGCACCATCCCCAATACAGTGCGCCATTACTCTATCTCGTCAGGCAAGCAGGGTCTTTTTGAGTTTTGATTGAGGACGACTAACTGAACGGCATGTGGCCGAATAAAAAATTAGGGCATTTGAATCGATAGGCCTCAATTCTTAGGAATTCCTCCTAATAATGTCTTTTGCCCCCTCTTCTGACGGCTTTAAAAAGGGGAAGATCAACATTGTCCATAGCCACATTCTTCCAATTCTTTAGCATTTTGCCTTTGGTCGCTTTGCTTTCTTCTCAAATCGAACTTCCCCCACTAAGGAGGAAACTTTGGGATGTTCTGCTTCTACGCATGTTGAGGAGCTAGAGTTTAGAATCTTCTTCTATGAGGAATGCCTTGAGGCGGGTGTTCGCCCTTCACTTGGCAATTGAGGGATGATGAAATCTTACGGCATCCTCCCCATTTGGCAATGTCACTGGATAG
The DNA here is from genome assembly GCA_900491605.1 of Calamus simplicifolius. Classification (NCBI taxonomy): domain Eukaryota; kingdom Viridiplantae; phylum Streptophyta; class Magnoliopsida; order Arecales; family Arecaceae; genus Calamus; species Calamus simplicifolius. The sequence continues at coordinate 825,298 of UESW01004082.1, forward strand.
CTAACACTACACTGCAAGCATCATCTTTGTGTACAAGTTTGTGGGAGTGCCAGCAACAATGCCTCTATTTAGGGATGTTGCTTCCTTGGATCAATGAAGGGACATATTGTGAGGAGCTTAATGGGGCTCCACTTATATCGACACTAGAGATCAAAGATCTTGCGACCCTCTTCAGCATTCAGTTCGAATCCTGGGGCCCAAATGAGGGAGCTGCTGAAGAGCAAACCATATAGGAAAGGCGAGGGATGGTTTCGCCTAGTCTAGCTGAGCCATAAGTAAAAGAAAGTCATGGTTGGCTTCAAACCTCCTTCATTGATTGAGAAGAATGAAAAAATGTCAACCTCGAAAGAGGATGAGCCTACAAAGGAGCCGACGAAAGATTGGAAGCCAAAGTAGGCACAACACAGCTTGCAGTTGGTCAAGTTCCAAACCTTGACGATGTAGCCATCCAATGAAGTCAGAGGGTGATCCTCTGAAAAAGGGGCTGTTTTGGAGAATGAGTCCCTCAACTTGGGCATTGATTGCCTGAACATTCTTGCCCCTTATATCCGATAAACATCTGAGGAGCTTGAGGAGCATTGGAGAGTGTGGGAGAGGATGCTCTTGTAATTATTTTGTACTGAGAACTTCAATGAATGAAAACTCCCTTCTCTTTTTCCAATTCATTTACGAGCTATGCTTTTTGCTGAATGACTTTTGCTCTGTTACTTTCTTAGCCTCTTAAGTGTCGTCGAAAGCCATATATGAGCACCTCGACAAAGAATCAAGGAGAGAGCTAATAGGTATCTTGATCCGACTGAAGGTACGGGGAGATAGTAGGAAGCGCTTGGCTTCGTCAAGGTCCAACAATAGGACACAATAGGGACTTATCCCCTTTTAGGATTCATAGATAGAGCAAAGCAGCTTCCGACTTAGTCCTATCAAGGTATAGAGAATAGAGTACATTTTACTTGGTGCTGCTAAAGTATGAAGAGATCACTCGATCGTGCCGAGGTTCAGATATAGCTCGACTCTGCCAAGGTACATAGAAAATATTATGTCTTACTTGGCGCGGCTAAGGTATAGAGAGATCACTTGGCCATGCTAAGGTTTGGAGATAGCTCGGCCCTGCTAAGGTACGAAGAAAATATTATGTTTTACTTAGCACTGCCAAAGTACGAAGAGATTGCTCGACCATGCCGAGGTTCGAAGATAGCTTGGCCCTGCTGAGGTATGAAGAATAAAATATATTTTACTTGGCACGATCAAGGTACGAAGAGATCGCTCGGTCCTGCCGAGTTATGAAGAATAGAATATATTTTACTTGGCACGACCAAGGTATGGAGATAGCTTAACCCTATCGAGGTATGGAGATTGGACCCATCGGATCAATAATCAGGAGAAAACCTATTTCTCATCAACATCTTGAGGAAGATGGTCATTTGAAGAAAAGTCGTTCACAGATGAAGAAGTATATTACAATGAGCAAAGTAACTCGAGAATACTTTATTGATAATATATCCGAAGATTGTCCAAATTCCATGTTCTAGGGATGGATTTCCCATTGAGATCCTAAAGCTGGTGGGCATTGGGCCTAATGACCTCTATCACTTAGTATGGACCTTCCCAATTTTGTGTTAGCTTACCTTGTTCCATTGGTTTAGAGACCAAAGCTTTGTGGAGCACTAGGTCACCGAGAAGGAAGAGCTTCCCCTTTACTCGGGAGGAGTAGTATCGGCCACACGTTGCTAGTATGAAGCCATCCTGATGTGGGCTTTTCCCTAACTTCTTCAATTAGGTCGAGGTTGGCCCGTAGCTGCTCATCATTTGCTTCCTTAGAGTAGCTTTTGACTCTGGGTGAATGTAGGCCTATCTCGACTAGGATGACAACTTTGGTGCTAAAGGCCATCCTGAACGGAGTTTCTCCTATTGGAATTCTTTGAGTTGTTTGATTTCCATCAGGATTTGGGCCCGTGAAGTGGTAAGAGGAGTAAAGTGGTTGAATCTCTGCGTTGGGCTTCTAGTGTCCACACCCTTTCCTGCTGACAGCGCAAGCAGCCTATGCAAATCGAGTAGAGTTTTACTAGCCTTTATGCGCACCATAAAGTACAAGTGAACTCCATTCAATTGACACAGAATACCAAAGCAATAACTCATCCTGTTAAAACCTTTTTAAACCTATTCAATTTTATATCTATTCATCATCACAATTATAACATATTTCATCCTGTTCCAACAAAGTACCAAATCCAGACATAATTTGCCAGATCACATTCATAATTAATTTTATAACCCAAAATCATTTCATATACATTATCAGAAGACCTCTATGTGCATATATATAAACATGCCCAAAATAATTTATCTTTATACACATATCAGCCTAGGACACATCATCAGGTCACCAACATGTATACAAATATATGTATAGACCCAAAACCTTATCGTATATAGATATCTTGTCTATAATACATCACCATATCACTAGATATACATCCAGATATGTAGGCCCTCACCCAAATCTACATATACATTTGCAACAAAACATCTCTATTTGCTTCACAAGGAACATATCTCAAAAGCAGAAAAAATTCACTTCCAACCCAAGCTAAGGTGAAGACCAACCTTCTAACTTGGTAGTGAGCTCAATGATCTAAAAGTAAAAATATCAACAAGAATGGGGTGAGACCGAAGTCCCAGTGATCAGATAACCATCTAAAAGTAAAAATAAATTATGAAAATATTTTCCAGTGGAAAAGATATTTGTATGATGTTTCAGTTAAAGATGTATATTATTTGAAGAATAAGCTATGTTTTACGTTATTTGTTATCATAATAAAATGTATACTTCGATGTATAAATGCTATATGGTGTTATTATTCTTTTGCAAAGATAAAATATAAGTTATAAGATAGCTTATGCTTGCAACGATATATCAAATTGAAACATAATATTGTATCAGTCATTTTCTTTTAAAATGTAAACCATGCATATGACTTTGCATTATAAAACATGAAATCTCTCTTTTTTGTAGCCCAGCCTTTATACATTTGCTTTCTGACCCCCACTGGGATGTACAGTGCCCACTGGCTTTTCTTTTAAAATACAATTTCATGCTTTTCAAAAGTTGCCCATCGGCATGTCTTTTTCAAATCCAGATAAAAGCTTTTCAAGTTTCATGATGCTGGGCTGTGTGTGCATGCCTCCGAGGTACCACTCTACAGTCACCCTCCTGCAGCTGTATTCTCATCGGGTGTGTGTCAAGCTAGGATCCCCATACTTTGGTGGCATCCCTCACTACTCATGCATCTCCTACGATGCCTTGTCCCTTGACCGGGTTTCCTCTTTGCCCTCTCAGGCTACATAGTAACTAGCTCCATTGAGCTATGATTCTTTGCCCCTAAGGGTTGCTTGCAACCTACCTCCCTTTTGGACTGGTCTAGCATGAACTCACCCTGGCCTCGAGGATCATCATACAATCGAATCACAAGGAGATGCCTCTTTATATGTAGTGTGCAATGCTCATGCTATGGTACACACTATAGGGTGATCAACCCCATAGCTGCCCGATGTTGTATGCTACATGCTTTGAAATACATGTTTCTTTTCAATAGCATTTCCATGCATATAAGCCATGAATGCAGCTAAAACATATACTTTTCTTTTGAAACACATGCTATACTGTGAAAATATTGTAACATCATATTGTATATTCATGCTTAAAAATTCATCATACATTTTGTTCTCATTTCCCAGGTTTCCAAAACCTCAGTTCAACACTATACATTATACACTGTAGCATATCAGTCTAAATTTGATCCACATAGCATTTCAAAATCCCCACATACAATTGAAAATAATAGCAAAGCTATATGAGGAACCCACTCACCTGATGCTATCATGCTAGAAAAGTAGTTAACTCCTTTGTTCAAGTTCCTTAGGGCCAGCTTCTTGTCCTATTTTAACATACATGCATCATTAGGACAATAACATGAAAGATCTCATGCAACTCTACATGAAAATGCTATGATCACCATCCTAACATGATTTTCTTTCACCCTTTCTGATCTTTTCAAAATATAAATGCTAACATGATACATACGTAAAACACAAGATTCTTGAGCTATTCTTAAGCTTACGGGGAACGTCACCTCAAAAGCAAGAAAATCCCCTTTCTTCTTCTTCCTCTCCTCCTATTTCCTTTTCTTTCTTCCTTCCTCTCCTTTTCTTTTCCCCCTCATGCCGAGCTCTCTGTTTCTTCTGATTCCCTTTTTTCCACTAGGTCCCTCCCTTTTTATATGGGGTCAACCGACTCATGTTGGGTGCCTAACTTTATTGTTGGGCACCTAATCAGCCATCCAACACGTCTGTTGGGCACCCAAATTTTTGTTAGGTGCCCAACTGTCCGCCCCAAACCTGTTGTTAGGCACCTAACTTTTTGTTGGGTGCCCAACTAGCCACCTCAAACCTATTGTTAGGCACCCAATTGGGCGCCTAACCTCTGATTTGCACCCCATAGTGGCTCGGTTCACTATCACGCATGGATTGAATTTTTTTAAAAAAAAAATTCTAAGGCCCTCAAACCTTCCAAAAACCCTAAAAAATTATTACAAAGCCTTCATACAATAAAAATTTCATCCCCAGTCATTTTCATCACAACTTTTTCTCTAGCCTTATTTAGTGACCAACATGACCAATAACTTACAAAATCATTAGAACATCACAATATTATACAAATATCATTTACATTGAATTATTTCCCAACAATTTATAGGAAGCAAAATTTTTTGAATGTTACATCTAGAGCGCAGCCTTGGTGGTGGAGCCCTTTGATCGCGGGGCGGGCTCGTAGGGTGAGCCGATTGGCTATTGTCCAAGCTTTTCTTCTCTTTTTTCTTTGATTATTTTGCTTGCGCCGATCTTCTAGACTCTTCGACCCTAGTGTATTTATCTGCTAGGGCCATCATATCGGAAAGACTTCGCGGGTAGTTCACTTTCATTGCCAGATAAAAGTCTTCCTCCTTTGACACTCTACCTGCTAGGGCAGACATAACCACTTCATGGTTGAAGTTGTTGACTTCCTGCATGGCTGTGTTGAAATGGACTAAGAAACTCTTTAAAAACTCTTCATCTCAGAGAGGAAGTTTGGCCTTCATTGGTAAGGCGGCTGCTGATGAATTGGTTGGTGAGGAGTGACTCAGTTCATTGAAAGAATTAATGGAGTTTGGCTTTAAGGTGCCAAATGATTGCTATAGTTGGTTGTCAAAAATAAAACCTACTTACTACTATTGCTAGTGGTGAATCGAGATCGTATCCTCAGGGATTAAGGGCAATTATTTTATGAAAAAAATAAAAAAATTATATTTAGAATAGTGGTTATTAAAAGATAACAAATAATTAATTAACAAAATTAAGATAACAGGAAAAGTAACCCAAAAATCTGAATCCACCATGCACATAGGTTTTATCTTCTTTTCTTTATGTTGCAATAGCAATAATTTTTGCAAATTCAGAATTATAATAATTTATCTCTTGTCAGGCATGGACCGAATCAGGAGATCACACCACGTCCGCTTAGAGTATAAACTATCTAATTATTTGCAAGGTTAGGAATCTAATCTATCATACTATGATCTACCTCTCTTAGGCACGTATTGTATCCTGAGATCACGATACGTCGATAGAGGGTGTAGACCGTGTTTGCTAGATTAAAACCTCGATCAGAAAAGTAACTCAAAATATATATAAGAAAAGAATAATTTTTATTGCATAGAAATTAAGAACAAAAGAATGATAAAACCTGGTTACAGGTTTTATCATCATCACAAGTTGAACGAATTTAGCCATGCATTGCTACTATCAGCATTCCCTCCACAATTTTTCTTTTTCAGGCCTAAATACAACGATATATATAAAAAAAAAAAAAACTTTGAAGAAAACTCCTCCTCCAAACTACTGTCTAAGGTCCTTCTTTTATAAAGCTTGTTTAGGGCTTTCTCCTAGTCAAAGTTGGAGTCAATCGGGCCCAAGATCATTCAGATATTGTGAGAAAACTCCTCAGCCATTCGTTCCACATCACCTGCCTTAGTTTGCATTGAGAATTATAAAAATCATCTCTTTCTTTCTTTTTGGATAAATAGAGTCCTTATATAAGTGTCGTCTGCATCGTTGTACTTCAAAAATCAAGTTCTTTCCATCTATAGGCTCCTTTTTCTGCAAACATCCATCAAAAGTATCAATTCTTAACAAATTCAAAGTAATTAATATTTATTTTAATAGTTAAATTTGGATAATAAATAAACTTATCACACCCTCCAATTTAATCATTACTAGTCCCTTAGCAATGTAATAAAAATAAAATCATACGTCACTAAAATTCTCTTTTGCAAAATTAAATCTAGGCTTAAGGTTCAAAGAAGCTAGCCGGTATCAGTAACTAAGTATTGAGTTTCTAAAGTAAATTTCATAGTCAGAACTATCAGAAGCTTTCTTAGAATTCATCCATAAATCTACAACACTTGTGTTTGTGATGGCTAACTTAGCATTTCGGTACTAGCTTGTAAGGAACAATGGTATCTTCGCTTATCACTTACTTTGATCAATTTTCTAGACACCCTTAAGTTAAGCACATAACCTGAGGTAGCTTTCACACTGCTTGGTATATATTTTTTTATTTTTATTTTTATAGTGATATCTTCATACTGCCCACTTTTTGACGCGAACAACAATGCTTACTTAGACAAAGGTGCCTGGTTACTCGATGAAAAACCAATGTTTAAACATAGTTATATATATATATATTTTTTATTAGGCAGGTAGCTTTTTCTTGAATTTAAGTTTCTCTCATTAGGGTATATATCAATTACTAATTTTTAGTAATAATTAAATCTCTAATTGACCTTACAACTAATACCTAGTTTACCTAATCAATGTGCATGTGCAATGAAAGTGCTAATAGCCTTTAGATGACCTAAGTAGGCCACTAAAAGTCTTATAGGTAGTCTACTCCTTAGCTCGCTATAGTAATTAGCCAATACTTTTTAACTCTATTACCTTTTCCTAATCGATTTTCTAAATTTTTTTCATGGCACATGATTTATAAAAAAATAAATTTTTTAAAAATTGCCAAGGTATTTTCAAAATAGTTTTGAAAAAGGTTTTTCTTACCCCCAACTTAATTTTTATTGTCCTTAATAGTGTAAGAAAGAATAAAACAAGGAGAAATACTATCTGGACAAGATATGCCTCGTGTAATGTTAGGAGTGACCGTGCGGAGCAGTCTTTTATTTCTAGAAATAAGAATCACTAAAATAAAGGTCAGAACATAAAAATTTTGGGTTGCCTCCCAAAAAGCACTAAGTTTAACGTCTTCAGCCATACATCATGGCTCACTTTGATTACCGTTGTTAAGGAGTTTGATGATCTCTTTCCTTACTACTTCCTTCATGGTTGGTTTGAGTTTTCTTTAGGGGTCTCTTATAGGCTTTGTTTTCTTCCTTAAGTGAATCCTATGTTGAACGATCAAGGGGCTAATCCCCTTTATATTGGCAATGGTCCATTCTAATGCTTTTTTATTCTCTTTTAGGACATTCAATAGGTAGGGTTCTGATGGACCTAGGTATGCATATTTAAGGTGCTTGGAAAGTAGTTTAAGTTCTAATTTGGGTGCTTCCACTATTGATGGTTTGGATAATGGTTCAAGTACTTTCTCTAGTGGTTCAATTGGAGGTTTTCATCTTGATTTTTCATCAATTATAGTAACTTGATTAATTTGCTCCCCATCTTGGTTCATTCAGATTTCTAGGTCAAGCTCTTTGTCACTAAGGTCAATTGAATCATAAACAGTATCCTGAACATAATTTGAGTCACTCATTTGATGTGTATTGATAAGATTAAAAATATTAAGATCAATTGATTTATTCCCAAAGGAATGTTTCATTAATCCATTTCGATAATTAATTAGGGCATTAGTTGTGGCCAAAAATGGTTTACCTAAAATCACTAGGATGTGGCACTTAGGATTCATCACTGGTTCGGTTTCTAAAATTATAAAGTCCATCGGGTAGATAAAGTCATCAAATTTGATTAACGCATTCTCTACTATTCCCCTGGGTATTTTTAAAGAGCGATCTACTAGTTGTAGGATCATTCTTGTAGGCTTTAGTTCTTCCAACCCTAGTTGCTCATATACAAAGTATGGCAATATATTAACACTCGCCCCTAAGTCTAATAGAGCTCGGTTTATGAGGGTCCCCATAATGCATGAAATAGTGGGTGACCTTGAATTTTTGTATTTCACTGGTATGTGGTTTGACAGTTAAAAGCTCACATTGACTACCAAAAAGGCTCTCTTAAGCACCTTGGTGGTCTTCTTTTTGGTACATAGATCCTTAAGAAATTTAGCATAGGCTGGGACCTGTTGGATCATGTCCAGTAAGGGAATGTTCACATTAACTTGCTTAAAGACCTCCAAAATCTTATCAAATTGGACTGAATTTTAGTTGAGTTTAAGTCTATTTCGGAATGGTGCTGCAATCCTAATTTTTGGTTTATCTTCTTCTAGCATAGGCTTAGCTAGTGGGTTGGGCATTACATCTGACTCTGATGCCTCAAGTGTTTTGGGCTGATTCAGCTCAATAAGTTATTCAAGTGGTGAAACTTCTAATTCATCTTCTTTATATGTACCCACCTGGTTATATATTCAGTTTTTAGATTTTAATGTATGAATGACACTTAGTTAGTTAATCTGGGCTCCTTGTTTTGATCCTTGAATGTTTAGGTTCCTAGGGTTAGCTTCGGGCTGACTCAGTAGCTTACCCCATTCTCTTTCACTTATGGTTATGACTAACTGATCTATCTGCATCTCCAAATGAGTTATGGCCTGGGTATTGGCGGATAGCCATTGCCTTGTGTTTTGCATAAAGTTATTCAGGATGGCATTGGTGCTATTTATCATGGCATAAGTGTTAGATTGGGATTTAAAAAGGATTTCCAGGGCTTTGTTTAGAGAACTATACCTCTTTTCATTCTCATTGACTGGTGGGTTGTTTTCTGTAGGATTGAGCCTTGGGTTAGGCTGGTTAAAGTTGGGACCACCTACACTATGACCTTGTGACCAAGCAAAGTTTGGATGGTTCCTCCACCCTAGGTTGTAGGTTGGTGCATAGGGATTGATGATTGTTCTTTGATAGGTTGCATTCGCCTGTGCACAACTATTTTCAGTTTGGATCATGAAGTGGGGGCACTCTTCTACTATATGTCTTGGCTCATTACATTCAGTGTAGACAGCTGTAGCCCCTTGGTTTACATGATTTATTGGGGCATATCCTTTATGTTGGCCCAGATGACAACCCAAGACGGGGGGGGGTGAATTGGGTTCTTAAAAAATTAGCCCTTTTTAAAATAGTTTGCTTGAGATTAATGAGGGCAAATGCAAAGTAACTATAAAGTGCAGTGAATAGAATAGAGATAGAGATAGAGTCAATAGAACACGGCAAACACAAAAGATTTTATAGTGGTTCGGTGTATCCAACACCTACGTCCACTCCCAAGATTCACTTGGGTCCACACTATAATCACCCTAGATTACAGCAGAGTTGTTTTACAAGCTCACAACTCAAACTTGTTGTTTTTCCGGGCGCACAACGAACCCAGCTGGTTTTCAAGGCTCACCAGCACAAAAACCCTAACACAAGCTTACCAAGCTTGTAACCGAGGTAAGACTACCTCCACTAGTTCAATCCCCCAGATTGAACTAGATACAAACAAATGAAATATGTTTTTCAAATACAAAGCTCCTTAATGAGCAGATAATCAAATAATATAACAAGTTTAGAAAAGCCTGATTTGTAGATGGTTGGCTTTTGAGCTTTTCTTCTTTTCTTCTTTTCTTCTTCTCCTTGCTAGGTTGAATCAAGCCTCAGCTCCGATTCTTCACAGTTGAAGCAGTTGAGAAGAGTTGAAAAGCAAGAATCTGAACTTCTTTCTCCAAGTTGGGAAATCCACAAAAACTTGATTTGAATGCCTTGGATTCCTCTTGAGCTTTTTGGAGTGGAGTGGATTTGAGCTAGAAGGTTTTCCTCTTGAGATTCAAGCTCTCGGATTTTTGAAATGGGATTTGTCTATCTCAGATTTTCTTTCTTTTTTTCATTCTTTTTCGTTCTTCTTTTTGAACAATAGTCTTCCCTTTTATAGATTTCTTTCACACCATTTTTGGAAGAAAACTATCCGTTGGAGTGTACCTTGTATCAAAATATATCCGTTAGAAATAAGGTAAAATAGAAATATTACCGTTAGAGCTGATCTGGCAATTTGATTTTTCGTTCCAGGTGGGTTGGAGTCGACTCTAACTTTTCTGGAGTCGGCTCTAGCTCGAGGCATTCAAAACGATATTTCTGGAGTCGTCTCTGACTTTTCTGGGGTCGACAAGAAACTTTTCCGGAGTCGACTCTAACTTACCCGGAGTCGACTCTAGGTTGGGGCCAGAAAAATCGACTTTCTGCTTCTTCTGTGAGAGTCGACTCTAACAGTCTCGGAGTCGACTCTAACTTCCGTGCCAGTTCCGGAGTCGGCTCTGTGATTCTCGGAGTCGACTCTAATGTCTGCAATTCTTACCTAGACATTAGATTCGATCCAGAACACTATGTAACTCCTGATTTTGATCATTCAATAGTCTTATAATCTGAAACACTAAATCAAAATCATTAGAGCCTCCAATAGTTATACTCAAATAGTTTTGTTAATCATCAAAATCATCAATTGGGTCAACAATCTCCCCCTTTTTGATGATAACAAAAACTTTGAGTATATGCATTCAAAAATTCATTCAAACTAAAGATTATAGTCATTTTGAAACTTAAACATTTTTAATTAAGGATTTGATGCCAATATTCAACGTAAACTTTAAAATTGTGCATGAGTTCAATATAATCCATCAATTATGAATATTTAATCTTAATGTGCATAAAATTGCAATTGAGCTTTTTGTTAAGCTCCCCCTGCATTGAATAGCTCCCCCTATATATAAGCATCAAATTTTAACTGATTAACATTTCAAGTTATTTGCATAAACAATTATTTCTCCCCCTTTCTTTCTTTCTTTATGCATATACAATAATCTTTCATTTTTCCTTCATGCAATCTTTCTTTCTTTGCATATTCAACCATCTCTCCCCCTTTTTTGTTATCAGCAATAAGGAGAGTTTTAGATAAAGAAAGTCAATAAAGCATAGGGATCCAAGCAATCAATATTTGAAAATGTGAAATTGCATTTCATAAGCAAGAACCATTACATTAGTTGATTCATTACATTTCAAAATGAAATACATTAGATATTCAAAAACTTCCTAAGTACAAACTATCAAAATCAAAATCAAGGTCAGATGTGTTTGAATACAATTTTCTTCAAATGACCTATGATTTCCATTACATCATCCTTTTGTGATTTCTTAAAGTTTTCAAGGCAAGCTTCGATTTGAGAGACTGCAAGGTCAATATCCTTCTTCAATTGACCCGTTGCATGAACATAAGATCCTGACCCATCAGCAATACCTTCCATCCTTTCGAAGATTTTGTGAAGATCAGCCCCAAAGGATTCAACAGAATTGCTTAAGGTAAAGGAGATCATGTCCAGTCTCGAATTAAGTTCTTCCTTCAACTGATTAAAGTCTTCTTTTAATTGAGTAATTTCTTGAGATCTCTGACTATCATACTCAGCAAGCAAAGCTCTTAACTGATCAATTGTTCATCAGAGAATCTCCCAGAATTTGTTATAGGCTGATGTGGAGGTGAGGGAATAGAACTAGGTCCGGCCTCTGAAGGTCCAGCTGAAGAAGGTCCCGCAATAGATGGATCAGGGACAGATGGTCCCTCAGTGGATGGTCCCGGGATGTCTTCTACTCTGGTTTCTTCTGCTCTATCTCTTTCTGCTCTTTCCTCTCTTCCTCCTTTCATCCAAACACCATTCAATTTCTTGAAGCCCATCCGATGAATAGTAGATATGCTATAATAATCAGTGTGTCTCAGTTTTCTTAAAGGTTCATTCTCCATAATGAGCACACCTTGGCTTCTAAAGATTAAGTCAGAATCATACCGTATGGCAGTGTTGATCTCTTCTTTGTAGCTGCCTCTGCCATGTATCCAATCATCATGCCAGCTAAATTGACTGGCCTTCCAGTAATTATGCAATCCATTAACAGAACGTCTCGCTCCGAGACATACTCGAATCTACCAATTTTTGGAAACAAGATTCTTCCACAGATATTATGTAGTAATCTGAGTTCTAGATTCAATTGATTTGCAAAGATTTCTTCAAACTCAGTCACATCTCTCCCTAGCATTCTTGTCAATGCTCCACTTCTATCCTCATGTTGATATTCCATTAAACCGATTGTGGGCATTTCCAATAAGTTTCCAAGAATCTCAGAGGTTATTGTCACTCTTGTTCCTCTTACTGTACTTATTAATCCACCTTCTCCTCTGCTTAAACCGTTGTAAAACTCTCTTACTAAGGCTGGATATGTGGGTATATCAAGTGAACAGATTTTTTCCCATCCCATTTCCTTCAAATTCTTCCAATAGTGAAACCTTCCGACTCAAAGAAATCAAAATTCACCTTTCTCCCAGTGGTAATGGTCTTACCGGCTAAATGATCAACTTTGGGTGAAGATGGTGAAGGAGGGGAATCCTCTTGAGTGGCCGAAGAGGAAGAAGGCGAGGGTTGCCTCCGAACAGTGCGTCTCCTCGTTGGAACGGATGCTCCACCGACGAATCCGCGCCTCTTAGGTGCCATTGAGAAGATTGGAGATTAATCAAGGGTTTTGAGTAGATTGGGGAAGTTGGAAAGGCTTTGGAGCTTTTTGGTTAGGTTTTGGAGACGAATGGAATGATTGGGGGTCGACTCCGCCTTTTTATTTTTGACCTAGCTCGACTTAGAGTCGACTCCCGAAAACTGGGTGTCGGCTCCGAACCAGAAAATCTGTCAGCGCTCGTATTAGAGTCGGCTCCACAAAAGCCAGAGTCGGCTCTAATCGCTTAGACAGAACATCAAAAACTCAGGTGTCGACTCCACAAACTGTCAGAGTCGACTCTAACAGTTTCAGAGATAAAAAATTAAGTTTCAAGGATTTGAAACTATTCAAATTAATCATCAAATTATAGATTAATGTTCCTTAGCAATTGGGGAAACAATGAATCAAGATCTAGATAGATTTCCTTATTGAAATATCAAGATTTTTCAAGAAAATGATGAAATCTAGATAGATGTCCTTAAGAGTTTCAGAAAACTATTCCAAAGGATCACAAACTCCTAATTCTCCTCTAAGATAACAAAATCTCTCTTCACTTAAGGGTTTTGTTAATATATCTGCAGTTGTTCTTCAGTATTCACATAATCAAGACAAATTTCATTATTGGCTACATGTTCTCTTATAAAGTGATATCTTATTTCAATATGCTTTGTTCTTGAATGTTGAATTGGATTTTTAGTTAGATTTATTGCACTTGTATTATCACATCTTATAGGTGTCTTATCAAGTGTGATACCATAGTCTTCAAGTTGTCTCTTAATCCATAGGATTTGAGCACAGCAACTTCCAGCTGCAACATATTCTGCTTCCGCAGTAGATAATGCAACCGAATTTTGCTTTTTGCTAAACCATGAGATTAAGTTACTTCCTAAAAATTGGCATGCACCACTTGTGCTTTTTCTATCTAACTTGCATCCAGCATAATCAGAATCAGAGTATGCAATCAGATTTAATGTGGAGTCTCTAGAATACCATAAACCTACATTTTTTGTTCCACTTAAGTATCTTAGTATTCTTTTAACAGCAATTAAATGTGATTCTTTAGGTTCTGACTGAAATCTAGCACATAAGCAAACAGCAAACATATGTCTGGTCTACTTGCAGTTAAATAAAGTAGGGATCCGATTATACCTCGATAATATTTTGATCAACCTTCTTACCTTCTTCATCTTTGTCCAGCTTGCATGAAGGACTCATTGGTGTTCCGAGGGGTTTAATTGATTCCATACCAAACTTCTTTAGAATTTCTCTTGTGTACTTTGTTTGGTTGATAAAGATACCCTCTTTGCTTTGTTTGATTTGGAGTCCAAGGAAGAAATTGAGTTCTCCCATCATGCTCATTTCAAATTCTCCCTGCATTAACTTAGCAAACTCTTGACATAGAAGATCGTTAGTAGCACCAAATACAATGTCATCAACATAAATTTGAACTACAAGTAAATCTTTATCTTTTCTTTTCAAAAACAATGTTTTATCAACATTTCCTCTTGTAAAATCATTTTCAATTAAAAATTTACTTAGTCTATCATACCAAGCTCTAGGTGCTTGTTTCAAACCATATAATGCCTTGTGCAATTTAAAAACGTGATTTGAAAATTCGTGATCTTCAAAACCTGGTGGTTGTTCTACATAAACTTCTTCATTTATTAATCCATTTAAAAATGCACTTTTGACATCCATTTGAAATAAATTAATGTTCATGTGACATGCAAATGCTAGTAATAGCCTAATGGCTTCTAATCTAGCTACAGGTGCAAAAGTTTCATCAAAATCAATACCTTCTTCTTGATTATATCCTTTTGCAACTAATCTAGCTTTGTTTCTAATTACTATGCCATTTTCATCTAGTTTATTTCTAAAAACCCATTTTGATCCTATAACAGAATGATTTTTAGGTCTTTCCACTAATGTCCATACATTATTTCTAGTGAATTGGTTTAATTCTTCTTGCATAGCTAGCATCCAATTATTATCTTTTTCAGCTTCTTCAATGGTTTTAGGTTCAATTTGAGAGACAAATGCAAGGTGATTACTAATATTTCTCATAGATGATCTAGTTCTTATTCCTTGAGATGGATCACCTATAATCAATTCCTTGGGATGACTATAAGCGTATCTCCAATCTCTTGGTAGATCTATATCATTATGATTAGTATTAATATCATCAGCATTAGGCGAATCATTATCTTTAACTTCTTGTTCATGATCTGAAGATACATCATATTAAGTTTTTCAAGATTGTTTTCGAGAATGTTTGTATCTTCCTCATCATCAATCCTTTTGGAACTTGATGTTAAAGATTCATCAAAAATTACATGAATAGATTCTTCAACAATTAGGCTTCCTTCTTGAACACTCTATATGCTTTACTAGTTGTTGAATAACCTAAGAATATTCCTTCATCAGATTTTGCATCAAATTTACCTAAGTTGTTTTTACCATTATTATGAATAAAACATTTACAACCAAATGCATGAAAATATTTAATATTGGGTTTTCTATCATGCCATAATTCATAAGGTGTTTTCTTTAAAATAGGTCTTATTAAGGCTCTATTTAGGATGTAACATGCTGTGTTAATAGCTTCCGCCCAAAAGTATTTCGGGAGTTTACTTTCACATAGCATGGTACGGGCCATGTCTTCTAGAGTCCTATTTTTCCTTTCAACTACACCATTTTGTTGTGGGGTCCTAGGTGCAGAAAAATTATGATTAATACCATTTTCATTGCAAAAACTTTCAAATAAGTGATTTTCAAATTCTGTTCCATGATCACTTCTTAGAGACACTATGGTAGTGTTTTTCTCATTTGTTACTTTCTTGAAGAATTTCATGAATATCGAGAAAGTCTCATCTTTGTGAGCTAAAAACATTACCCAAGTAAATCTAGAGTAATCATCTACTATCACAAGACCATATTTCTTTCCTCCTAGACTTGTGGTTCTAGTTGGTCCAAAAAGATCCATGTGAAGTAGCTCTAATGGCCTAGAAGTTGAAACAATATTTTTAGATTTAAAAGAACTTCTTGTTTGTTTTCCAAACTGACATGCATCACATATTTTGTTATTTTCAAAATCTAATTTAGGTAGTCCTTTTACTAAATCCATTCTAATTAGTTTTGAAATAAGGTGTGTGCTTGCGTGACCTAATCTTCGATGCCACAACCAACCAATCTCATTCATATTAGCATTATTAGCAACTAAGCAATGGTTATTAGTAGACAATTTGTCTAAATCAATCATGTATACATTGCCATTTCTATTTCCAATAAAAACAATGCTATTATCAATGGGATTAGCTACAGTGCATAAAGAAGATTAAAAGATACTTTAAAACCTTTGTCACATAATTGACTTATACTAATTAAGTTATGCTTTAAACCATCAACATAAAGTACATTTTCAATAAATATGGAGGGAGTTATTTGAATGTTACCAAACCCCAAGATTTGGCCTTTGCCATTGTCGCCAAATGTAACAACTCCTCCTCTCTTTTCTTCAAGGGTGATGAATTCTTCTTTGTCACCCGTCATATGTCTTGAGCAGCCACTATCAAGATACCACTTTTTTTTTGATCTCTTTGGCCACAAGACATTCCTGCAATAAAATCAGACTTTATGTTTAGGTACCCAAGCTTTCTTGGGTCCTTCATGGTTAGTAGCAACAAATATTGTTCCTTTCGGAACCCATATTTTCTTTCCTTTAATATTTATCTTTTTATCTATTTTCTTAACATTTCATTCAAAATTTGTGTCCTTTTTGTTACAGTAATGACATGTAATATTACTTTTGTTCCTTTTTAAAAAGTTTTTGATTTTTGTTTCAAATTTGTATATCCTAAACCATCTTATCAAAATAGCTTTTGACTACTTAACAATAAATTAAGTTTTTTGAACTTAAGTAATTTGTCAACAATACTTTTATATTTTCAACTTCCTTCTTTAGTTTATCTTTTTCATTTGAGATTGATTCCTTTTCATTCATTAAAATTTCATTTTTAGATTTAAGTTTCTTAATTTCATTGTTAAGATTTTTTTTTTCATGAATGAAGGCTAAGTTTTCATTTTTTAAAAACTTGTATTTCTTTTTCAAGATTTTAAAATCCCAACAAGTTCATTAAAAGCATCAAAAAGTTCATCAAGGCAAATTCATCGTAAGGGTTGTCATAACTTACCTCATCGTTGTCGTCCGCCATGAAACATACATTTGCGACTTCCTTTTGTTCTTCTTCTTCGGAAGAAGATTCCTCGCTGTCACTCCATGTCGCCATATAAGCCTTCTTTTTCTTTTTGTAGGCTTTCTTCAACTTTGGACATTCATTTCTAAAGTGCCCCGGTTTATTACATTCATAGCAAGTCAAGGGGTCTTTTCTTTTTCTTTGTCCTTGTCCTTATTTTTATCCTTTTCTCCTTCCCACTTAGCTCCAAATTTTTCTTGTGGAAGGGTTTCTTTCTCCTCATAAATCTCTTAAATTTCTTGGCTAAGAGAGCAGTCTCATCATCATCATCATCATCATCATTGCTGCTCTCTTTCATCTTTTGCAGCTTTGAGGGCAATCATTTTCTTTTTCTTTGAATCCTCCTCAACATGCTGCCTCATAGTCAGCTCATGGGTCATTAGAGATCCTAGAAGCTCCTCTAAGGGTAAAGTGTTGAGGTCCTTAGCTTCTTGGATTGCAGTCATTTTTGCTTCCCATGTTCTTGGTAAAGACCTAAGAATTTTTCGAACAAGTTCGGAGTTAGTATATGTCTTACCAAGACTTTTTAAACCATTTACAATATTTGTGAATCTAGTGTACATGCATGCAATGGTTTCAGATTGTTCCATATTAAATAACTCATATTTGTGAACAAGAATATTTATTTTGGATTCTTTCACTTGGTTGGTACCTCATGGGTAACTTCTAATCTATCCCAAATCTTCTTTGCGGAATTACAAGTGGAGATTCTATTAAATTCATTAGCGTCTAATGAGCAATATAGTACATTCATGGCTTTAGCGTTAAGCTGTGCCATTTTCCTATCATTATCATTCCAGTCCCTTTCGGGCTTAGGAACAATAGTGCCATCAATAACGTGTGTGGGTGTACTAGGTCCATTAATTATAACACCCCAAAGCTCATAATCAGAAGCTTGAATGAATATCCTCATTCTAGCTTTCCAATAAGAATAATTTGAGCCATTAAAAAGTGGAGGTCTATTCGTAGAATGACCTTCAGCAAAAGAACCAACTTGTGTTGCCATTTGAAACTTTAGCTCTTGATCGTGTGATCAAAATCTAATGAGCACTAGCTCTGATACCAATTGTTGGCCCAGATGACAACCCAAGAGGGGGGGGGTGAATTGGGTTCTTAAAAAATTAGCCCTTTTTAAAATAGTTTGCTTGAGATTAATGAGGGCAAATGCAAAGTAACTATAAAGTGCAGTGAATAGAATAGAGATAGAGATAGAGTCAATAGAACACGGCAAACACAAAAGATTTTATAGTGGTTCGGTGTATCCAACACCTACGTCCACTCCCAAGATTCACTTGGGTCCACACTATAATCACCCTAGATTACAGCAGAGTTGTTTTATAAGCTCACAACTCAAACTTGTTATTTTTCCGGGTGCACAACGAACCCAGCTGGTTTTCAAAGGCTCACCAGCACAAAAACCCTAACACAAGCTTTACCAAGCTTGTACCGAGGTAAGACTACCTCCACTAGTTCAATCCCCCAGATTGAACTAGATACAAACAAATGAAATATGTTTTTCAAATACAAAGCTCCTTAATGAGCAGATAATCAAATAATATAACAAGTTTAGAAAAGCCTGATTTGAAGATGGTTGGCTTTTGAGCTTTTCTTCTTTTCTTCTTTTCTTCTTCTCCTTGCTAGGTTGAATCAAGCCTCAGCTCCGATTCTTCACAGTTGAAGCAGTTGAGAAGAGTTGAAAAGCAAGAATCTGAACTTCTTTCTTCAAGTTGGGAAATCCACAAAAACTTGATTTGAATGCCTTGGATTCCTCTTGAGCTTTTTGGAGTGGAGTGGATTTGAGCTAGAAGGTTTTCCTCTTGAGATTCAGGCTCTCTCTTTTTCGGATTTTTGAAATGGGATTTGTCTATTTCCGATTTTCCTTTCTATTTTTCCATTCTTTTTTCGTTCTTCTTTTTGAACAATAGTCTTCCCATTTTATAGATTTCTTTTAAACCATTTTTGGAAGAAAACTATCCGTTGGAGTGTACCTTGCAGCAAAATATATCCGTTAGAAATAAGGTAAAATAGAAATATTACCGTTAGAGCTGATCTGGCAATTTGATTTTTCGTTCCAGGTGGGTTGGAGTCGACTCTAACTTTTCTGGAGTCGGCTCTAGCTCGAGGCATCTCAAAATGATATTTCTGGAGTCGTCTCTGACTTTTCTGGGGTAGACAAGAAACTTTTCCGGAGTCGACTCTAACTTACCCGGAGTCGACTCTAGGTTGGGGCTAGAAAAATCGAGATTCTGCTTCTTCTGTGAGAGTCGACTCTAACAGTATTGGAGTCGACTCTAACTTCCGTGCCAGTTCCGGAGTCGGCTCTGTGATTCTCGGAGTCGACTCTAATGTCTGCAATTCTTACCTAGACATTAGATTCGATCCAGAACACTATGTAACTTCTGATTTTGATTATTCAATAGATTTATAATCTGAAACACTAAATCAAAATCATTAGAGCCTCCAATAGTTATACTCAAATAGTTTTGTTAATCATCAAAATCATCAATTGGGTCAACACTTTATGTTCCAAGGCTTCTATCCTATGAATCAGAGATGCCATCTTAGCTTCTTCAGCTATAGATAGAAAGCAGTGGTGCATACCATCTCTTGATGGTGTGGGTTTAGATTCTTTAGTTTTCTCCCATTGTAGACCCTTTTTTGCTGAATCTTTTAGAAACTACCGGGCTTCATTAGGTGATTTTTGCATAAAGTTGCCCTGACATATCGACTCGAGCATAGTTCTGGAGTTTAGGTTTAGACCTTCATAGAATGTTTGACATAACCTCCAAGTATCTATCCCATGGTATGGACATTGGCTTAATAGGTTCTTAAATCGATCTAGACACTTTCAGAAAGGCTCTACCCCTAATTGATAAAATTGGGTAATTTTGTTTCTTAATTTGGTTGTTTTATGATATGGAAAGAATTTTCTTAAGAATGCTTTAACAAAACCCTTTCAGGTTAAGATTGATTGAGTAGGTAAACTATACAACCACTTTTTAGCATTTTCCTTAAGGGCAAAGTTAATTAACCTAAGTTTTACAGCATCTTCGAAGAGTTCATGCATTCTCATAGTATCACATACTTCCTCAAATTCTTTAATAAAAATATAGGCATTCTCAATTCCTATGAATTTAGGGAGCATGTTTATAATATGAGGCTTAATCTTAAAGCTAGCAACATTTGTTTGGGATAGTTGAATACATGATGGTTGGTCAAATCCAATTGGGTAGCAGTATTCTCTCAGGATAAGGGGATGTCTTAATTCCTTCATAGTTACTTTTTTTTAATCAAGGCTAGGATTTAGATCTGTCCTAACTAACTGACCAAACTACTTTTTTCAAGTTGCAAATTTGAGTTTTTCTTTTTATATTATGTAGAGAGAGAAAAGAGAAGAAGAGGGTAGAGAGAGAGAGAGAAGTCTAAAGATGAGAACCTAAGGAATCCTAAATCTAGAGATGATAGAGAAGAACATCTTAATTAGGTTAAAGTTTTTGTTAAAAAAAAATAAGTTGTCAAGCACTGGACTCTCTACCCTAGGGTTACCTTATATCTAGATAGCTCCTAACTATCAAGGTTTTCTTTGAATCTTCGAAGTTAGATACTAACTAGCAACTGGCTAGGTAAGGGTAAGATTAGTAGGAGTCCCCCCATTGCTTTCCTTAGACAATAAATTAATTGGCCAGGTCAGACAACAAAACCAATTAAAGAACCACTTTTCTTTAGGGCTGCATCATCCTTGAACCCCTTTCCTAGACACCAATGAACTAGTTAATACTGAGCTAGTCCAACTCTCAAGGTCCCTTGTCCTAGTGAGCTCAAAAATCCTTAGGGGCTATCATCTAATTAATTTTAAATTAATGGCTTAGGGTTATGTAGTATGTAGGGTAGTGGTTTGTGGGCCAAGAAAGGGTGATGAAATCCTCACCTTATGTTATTTAGGAGTTGTGCCCTTAAAGAATTTTATGAAAATGCAATGCAAGTCAAATAAGGTATCTAAACAAGTTAAAAAGCTTTTAAATTTTATTATTTGTTTCCTTAAATTAATTATATTTTATGAAAAGTGTCTTAGGATTTTTTTTAGATTCTTTAAGGTAAGTTAATTAAAATAAAAAGTTAATTAGTTAGTTGGGCATGGCTGGGAGAAGGATTCCATGGAGGCCCTACACCAACTGCACCCAAGCTTGAACTTGTTGGACCAATGTGCCAAATTGGTCCTATGTAACAGGGGCCGCCAGTGGCGATGAAACTTCAGGCTGGGGTAGTTGTGTGGATGCCATATTTTGCATGGGTTCAGGCCTTTGTGAGTTGACCTAGTCCAAAGCATCTACAGTTGCCCTTTTGCAGTTCGCCATTGAGGATGTACCCTCCTTGTTTGAAACTTTTCTCCTGAGTTTTTATGTTTTTAGGGACTTGGGGCCCATCCTTTAACGGCAATCTGTTGCTGCAGATTTCTATTCTCTAACTTGGGGTCGAAGCAATAGTGCATGTAGGGATCTGAGTGACATTCTTCCATCTTTGCAGACCTACAAAACAGTCCTCACGTAGGGATTAACATGGATGGTCCCTACGGAAGACCATCCAATGCCCAAGTTAGTGAAAATCTTTTAGCTACAGATATGGTGGAGGACGCTCCAGAAAAGGTGTCTGAAGAGCGATGGCATTGGTAAGGGTTTTTCGTGCTTACATGAGGGGTCTTAGGACATGATATTTATATGCTGCCGAGATGGTAGGTTGTTATCTGATTCCTCGGGCTCAGTTGTGGAAGTTGGTGGCCAATAAGGCTAATTGACATATACCTGATCAGGGGATTTAAGATTCCATTGATTATGGAGGGGGTGTCGTATCCAGCCCCCATTTCCATTTAGGAAGGCTCGTTCCAAGATTCTTGCGATTTGAATGATCTATTTTCCGAAATATTCAGCGTGACTTGGGCGAGGATGATGTTGGTCAAGAGCAGGCGAAGCTCCATCCTATCGAGGTTTGGCGACTTGGCTTGGTCCTATCGAGGTTCGGGGACTTGGCTTGGCCCTGCCGAGGTACGGAGGATTCTCGGCTCTGTCGAGGTTCAGAGACTTGGCTCGACCCTGCTGAGGTACGAAGAATGCTCGGCCCTGCTGAGGTACGAAGAATGCTCGGTGCTGTCGAGGTTTGGAGACTTGGCTCGGCCCTACTGAGGCTTGGAGAATTGGCTCGGCCTTACTGAGGTATGGAGAATGCTCGACTCTGCCGAGGTTCGAAGACTTGGCTCGGCCCTGCCAAGGTATGGAGGATTCAGAGACTTGGCTCGGCCCTGCTAAGGCCTGGAGAATACTTGGCCCTGACGAGGCTTGGAGAATACTCAACCCTGCATAGGCTAGGAGAATCCTCGGCCATGTTTGGAGTTTGCAATTGATGCAATTGTCCTTTTCTACAATGGAGAGTGGACTTCTTCTAGTTAGAAGATCATAGCCCAGAGGTGGGCCCTACTATTGCTACATCCATCGATTAATGTAGAGATAATTTTACCCACTAACAATTTTTTAATAGATGATTTCAAAATAAGAATCTTGCTCTAACACTTAACAAATTTTAGAATGAAGAAAAAAAATGTAATGTAACTATAAATATAAATAGTATGCTGAACAATTGATTTTAACATATTTATGCAACAAATGATTTTAAAATTATTTTTATTGATATGTTTTTAAAAAATTTGAGATAGCCTCGTAGCATCCTATGTGATCTTTATGTATCTTTGGAAGATAGCTTTTTTTTAAACATTGTTCTTAGACTTTTTCTAAACATTATTTTAAAGAAAGATTCAAAAATTAAAAAGGTTTTGGCTGCTAGCGTTCGCGAGGCTAAACGTGCCGCACGACAGTCTGGCGTCGTGCCCACGTGTAAATGGTACATCCGCATGTATTTGGAAGCCAAGCGATGTTAGATTACATGGCTGAAAGCGGAAAAGAAGTATATCTATTATTTTAAGAAAAAGAATTATTTTTTTTATATAACTTTTTTTGAACAAGATAAGTTTTATTGAAAAGGAATATAAAATAAAATAAACTTAATGAGTATAATAGAATATCTCACCCTGCTGCTTCACACTTAAAAAATAATATTTCAAGGGCAGAACAGTTGACTGGCAAGCAATGAAGTTGACTAGCTAACAACCTAGTCCCTCTTTCCCTACAGCCTTCCCTCCTGCCTATAAGAAGGACGGTGCTCAACCCACAATTTTATTGAGAACCATCTCACCACTCCATTCTTCTTTATCATACACTCAAAGGTACTTTTATTTCTTTTAGCATCTAGTATTGGGTTGTTGCCACCTTCAAACATTTCTTCACCAGCTAAAGTTTTTGTTTGCTTTATTTATTGCCAACTTCAATTCTTTCATTTTTTTTTCTTCTTTCTATTTTGAAATAAGTTAAAAAATAGATATTCTTTGTTATGTGATCCATTAAATGGTATGTTGCCTAGTGATTCGTAAGCATCTTGTGACCTCTTTTTATTTCTCTTTTCTTAGCATAACTGCCATACGTTTTATTTAATTCATTCTTCATGGTCGTTCTTCTTCCTTGCATGCATATTCTAGGGGTTTCCTTCTTGTTGTTACTAGAGATGCTAAATAGTTGGGTCAAACACAAACAAAATTAATTTCTATAAAAAAAACAACAATTGAAGTAATATTAAAAAAATGGCAAGTTAGATCTGGGAGGCATGCAGCAAGTATGCTACTCTTAGAATCGTGGATGATCCTTATGTTGTAGGCTATCTATCTTATTGTAGCCGTTCCTAAGGTATAATCTAGGATTCTTTCCCGATCTAAGAAGATAGCATGAATGAAAGAAAGCCAAAATATAAACCACACTTCTTAATGCCGGCATGTCTAAATAGAGAAATAGGAGAAGCAGAGAAAATGAAAGAAACGATACAGTGAAAGATAATAGAAGAGGAAGTTCTACCTTTTTTTTAGAGATTTCAAGCTTCTCCCTCAATTTCCCTATTTGTAGAGGGAGAGAGATAAGGGACACTTATCCATTTTCACAAATTTTTCCCTTGTGAATTTGAATGAAATGCAAAACAAGAGGGAAAAAAAAAAAAAAACAACAGTAGGCAGTTTCAACAGCTTGTTGGCGATGGTCAACCAATCAAGTGGCCTTTTTTAAGTTTTAAAACCTTTTGTTTTAAAACAATAACAATCCCCTACGGAGGTTTAAAACTTAACTAAAAAAATTCAAATCATAAATAAATAATATAGGCAAGTGACTGTGCATCATGTTAGGTACTTTTTGCATTTGAACTTGTACTTTGCTATAATTATATTAGACTGAGCATTAACAGTAGACAGTGGCTTGAACTAGGTCCTTTCTCTAATCTTCTATAGTCATGCATACAGTAGGAAGAATGCATTACTCTTTTAGATGGGTTAGCACTATTATGGATATATGTTGACATTATTTCTCATGAGAGTTACTAAAGATTCACATAGTTTTTATAGTTGTAACTGGATGACTGCTCTTATTTAGGTGATCTCCAAAGGCACCAGTAGCGGAACACATCTTGCAAACAATAATTAAGAGTTATGCTCAACCTAACCATCACACAGAGCATATCACTATAGGGATGAGTAGGACTTACTACTTCAAAATTGTGGTCCTCACAATGTTACATCAACATTTTATTAGTAGCATTTAAACCTTCTTCTTGGTAGCCCTATCACAAAGACAGGGAGTCATAGTGTGACTATCTTATAGGCTTTAGCCTATCCTCCTAAATGATTCAATGATAGCAGCCTTTAAAAGGTTTTTAGTTAATTGATCAGTTAAATTCTTTTCTAATCTCATAAAATTTAATGAAATTATTTTACCATTTATTCTCTTAACAATTTTTTATCTCATTAATATATGATGATCCCTTTTTTAATTTAAATTCTTTTGCTTAACCAATTCAATTACAATTCTAGAGTTATAGTGAATAGAAATAGAAGGAATGGGTGCAGAAGTAAAAGGCAATTCAAATAATAAATTTCTAAGCTATATAACTACTATACATGCAATGTTAAGGGCAAACAACTCAAATTCTATAGTACTATGAGCTATCATAGTTTGTTAGCAAGAACTTAAGTAAATAACAGTACTACCCAAAAGGAAGATATAAGGTGGATTTTGTATCATGAGAATCTATGATCCAATTGGCATCACTATACCTCTCAATTAATCTAGAAAATCTAGTGTATACCGGAGAAAGATTAGAGGTGTTTTAAAGATATTTAAAGATCCTAGCTAAGGCAACCTAATGTTCCTCACTAGGATTATTAGTATAATTACTCAATCTTCTTACAGGATAGGACATATCAAGGCAAGCATGATTTGCCACATACCTCAATGATTTTGTTTGTTAGGTATTTTTCACCTTGGTTTTTAACCATGTATATATTCAGATCATATGGTGCAGTGATAAGCTCAACATTAGAATATTTAAATTTATCAATCAATCTTTCAATAAAATGAGAAATGTTTAAAGAAATAGAATCTTGGTTCCTGATTAGCTTCGTGCCCAGAATGACATCGACTTGACCCAAATTCTTCATGTTTCTTAATATCTTCAATTAAATCAATAGAAGTACCAGAAATTAAAATATTGTCAATGTAAAGGCAAAGTAAGACAACCATTTTCACATTTCTTGAAATAGATACATTGATCAAAATCATTAGGTTGAAAGTGTAACCATAAAATAAATTTATCAAATTTCAAAAGCCATTATTTAGGAGCCTACTTTAAACCATAAAGAAATTTCATTAATTTATAAACCTTATTTTCTTGATATTTCTTCTAAATCATCATTTAAAAAAGTTGTTTTCACATTCATTTGGTAGATTATTGAGTTATAAATAAAAGATAAAGTTACAAGAGTCCTCATAGTGTAAAATGGCTAACAGGTGCATATGTATTAAAATAATTAATTTTTTTTTAAGAAAATATGTTACCACACTAATCTAGTTTTATATCTCTCAGTAGTACCAATAGGTCTAAATTTCATTTTGAACATATATTATAATCAATAATTTCATTTATAAGAGGTAAATTAGTTAAGATCAATGTTTTATTTTACAAAATACTTTTAATTTCATTATTAATAGCTTCCTTCCTAAATGGATCCTCATTGAAAGACTTTTGAAGTCTTGATCTTTTACTTTATCTTAATCAGATTTTGGATTAGGCATGGACGGAAGTAAAAGGAGGAGAAATAATAGGCTAAGATGAAATCCTATCATTAAAAGGAAAGATATTTTTAAAATAACTAGCATCTCAAGCTTCAATTATTGTATTGTTAGAAATTTCCTTATTTTGATTTGATTACTAAGAATCTAGGCAATACTATTTAGGTCGTAACCTATGAAGACAACATCAACAATTTGGATCTAATATTCTTGCGTTTGGATTTGAAACACAAACCTTGGCTAGGCATCCCCATAGTTTTAGAAAATTTAGTTTGGAGGGTCTAACTTTTCAAAGTTCATGAGGTATTTTGTTACTATCTTTAAAGGGAATATGTTGAGGATAAAGCAAGTAGAAAGGATGGCTTCTCCCCATAGGTTTTTGATAGACCAAAGCTAATAAGCTTAGTATTTACCATATCTATAAGAGTCTAATTTTTTCACTCTGCAATGCCATTAGACTGCAATGCATAGGAAGTAGTGAACTCATGTACCATGCTCTTCCCAAAATTCAGATCTAAGGATCTAAATTTCTTTTCTAGTTAGTTTTTTACCTTAGCTTTGTATATCTTAATTCTATCTATGACTTCATCCTTACTTTTGATGGGAAAACAATAATATAAATGAAAGAAATTATTAACGAGGGTAACAAAATAGTGGCTTCTCCCCTAGTTAGAGTTTTATTGAAATCACATACATTACTAGTATTAGCTTGAGTACTGCAAAATTTTTTTCAACACTTAAATTTTTAATTTAGATTTATCGCACAGTTCACATTTATATTTTACATTAATATTAAATTTTAAAATTTAAATTCATCATTTGTCTAACTCTACCAAAATGCATATGTCCAAATCTTTATGTCATATAATAATCACATACATTCATGACCTTAGATGAAGAAACAAAAGATGCATTTTTATAGCATTCATCATTTAGGGAAGGTACATTTAAGTTGCAGAGGCCATCATAGGTATACTTTTAGCCTATGAAATTGTTTTCCTTGGTAGTTATAACTTTATGGACTCAAGGCTTATTTTGTAGCTTGCTAGACTAGGAGAGACCGATTAATTAAATTTTTGCAAACTCTTGAGACATATAGAGTACATCAGGGAGAGTTAAGACTTTGTTAGAAATCAACTTCAAATCCACACTTTTTTGGCCTAATGCTTGTGCTGATGTGTCTCGCATCTTTCCCAATCATGCTTCTACCATTCGAGTCTTAAAAATTAGTAAAATAGGAGCAATCAAAATGCTTATGAACATTGTCTTCTAAATCTAGCTAGCCATCGATTAATACTAGTAGAGGTGGTCAAGCTTATAGAAATTTTAGAGCTATAGCTAAAAAAGGAACTTCTGCCTCAAGTATAAGGGCTTGAGATGCATGAGTTCATTTTCCTTTCTTTTGAGGTCCTGTTTTCTTATAGTAACAATTCATTGTAATATGGTTGGTCCTCTCATAGATAAAATAGAACTTATTTTTGGAACCTTGACCTGGGTTAGGTTTAGGCTTGGAGGTTTTGTGGTTTTTGGGCTTTGGTTTCATGTGGTTGAGGCTAGGGTTGGATTGGTTTTTGGGATCGAAATTGTTTTAGACTAGATTGATTCTAGCTTACCCTTTGGTTTGTGGATTCCTAATTTTATGTTGATACTCTATCCTAATGGAGTCCAAGACTTGGTTGAAGGACATTTTTCTTTGCTTATAGATTGGGCTTTTGATGAACCTAGTCCAAGAAGTAGGGAATTTACGGAGAGATAAGAGACCCTGAATTCTTCTGAGAACCTAAGTCTCCTTGGTCTGAACCTTCATAAGAATTCCTTGAAATTGGTTGAGTTGGACATTAATATGTTTATCATCTACTATGATATATCTAACGAAGGCAGAGGCATTAAACCTTTCAATGCCAATGAGCCCTTACTTAGACTCTAGGATCTCCTAAAGGTCCTTTGCTCTCTTGATTTTATAATAAATATCATAAAGAGAGTTAGAGAGTACACTATGAATCATATTTTTTTGTTAGTAATTATGATCCTCAAAGGTCGTATTTACAATAAGAATGTCTAGTGGTTGACTTGCAAGATATAGATGGGCTAGAAGGTTGGACTTGAGAAGAGGCTTTGGTGATGCTAGATTCATAGATAGCAGACCAAAAACCTAAAGTAGTCAGCTAGAATTGCATCTTTATTGCCTCCTAAAATTGGTTCAATCAAATTTATCAAGTTTGAGATAAAGAACATCATCTCTATAAGTCATAGCTCCTAGGGAAGCCACTAGGTCAAAGGTGTAAATGCAGATAGTACCAAGACTGCATTAAATAATAATTACACCTTTAATTTGTGCATATAATGTTTAAATTTAAATTAATTTAAACACGCAGGTTACAAGATTACAAATAGCCAATATTCTTACTAGAATGCAATCAGGTTCAATTATAGTTAACTATTTAGCATATGAGATTTTTCTTTTTAAATGTAGCAAAAAGATAGCAGTTGAACAATAAGAATTTTGAGTTATCTAGGTGTGTGAAGCAAGGACTAAACAAACATTTTTTTAAAACTATTTAGCCTACAAAAGTCCCTTCCATAGTTTTAAGATTGTTATTAAATAGTCATACTAGAGTATGCTAAATAGTTGGATCAAAGACAAACAAAATTATATTCTACAAAAATAGCATCAATTAAAATAATATACAAAAGATGGAAAGTCAGGCGTTGGTAGCATGCAACAAGTGCATTACCCTTAAAATTATAAATGGCCCTCACGTAGTCTACCTCATCGTTGCAATTCTCAGGCTACAACCGAGAAATCTTTTCCTAAGCTCTTCTAATAACACAGAAGCCAAAGTATAGTGTACACTTCAATGTCCATATACTAAAATAGAGAAAGAGGAGAACTAGGGAAAAGGAAAAGAGAGAAATGATGAAAGATAATGGAAGATAGAGTTTTGCCTTATAAAGATACAAAGCACCTCACCTGATCTATCTATTTTATACATAGTGAGAGATAATAGATATTCACTTTCTTAAATTCCTCCTATGAATGTGAAGAGCGTAATGCCACATGAAACATAACCATGCTTTTCCAGAAGCACGTGTGGAAGTGGTGGACCACACAATGCATGCGGTGAAATGAGACCATAAAAATAGCAATGGAAATAGAAAAAACGACAATGACACTATTGAAATCACATGCCGGTGTAGGTCAAACAATCATGTGGCACTTTTTATATAAGTTTTAAAACCATTTTTATTTTCTAAATGGTAACATTTGCATCCATATGCATTGATGATTTAACTTGATTTTCTAATGCACAACTGTGTTTGAAATCTTTTTACACATGTAAAGATAGCAATTTCAACCCATAATAAGGGACCTGCCATCTCCTATCCTTTACAGGATAAGAATTCCTCCCTTTTGCAGGGATGGAAACTATTTTTGTCTTCAGTAGGAGTTGACCCCATATAGTATCTTTATATATTTTATATCTATAAAATTATCCTTATATTTCTACTAAAATTTATATATGTTATTAGGAGAGGGGCCGAGATGGCATGAGAATGGAGATTTATTTTCTCCCACATGGTAGGATGGGGATTAAAAAAATCTTCATTTACAGGGATGGGTCTAGGATGGTGATTATTTTCTTTAATAAGGATGGGGATAGGAATGGAATTGACATTAGCTCATTTCATCAGGTTGCCATCCCTATATATATATATATATATATATATATATATATATATATATATATATATATATAAATATATAAAGAGAGAGAGAGAGAAAGGTAGACTTGGCTATATTCAAATGTAACCAAGTCTAGATTTATTCACCTTCTTCATCCTTGGATCCACACAGTTCACGATCACAAAAATGAGAAAAGTGAAAAGGTGAATTGGCTCTGAGATTCATATAGATCTAAGGATGAGAAAGGTGACCGGATTCTGAATTTAGATACATTCGAATGTAGACAAATTTAGTGCTCTCTATCTCTATGTATGTATGTATTACGTATAGAACTTTTTCCATTAACATTGAACTTAATGGTCATATGGAATTTTAGTATATCTTATTCTTAGCAAGATTAAACTTCCATCTATGATGGCTTATAATTGTACACATTAACCAATATGCTTTAGCTGCTTGATGACACACCAATTCTCTCTCTCTGTGTTCTTTTAAAGATAAGAATGATTAAATAGAATTCTTTTGTTTTCTTCGTCTCCTTTGCATCTACAGAACTTGATTTTCTTGACTTTGTCACTTCCTATGTTATCAATTACAAAGAGATAGAGACAATGTGGAAGCTAAAGATTGCTGAGGATGGTCCATGGCTGACCACAACTAATAATCACATTGGAAGACAACATTGGGAGTTCGATCCCAATGCTGGAACTCCTAAAGAACTTGCTCATGTTGAAAGGGTTCGTCAGGAATTTAAGAAGAATCGCTTTGAGATCAAACAAAGCTCTGATCTCTTGATGAGAATGCAGGTAAATGGCTCTGTTTCATCTAGGCTCATGCGCGCATGCATAGATGTACAAAATTTAACTGCTTATTTAGCTCAAAATATATGTGTGCGCTTTTTGTTGATAGAGTACCATTACTCCTTTGGTCCAGAAATGATAAATACAATTGCATATAAGCCCATGAGTGTACGAGAGACTAGAATTTATGTGAAATGTCAACAATGGCTTTTTTTCCTTTCTTCAAGGCTAGCGAATGAGTAAGATAAGTTGCACAACCGAACAAATTACGCGTTGTACAACGCAACAATCATTTTGGGTCTAGTTGGAGCGTCCGATTGTTGTCCACCATGAGATAGACTATTGTGTATCTTGTGCATCAAAGATAAGGGACTTAAAAAGGCAGGACAAACACACTTCCCTAGTAGTTTCAAGCCGATAATTGATATTGGATACCAAGAGAGTGATATTATGCAACATTTTTATTTTTTTCAATATAATACTAACACCTATATTTATGAATTTTATGGACAAAGATGAAATAATAACTCCCTTCCTTTCTCCTATCCTTGGTAGAAATGAGATTTAAGCCCAAATTCAACACCTACAAAACAAAAATCAATGGTCAGTCATGGTTTCTTTCCTTCCCCATCTTTTTGAGTATTCAAATGAAAGAGTGGGCTATGAAAAAAATATTTTTTCGATTAGATGGGATTATGGTGCTCCAATTCAATGTCATACACAAAAAGATGATCTTTTATCATCCACAGCAAGTGAGGGAGAGGGGGAAAAAAAATCTTGAATTTTCAGTTTTATTGTTATCCTTTTACTCTCACCATAACAAAACAAAGCATGCATTGCACAAAATAACATTTTTGAGTTCTTTATAATTACTTTTATTTTACTAAATTACTCATAATTTTGATGTATCACAAATTTATTGTCAAAACCAATGGGAATTAGAATCACACATGCTACATGGTATTAGTAAATGCTTCTTTCTACAAAGAAATAGCTCTCAAACTTATATTGCACTTCTAGCTGTTGTAGTCACTACTATATCTTGCTGATATTAGAAAATATATATTTTGGTGAAATAATTTTCAGATATTTCTTTTGTCTAATTCTTTTGATATAATGGTTGGACCACAATGGAGGTAACACCTTCCTCTCTCAAAATCTCACCCCTCCATGGAATGATGTCAAATAGTTTCACCAATTAAATTAGCTAACACCTACTTTGTTTTTCCATAATAATATGAAGAAAAAATTATGAAAAAATCCTAAAATCTGAACATATTTACACTACCCATCTTGTTCTTTTGAAAATTACACTTTACATCCTCTGATTAATGGTGTTAAGAGAACCATTAAGGTTAAATTAAAATAACAAATTTACCTTGTTTGTTTTAGGTGCCCAACTCCCTCCCTTTTTCTCTCTCTCTCTAATTCCTTTTCCTTTTTCTTTTTCCTAGGTAGAAAAGAATTGATTGAAATATTTCTTTTCCCTGAATCCAACATTACTTTGACCCTATTTTGATTTTTTTTAATATTTTTTAATTGGATGGTGATTTTGTGCTTGATTTTTTTCTTTAAACTAGTTTCTAAATAATTTATTAAAATCAAATTGTATTATTGAAGAACATTACTTATTCAATAAAGTGCCTAGTAGGAATGACGCTTGCATGGAACATAAGAATTGTTATTGATGCAGATTCAAGAGACTAGCAGCTTTTATGTATGAGACTCAATTCTAGAAATCAATTGCTTAGTTAACTTTTTTAATCGTGCTTAGTTATTTTACATACATGGAAGAAACCATGCTTGAAAGGGAAATAGACATTCCCATGTAATACAGTGAATCAATATATCAAATGGAGTAAATCTAACTTATTATTTTCTTTCCTATCATTATCATCGCATTATGAATTCTAGGACAAATTAATTGTTGATGGAAAATTTTTGTTATCTAAAACTATTCAACAGCAAGACAAAAGTCCTGGCATTTAATATAAAGTACCATCAGGTATAATACATTGCACATATTGATTTGCTAGAAAAAAAGGAAAAATCCTATTTAAGATTCATTTAAAATTTTTATAATTTTAGTTCTAACTCTTTGATGTGAAAATTTCAATAGCTTACAAAGAAGAACCCATGTGGTCCAATTCTACTACCAGTAAAAGTAAAGGAAACAGAGGAGATAACAAAGGAAGCAGTGACAACTACATTAAAAAGGGCCATTAGCTTCTATTCTTCCCTTCAGGCCCATGATGGCCATTGGCCTGCTGAATCTGCTGGCCCTATGTTTTTCCTTCCTCCTTTGGTAACTATTTGTCTTACCTTATATAATATAACATTTATATAGCCAATTGGTTCGAACAAAGAATATACAAAAACATGATTTAAAAATAAATAGTAAATAGTAAATCAATCATTCTAAATGATCATTACAATGTGCAGGTAATGGCATTGCACGTGATTGGAGCACTTAAAGTTGTCTTATCATTGGAACACCAAAAAGAAATTATTCGCTACACTTACAATCACCAAGTATGATTATTCAATTGAAACTGGTTTTTATTTTATTCTTCAAGTCATATAAACTTTAATTAATCCTCTCTTCTTCTTCTTCTTCTTCTTTTGCATTTTTGCTAGAATAAAGATGGTGGTTGGGGATTTCATATATTGGGTCACAGCACAATGTTTGGGTCAGCACTAAACTATATATGCTTAAGGTTGCTTGGAGAGGGACCAGAGGATGGTGAGGACATGGCTATGGCGAGAGGCAGAAAATGGATCCTTGACCATGGTGGTCTAGCAAGGATTCCATCTTGGGGCAAGTTTTGGGCTTCGGTAAGATCACTTAAACTCACTGCTCTATTGTCATATATCTTAATTGTCCATAGAAACTTTTTTAACAAGCAAGTTATGTTTTTAAT
Source organism: Calamus simplicifolius (assembly GCA_900491605.1). Taxonomy (NCBI): domain Eukaryota; kingdom Viridiplantae; phylum Streptophyta; class Magnoliopsida; order Arecales; family Arecaceae; genus Calamus; species Calamus simplicifolius. The sequence goes on from UESW01004082.1 coordinate 858,933, forward strand.
TATTTGGTGGAGAATTTTCATTGTTGAGGTTATTAAAAAAAAAAAAAGCAAAACTTTAGCGTATTTATACATTGAAGTTTACACGTCCGATCGATGCTGTTAGGTACTTGGATTGTACGAGTGGTCAGGTTGCAGCCCTGTGCCCCCAGAGTTCTGGCTTCTTCCTAAATCCTTTCCCCTTCACCCAGGTTCGCCTCAAACTGATCATGCTTTATTAAATTTAAAATGTACAAAGTTCCAAACGTGCCTTAATAATCAATTGTTTAAGAGCTGTAGATTTAGCCGAATGTTAATTTGTATCTCATGACTCTGAACACCTTTATTAATTAATTATACCAACCGCAGGCAACATGTTATGCTACTTTCGCATGGTTTACATGCCAATGTCATATATATACGGCAAGAGGTTTGTTGGTCCAATCACTGGATTAATTCAATCACTAAGAGAAGAGCTTCACACTGAACCTTACCATCAAATTAATTGGAATATAGCCCGAAACAGGGTTGCAAAGGTCAGTTGAATCCAAAAACTACATACATTATTATGTTTGTTACTGAACAGATAAATGCTTATGCTTGAAGCTCACTTAAAGTGCGATAATATTTCAGGAGGATCTCTACTACCCACATCCTCTCGTACAGGACTTGGCATTTGGATTCCTTCACCATTTTGCGGAGCCTCTACTGAAGCGTTGGCCTTTCTCGCTGCTGAGGGAGAAGGCACTAAACGTTGTAATGGAACACATACATTATGAAAATGAGAATAGCAGATACCTTACTACTGGATGCGTAGAAAAGGTAACAATTGTAGCAGCCACAGAGCTTTACATATAGAAATCAAAGTTTGTAAACGAAAACAAGCTGAAATATATATGGATCAAATCGCATAGCCTGTTGGCGAAAAAGAGTTAGCTATCATGGTTATTTGTGTTGTAGGTTTTGTGTCTTGTTGCCTGCTGGGTGGAAGATCCAAATTCAGAGGCGTACAAGCGCCATCTAGCAAGACTACCGGATTACTTTTGGGTCGCTGAGGATGGCTTGAAGATGCAGGTAACAAACAAACTTATATCCTTTGGCTCCCGCATTAAATATTGCCTCCTATAATTATGAGAAAATTTAAATAATATAAAAAATACAAACATTCACATAATGCAGAGTTTCGGAAGTCAGATGTGGGATGCAGGCTTTGCCATTCAAGCAATCATGTCTGCTAACCTATGTGCCGAGTTTGGACCAACACTTCATAGAGCACATGATTTTGTTAAAGCTTCACAGGTTAAATCTCAGCACCTAATTACAAATTACTTTCCTGGTAGTCACCATGTGGGATAAAAGTTAACTAATTAAATGAGATCAATTTTAAAGGTCCAAGAAAATCCTTCTGGCGACTTCAAATCAATGTACCGACACATCAATAAAGGTGCATGGACATTCTCGATGCAAGACCATGGTTGGCAAGTATCAGATTGCACGGCAGAGGGGCTTAAGGTGACAAATATTGCAACCCCAATACATAAAAATGTGTGTTAAGATAATCATTTTCATAGTTTCTCTCAATATAAACTATTAACAGCCCCTTTTCTCTTGCAGTGTTCGTTGTTGTTCTCGCAGATGTCATCAGAACTCGTTGGGGAGAAGATAGAACCAGAGCGGTTGTACGATGCTGTTAATGTCATTCTTTCCCTTCAAGTAAAAATCAGATCTTAAGATCCTACTTAAAGTAGTCCACTTCACCTCTTCATTCATGCCTCATAAAATGTCTTGTTTGTTTTACTACCGTTAGTAATCTTATTCTTATCTCAATTGCAGAGTAAAATGGTGGTTTTACTGCTTGGGAACCGCAAAGAGCATTCCGTTGGTTGGAGGTAGCTTTTCTTATGACCAAGTTTTTGTTGGAAATATCGTATGCATTATATGAATCAAATTCATATATCATGCAACGGAAAAAAAAATAAATACGAATTTAATTTTTAAAGACCAAGATCCTTAATTTTTAAAGACCAAAATCCTTAGGGAACCGATTCAGTTAACAAAAGAAATAATACATGATTAAATAATATATCATACCTGTGTTCTTTATTGGGTATAAAAACTGATGAAGCAGGTAAACGATGTATGGCCATTAGCCGTCCATGTGTATGGCGTCTGACCTCTAATGGTAATCCATGTGAAGATAATTAGAAGATATATTTGGATGATGTCTTCCCAGGATTAGAGGAAGATGTCTTCCCAGGATTAGATGATCACGCGAGGGGTGCTATCAAGAAAAATTTTAAGATCAAATCTTGATCAATCAAGAGAGAAAAAAATTTCTTGATCAAGATCAAATCTTGATAAAAAAAAATAATTTTTTGATCAAGATCAAATCTTGATCAAAAAAAATAATTTTTTGATCAAGATCAAATCTTGATCAACTTAAAGAGAGAAGTTTGGGTTGTGTGGAGAGAGAGAGAGCTCTTATCTTGATCAACCAAAGGAGAGAAGTTTGGGTTGTGTGGAGAGAGAACTCTTTTTTCTCTTTCTCTTGGTAGATTGGGATCTCTTTCTCTTTCTCTTGGTAGATTGGTAGAAGGAAGGAGATGGGACAATGATTTTATGAGAGAGGGTGTTTTTTTTTTGAGAGGGGCGTCTCATCCTTTTTATAATGAAGAGGATGGGCATTTCCTCCTTTTATAATGAAGAGGATAGGCGTTTCCTCCTAAAAAGATGGGCGTTGGTTTTTGGATAGGAAGGGAAGGGATTTATTTTATTCCACCAAAAAAGAAATGCAGTCCCAACAATTTAACCACCCAAGGATGAGATCAAATTGATAAACATGCATCCCTTTAAAATAGGAAGCTAATTTTATCCATGATCCCATGTCCATCGTTAAATGTGTCTTCACCATGTCATAGATATGGATCATGTCCATCACATTGGTATGTTTTTCTATCATGTTATGGAGATGGATCATGCCCATCACATTGGCATATATCCATACTCTATGTGACACGATCTCAGTCCTTAATTTAATTGAGATCTGAATTTCTACAAAATAAGAAGTCAAATAACTCATGATTAATCCCAATTAATCTGAGATAGATCCATCCTCCATGTGACACGATCTCAGCCCTTAATTTAATTGAGATCTGAATTTGTAAAAAATAGGAAGTCAAATAACTCATGATTAATCCCAATTAATCTAAGCCATCCATTTCATGGATCAAGCCTAATTGGGTATCCAATCAATAGATTAAAATTTTTTCCTCTCTAATTATGATTGGTCATCAAATTTGAATTAAGTTCAACTTAATTTCTATTTTAACTTCATCCAAAATCTTCTTAATGTGTGTGACCCATTAGGTCCCTTGACACATTGGTAATAATCATGTCCCTTAATTAACCCTAGGGATGACTTTGATAAACACCTTTCCAAATCAGTTCTTTAACCAAATCAACTCGTTGATTAAGTCAAAGAATCCATGATTATAGATCATGAGCGGCCTTTAGCAAAGCATCATGACCACCCAAGTGTTAAGAGTTTTATTAATGTGGTCATCAACACCTATTTATGAATGATTACCATATGATTCAATCCCTTCGTCACATATCCCAGATCAATTAGTGGCATGGAATATGTCAACCATGTAATTGATATTTGTTTACTTGATCTCAGAAAAATTGACTCATATGAATTAGAACTTCAAAACCATTTCGAATTTTAGCTCAACCTTGCAAAGATTTAACAGTCAATTTAATCCATCAAGTGGCCGTAGGATATAACCCTTTCTATTAAGGGAGACGAATCCTATCTTGATCAAACATCACCTTCACATGCTTCATGTCATACCCAATCGACACCATATTTGCCACCCATGGCTAGAGCGACGTTTGCATGTCATTAAAGCATGACACTCCATATATGAGGTACAATGAAGATCTTAAGTTAAAGGATCACTCGCACCACCATCATGAGAGATCAACCATCGACACTATATAGAATATCCATATGAAATCTCTGTGCGGGTCATCTAATGCATCGTTACAATAACAAACATCCACACATCTATCCAAGTATCTTCATACTTCAGCTTGCGATATCAGCTGCTCACCACAAGGGTGAAGATATGCAATGTATGCTAGTCTTAGCAGCGTTCGATAGTGCCCAGTCCTGTCTATGCATCGACTAGGAAAATTTAAAGAATCGAACCATAATATGCAATTTTGGATCTCACAAATTGTAATCTCTATTATAAATTTCATATGCACAGTTCATATTCTTTTGGACTTTATCTCATAGATAAAATATATTTAACATATATAAAAATTATACCTAGATAGATAAAAAAACTAATAAATTTAATTTGCATTCATAAAGAAATGTGTACAAACTAGCATCTAATCCGATTGGATTTAGGACACACACTAACAATCTCCCACTTGCACTAGAGCCAATCATCCATGTATCTAATACCAAGTGACTCAGCATGACTATCATGCTTCTGCTGTGATAGGACTGTAGTGAATGGATCGGTAATAGTATCGTCCGTGGGGACTCATTCTATTTTTATATCATTTTGTTCGATAATTTTTTTTTAATTACATGATATCTTCTAAGTACATATTTAGACCTTTGATGAGACCTTGGCTCCTTGGCTTGCGCAATAGCTCCAGTGTTATCACAGTACAAGAGTACTGGATTAACAATGCTTGGAACCACTCCCAGTTCAGTGATAAACTTTTTGATCCAAACTGCTTCTTTAGCTGCATCTGATGCTGCAATATACTTGGCTTCAGTCGTAGAGTTAGTGAACGTCTCCTGCTTGGAACTCTTCCAGTTGATTGCACCACCATTGAGTGTGAACACATAGCCTGATTGTGATTTATAACCATCTCTATCAGACTGAAAACTAGAATCTGTGTAACTCCAAACTATAAGGTCAGGTTCTTTATAAACCAAGAACATATCCTTAGTCCTTTGTAAGTACTTAAGGATATTCTTAACTGCCATCCAATGTTTCTCACCAGGATTTGCTTGATATCTACTTGTAATACTCACGGAATAAAAAACATCAGGCCTCGTTCATAGCATCGCATACATAATGGATCCAATTGCTGATGCGTATGGTATCCTATCCATATACTCTCTTACCTCTTGGGTTTTAGGACTCATATCCTGGAGAGATGTACACCATGCAACATTGGCAGGAATCCCTTCTTGGATTCCTTCATGCTAAACCGTTTTAGCATCTTATCTATTTATGTACTTTGGATCAATCCAAGCAATATGCTAGATCTATCTCTATAGATCTTTATACCTAGTATATAGGCTACTTCTCCCAAATCCTTCATGGAGAATTTATCTGACAACCAATCCTTTACTTCTTTAAGCAAGGATACATTGTTTCCTATTAATATTATGTCATCAACATATAATATCAAGAAAACAATATCACTCCTACTAACCTTCTTGTATACACATGGATCATCCTCATTTTTGATGAAATCAAACTCTTTGATTGTCACATCAAATCGGATGTTCCAACTTCTAGAGGCTTGCTTAAGTCCATAAATAGACCTTTGTAGCTTGCATGCTTTCTTAGAATTAATGGATTCAAAACCCTCTGGTTGTGTCATATACACATCCTTCTCTAAATTTTCATTTAGGAAGGCGGTCTTGACATCCATTTGCCAAATCTCATAGTCAAAATATGCTGCTATTGCAAGAAAAATCCTTATAGACTTATGTATGGCTACAGGTGAAAAGGTTTCATCAAAGTCAACACCTTGTCTTTGCTTATAACCTTTTGCAACTAGCCTTGCCTTATAGGTAATCACATTATCATCCATGTCGGTCTTCTTCTTAAAAACCCATTTGCACCTAATGGGTTTTACCGCTTTAGGTGGATCAACCAAGGTCCATACCTGATTGTTATAAATAGAGTCCATTTCATATTTCATGGCCTCAAGCCATTTATCAGAGTCAATGTTAGACATTGCCTCTTTGTAGTTGGTAGGCTCATCATCCTCTATGAGAAATGCATATCTCTCAGTGATGTGAATTATCCTACTAGATCTACATAGCTGGTGTGTACTTAGAGCTACCTGTTGCTTTTCATGCAGTGACTGCCTGAATATGGGTTGAATCTCCAGCTCAACTCCCACTGTATTCGGCATATGCTCCATTCCATCTAATCGGTCTTTATTAATTTGTGGTTCTTGAGCATCACAAAGTTCAATCTTACTCCCACTACCCTTTTCTGTAAGAATCTCATTCTTCAGAAATATGACATGTCTTAAGACAAATACTTTTTTCTCAAGTGGGTGGTAGAAGTAGTATCCTTTTGTTTATTTTGGATATCCCACAAAATTGTATTTATCAAATCTAGCTTCAAGCTTATATGATTCATTACGCTTCACATAAGCGTAACAGCCCCAAACCCTTAAATGATTAAGTGATGGTTTCTTTCCATACTATATCTCATAGGGAGTCAAGTTGACTAATTTAGATGGAACTCGGTTTAGGGTATATTTGACAGTGTTTAGCGCATAATCCCAAAACATTTTTGGAAGATCTGCAAGGCTTTTTATGGAACATACCATGTCTAACAGTGTGTGATTTCTCCTTTCGGATACACCATTATGCAATGGTGTACCAAGAGGAGTCCATTAAGGAAGAATCTCATTCTCCTTCAAATAATCTATGAACTCATAGCTCAAGTATTTACCACCTCGATTTAATCAAAGTATCTTAATACTCTTGCTAGTTTATTTTTCTACTTCACATCTGAATTCTTTGAACTTTTCAAAGGCTTCAGATTTATGCTTCATCAAATACACATAGCCATGCCTACAATGGTCATCTATGAATGTGATGAAATAAGAAAAACCTCTCATGGCTTGAATGTTAATGGATCCACATACATCTGAATGTATTAAACCCAAACATTTTGTTGCTTGCTCACCTTTTCCAGTGAAAGGTAACTTGGTCATTTTGCCAAGTAAGCATGACTCGCATTCATCAAATGATTCCCAATTGAATGAGCCCAAGTATCCATCATTATGTAACTTGGTTAAACGATTTTTATTTACATGGCCTAAACGACAATGCCATAAGTATGAATCCATAGAATTATTTGATTTTAATCTTTTTGACTCAATATTGATAATAAGGGCTTGAAGATTAAGAACATAAATTCCATTGAACAATTCAGCAGAACCAAAGAACATTTTGTTTCGAAAAATAGAAATACCTTTATTTTCAATTTCAAAAGAATACACATCCATTACTAAACATGAAACGGATATAATATTCTTTGTTATGTTCAGTACATAGTAACAATTACTAAGTTCTATTACTAGCCCTGTGGACAAAGAGAAAAAGTAAATTCATACAGCTAATGTAGCAACCTTTGCTCCATTTTTTATGCGCAGAATCACTTCATCCTTCTCCAATCTTCTACTGTTTCTTATCATCTGCATATTAATACAAATATGACACCCACAATCGGTATCGAATACCTAAGTGAAATAAGAAATAATAGAGAAAAACATCTCAATTATGAATATACCTGATGTGGAAGCATCCGTATGCTTCTTCTCTTTCAAGCTTGCCAAATAAGCCCTACAGTTACGCTTTCGATGCCCATCCTTGCCAATGAAGTAACATTTTTCTTTAGCTACATCCTTCTTGGCTACATTCTTCTTAATACCTTTCGTTGGCTTGGTTGTCTTGGCCTTTTGGGCCTTATTCTTCTTTAGGCGCTTCCTCCAAGTGCCCAAAGATTCTACAACCATCAATTGCCCTTTATCCTTCCTGATGCTAGGCTTAGCATTAGTCAGCATATTTGCAAGCTCGGGCAATGTAGCCTTGAGCCTGTTCATGTTGAAATTCAACACAAACTACGAATAACTAGGAGGCAATGACTGTAGAACCAAGTCAATACTCAGTTCATAATCCATCAGGAAACCCAATCATGCTAACTTCTTAATCAAATTGATCATTCTCAGCACGTGTTCACCAACTGATGAACCCTCAGTCATTTTATACTGAAACAGCTCTTTGAAGGTCTGAAACCTCTCATAAAGAGATTGTGCACCAAACAACTCTTGTAGATACATCAAAATCTCATGAGCATTCAAATGCTCATGTTGCTTTTGAAGATCTGGTGACATAAATGTCAACATCAAGCATGTGGCTATCTCCTCGGCATCTTTATGCCGATTGTATGCCAGAAGAAGTTCAGTTGGAGCATCCGCTGGTACAACCTCCGGTGCTGCCTTATCAAGGACATATAGGATTTACTCAAATTATAGAATGATCTTGGTATTCCTTAGCCAATCAGAGAAATTGGGTCCGGTCAGCTTGTTGGATTCTAGGATACCTCTGAGGTTAATGTTCACACTAATGGTGTCTCTAATAACTGAAAAGAAAATAGAACAAGTCAATTATTATGAATGCAAATCATCGATTTAATATGGTAATTTAAAATTTTTAATTAAATCAATTTCTTCCACTATTTTATCAAGCTCAATAGCCCTCTCTATTAATCTCAAAAAATTATCAAATAATTTTCTAGTGGGCTAGGACCCTCAAATTGACTTACCTTGACCTTGGCTATGGCACAACAAATCTTAGTAAGCCAAATTAGGTAGATTTTTATCAATCACATCAAATGTGACTCCTAGATCATTTAGGGAACATTGCCTTATCAATCACATCTGATGTGATCATCCTAAACTTTGCCTCTAGATTAGACTGACCCTAACTATGGCCAATATACTAGCTAACCTAGTTAAGTCAACCCATTGTTTCCCAATCAACTCCTTATAGGTTCACTCGATCTTGGCTATGGCACAACAAATCTCATGTCCTAATGATTTTGTATTATGTGAACAATGGAAGGCTAATGACTTAATATTCATGGAGGGATTTTATGTATTTAGGTCTCATCATGCATGTACAACATTTGTACCATACTTGGTTACATATCATATATGTGAATTTTAGATTAATTTTAATTAACCTAAATATCATAAGATCCAATCCTATGATTAAGATCAAATTAGGATCCCTGACCACTATCTATTTAGGAACCCTACTTAGGTGACCAAATCAATTGTTACCATCCTGATTAACCATATTGATCTAATCAATTAAGTACTTTTCTTAACAAAGGCCAGATTAGCTGATCAATGGGGTCCTATTCAGCATACCCTTCGATCCCATTGAATGAGTTTTTTCAGGTAGTGAACATAGCAATTAAAAACCATGATCGTATTTTTCTAGACACCAATGTAGTTAAGCTCAATTGATTAGACCAATTTTGGGATCATAGGATCAAACAATGATAAGGTTAAAGTCTAATTTTTTTTAAACCTTATCATCTAGATAAGATGAGATTATAATCATTAGCTATTTATGATAAGTTTCAAATATTTTATAACAATTTATTTAAATATTTATCTTATCATTATATGTTATGATAAATTAATTTTATCATATAAAAATCCTAATTGGTCTCTATCATAACATCCCTAACAACAATGATCATGATAACATGTCAAAATTTAAAATTTTAATTTTAATCATGATTATCATATTATTATGATATAATTATTTCAGATTTTAATCACGTTATTTATCATATCAAAATTAAATTCTAAACATGATATTTTAATTTCAGCCTTTATGATTATGTCACACATAAATCATAATTTTAATTTTTAACATGATCAAATCTAATAATTCATGTTTATTATTATATAATAAATTTTTAAATATTTAATCTAAAATAATATAATTATTTCATATTTTAATCATGTTATTTATCATGTCAAAATTAAATTTTAAACCTGATATATTAAATTTTAGCTTTTATAATTATGTAACACATAAATCATAATTTTAATTTTTAACATGATTAAATTTAAATAAATCATGTTTATCATATAATAAACTTTTTAAATATTTAATCTTCATCATATGGCAAAATTTATATTTTACATCGCATGTAAAATTAATATCTATGTATATGAAAACTAGAACTCAGGTAATCTTTCAAATTAACTGAATTTGAAGCCTGAGGTAGCTCTGATACCACTTGTTGGGAATATCATATGCATTATATGAATCAAATTCATATATCATGCAGTAAAAAAAAAGTACGAATTTAATTTCCAAAGACCAAGATCCTCAGGGAACAGATTCAATTAACAAAAGAAATAATAGATCACACCAATGTTCTTTATTGGGGATAAAAACTGATGAAGCAGGTAAACGATTTACCACTAGCCATCCATGTGTCCGACCTCTAATGGTGATCTACGCGAAGATCTTTGGATGATTTTCTATCATGATTAGATGATAACCTTCTAGCGCTTTTTTTCTTTTTAATTGATTTTTTAAATTAAGAAAAATTTCAAGATCAAATCTTGATCAATCAAGAAAGAAAAAAATTCTTGATCAAGATCATATCTTGATCAAGATTAAATCTTGATCAACCAAGAGGAGAGAAGTTTGGGTTGTGTGGAGAGAGAGAGAACTCTTCTTTCTCTTGACCCATTAGGAGAAGGAAGGAGATGGGGCAGTAATTTTGTGAGAGGAGGCATTTTTTTTGGAGAGGGGCATCTCATCCTTTTATAATGAAGAGGATGGGTGTTTCCTCCTTTTATAAAGAAGAGGATGGGCATTTCCTCCTAAAAAGATGGGCATTGGTTTTTGGATAGAAAGGGATTTATTTTGTTCCACCCAAAAAGGAGTGTAGTCCCAACCATTTAACCACCCAAGGATGAGATCAAATTGATAAACATGCATCCCTTAAAAATAGGAAGCTGGTTTTATCCATGATCCCATTCCCATATTTAAATGTGTCTTCACCATAACATAGATATGGATCATGCCAATCACATGGATATGTTTTTCCATCATGTTGTAGAGATGGATCATGCCCATCACATGGGCATAGATCCATCCTCCATGTGACACGATCTCAGCCCTTAATTTAATTGAGATTCGAATTCCTAAAAAATAAGAAGTTAAATAACTCATGATTAATCCCAATTAATCTGAGCCATCCATCTCATGGATCAAGCCTAATTGGGTATCCAATCAATGGATTAAAATTCTTTCATCTCTGACTATGATTGGTCATCAAATTTGAATTAAGTCCAACTTAATTCCTATTTTAACTTCATCCAAAATCTCCTTAATACATGTGACCCATTAGGTCCCTTGACATATTGATAATAATCATATCCCTTATTTGACCCTAGGGATGACTTTGATAAACACCTTTTTCAAGTCAATTTTTTAACCAAATCAACTCTTTGATTAAGTCAAAGAGTCTATAATTATAGATCATGAGAGGCCTCTAGCAAAGCATCATGACCACCCAAAGTGTTAAGGGTTTTGTTGATGTGGTCATCAATATCTATTTATGAACGATTACCATATGATTCAATCTCTTCATCACATATCTAGATCAATCAATGGTATGGAATGTGTCACCATATAATTGATCTTCATTTACTTGATTTCAAAAAAATTGACTCATATAAATTAGAACTTCGAAACAATTTCAAATTTCAGCTCAATCTTACAAGGATTTAACAGTCAATTTAATCCATCAAGTGGCCATGGGATATAACCCTTTCTATCAAGGAAGATGAATCCTATCTTGATCAAACATCACCTTCACGTGCTTCATGTCATATCCAATCGATACCATATTTGCCATCCATGGCTAGAGCGATATTTGTATATCGTCAAAGCATGACATTTCATACATGAGGTGCAATGAAGATCTCAAGTCAAAGAATCACTCCCACCATCATCATTAGAGATCAACTATCGACACTATATAGAATATCCATATGGGATCTCTGTGCGAGTCATCCATGGCATCATTACAATAACAAACATCCACACACCTATCCAAGTATCTCCATACTTCAGCTTGCGAGATCAGCTGCTCACCACAAGGGTAAAGATATGCGATGTGTGCTAGTCTTAGCAGCGTTCAACAGTGCATAGTCCTATCTACGCATCGACTAGGAAAAATTAAAGAATCAAACCATAATGTGCAATTTTGGATCTTACAATTTGTAATCTCTATTACAAATTCCATATGCATAGTTCATATCCTTTTGGACTTTATCTCAAAGATAAAAATATCTAACATATATAAAAATTACACCTGGATAGATAAAGAAACCAATAAATTTGATTTGCATTCATAAAGAAATATGTACAAACTAGCATATAATCCGATTAAATCTAGGGCACACACTAACAGTTTTATCTTCCTCATTTATTTTTTCTTCAAAATTTAGTGCATGCACAGAGTTTATAAGGTATTAACCATGTCTTACTGTCATCTCTCTTTCAGAAGTTTAATCCCGTTGAGTTCTTTGAAGATCTTCTAATCGAGCATGAGTAAGATTACTTGGCCACAACACTTCGATGGCATAATATTTGGTCTATAATGCTACCTTTCACTAATTGCTGTGTCACTTCAGGTATGTAGAGTGCACTTCGTCAGCAATTCAAGGTCTAGCACTCTTTAGGAAATTATATCCCAAGCACCGAAGAAAGGAAGTAGACACTGCCATTACAAAAGGAGCGCAATACATCGAAAAAACACAAAATCCTGATGGTTCATGGTAAAGATTCTGTCACACATTATCTTCTTGCTTTTGTCTGGTTAGTAGTAGTCTCCAGTTGCAAACCATTCAATATCTAAACGAGATTTTTGAGCTTGAATAGGTATGGTTGTTGGGGAATTTGCTATACCTATGGCACCTGGTTCGCAGTTGATGGGCTGGCCGCTTGTGGGAGAAACTACCACAATAGTCTAACAATGCGTAAAGCTTGTGAATTCTTGTTATCAAAGCAGCTACCTTGCGGTGGATGGGGAGAGAGCTATCTTTCCAGCCAAAACAAGGTATAGACTATTTGATTTGAACTTAAAAAACTTTCTAGTAAAAGGCTAATGGTGAAGTCTTGTGACATTTCTCTGCATGACATATCATGATTACTGCAACCCAGGTGTATACAAATCTTGAAGGCAACCATGCAAATTTGGTCCAAACTGCTTGGGCATTGCTATCACTTATTGATGCTGGACAGGTAAATATATATGCTTCACTAGATAGTCTGATATGTAGCAAGAAGCCAATACAGGTACATTATGAAATGTGTGTGTGATTGATTTATAAAATACACAGTTTATAATAAATGTTTTCTCGTCAACAGGCTGACGTAGATCCAACACCAATACATCACGGTATAAGGGTTTTGATCAATTCACAAATGGACAATGGTGACTTCCCTCAGCAGGTAATTCAAAATGGAAGCATGTATTTTTTTATGGTTAGCTGGTCTTAAACTGCAATATGACATGAGAACCAAGAAACTGAAAAATCATGGGGCCCAAATATGGTCATGTCTGCTCCTCATGCTGAATTTCTTTGACAAAGAATTTGAAGCAAAAGAGCAGACACTTGAATCTTAAAACTACTGTAGGGAAACAACAAAAAGAAAGTTTGCAAAAAAAAACTTTGAAAAATTTTAAAAATGGTACTCCTAAAATTATCATTGAAAACATTTTATTTTCATCCTTGCTAACATCATTTAACTAATTACTATTAACAACAGGAAATTATCGGAGTATTCATGAGAAATTGTACACTAAACTATGCATCATTTCGAAATATCTTCCCCATATGGGCTCTTGGAGAATACTGCCGGCGTGTTCTATTTGCATGACTCTGAATATCTCATGTCTCATGTAGAAAAAGAGCATCGGGATGCACTCTAATAAAAAATATTCACGAAGTGTTAGTTATTTAATATGTGTTGTAGATATAAGTACCATTTGCAATATGTTATGTCCTTTAATAGTCTTGTCAACAAATGTGACAATATCTTGTAATATAATAGCAGTGGATGTCTTGTACATCACACATCATGAGGGATAGATTACACATGTATACATTGCTATCCGATGTACAATCTACTGGCCTGGTGCTTTTATATCTTTATTCTTCTCTATACACAATTTCATAAATTACTTACTGCTTGGATTCTTGAGTGACTAACAAATCAAAAACCAAAACAAAAAATCATAGACTATCGAGAAATCTGATTCATGTTAGACTGCATGATCTCCAGTTCTATATTGCAAGCTGATGTGGTAAGTTAATAGATCAGCCATGGTTGTTCGCCATGTTGTACCCGCGTCCGAAGGTAAACAGTTATGACCAAGAAAAAAGAGGGTGAAAATTATAGTTTTCTAAAGGAAGAGAATAAGAATTTGCAGAAATGTCACCATGTAGCCGAACAAGCTTTGTTAAACAAGATCACTTGACAATCAAGGAAAGCTACCAAACTGATTGCACAAACATACTTATTACAAATTCCTATTATTGTTCAAGTGAAAAACAGAAGCAAAGTTGCATAAGTTTTCAGAAGTGATGAGGGGTAAAATTATCATTGTATTAATGTTCGTGCAATCTAAGATATCGGGTCGAGACCAATCTCTACATCCTGTCGGACAGCTGTCACATCCGAAGAACAGTAGGGCCGAATCGCCTTCAACGGAGCCCAGTCGCCTTAACAAACCGAGCTATTCTCGCGCCTTAACAAACCGAGATATTCTTGCGCTTCAACAGATCGAGCCATTCTCGTGCCTCGGCAAACCGAGCTATTCTCGTGCCTCGGCAGACCGAGCTATGCTCGTGCCTCGGCAAACCGAGCTATTCTCGTGCCTCGGCAAACTGAATTATCTCTATGCCCCAGCCAGACCAAGGCGTTTAAGCACCTCTGTGAAACCAAACATGGAAGAGTTCTAAGCCGTAATAATTGAACAAGACCTCTAGCAAAAAATTATGCAAATGATGCCGGATATGGCCTAAGGCCTATAGAATAGCCTAGGGCCTACAGAATTGTCGAATCTCAAAGTATCAAACAACTCTCCTGGCCGTCATACAGATCCTATCGGCCTTGCAATAAACTTGATTCGAATCTGATTTGAATCTTAACAATTTTCGGACCCCCTATGATGCGCCCAAGGAATCATGTGATCGCCTATAAATACCCCAGCCCTAAAGTCTTTCAGGTACGCTTCTATTAACACTCTAACTAAGAAAACTTCATTGAAGCTTGAGCAGAGCTCCGAGTTCTTGAGAGGCCACGGACCTTAAGTAACTCTTCTGCAAGAGCCATCTCCTCATATATGCTTACTATGAATTTTCATTGACTTGGGCATCGAAGGGTCTTCCATAGAGGACCACCCCAGACACTCTCTGCGTGAGGACTGTCTTGCAGGTCCCATCCAGATGAGAGACTAGCATCTAGATCCGGAGCCAAGCTGCACCCGAGTCGAAGAGCGGATTTTTGCAGCAACAGATTGGCGCTAGAGGAAGGGCCTCAAGTCCCGTAAACTTGTAATTCATGAGACAAGGTTCAAAACCAGAAGAAGAATCCTCTAATGGACAATCGGAAGAGAGCCACATTTGATGCTCAAGATCAGACCGCTTCTCAAAGGCCTGATCCGATCAGCGATGTAGCACCTCTACTACCGCCGCCAACTAAAACTTCTTCACCATCGGTGGCAGCGGTGACACTGGACCAGTTCGCTATCCTAGTTCAGCAAGTCTAGGCACTGACCCAGCTGGTTCAGGGACTCCAGGGGGTTCCCCGTCCAGCTGCCCCTACTTCACAGCTTCATGAAGAGGCAGCTGCTCCCGTCCTGCAAGCGATCTCTTCTTTCAATCCGCCTGAGGCAGCGGATTATCATCACCGACCCACGAAGGCCAAGCCAGCGCCACAGTGGGCTAGAGGAAAGAGCCCGCTCAAGTCTCAGGGAGCTCGCTCTCTTTCCCTGGTGTCTTCTCAAGATTCGACACCACTATCGTCTTCTCATCGCCCAATCCCTCCTACCACTCTGGATGAAGGGATTAGGCAGCAGATGCAGGAGATGCATTGGGAGTGGCATCGGGAGCTGGACGCCACTAGGTAAGCCCCTCCATCTCAGCCGAAAGCAGAGCAAGGCATTCCTTTTTCTGAGGGCATCATGCAGGAAGTGATCCCTCCCCATATGAAGCTCCCTGCCATCGAGCCATACCATAGATCTGCCAATCCCGATGATCATCTGAGTAATTTTAGATCCATCATGATGTTCCATGGAGCATCGAACGCGATCCTCTGCCGAGACTTCTGTTGGCCCAGATGACAACCCAAGAGGGGGGGGATGAATTGGGTTCTTTAAAAAATTAGCCTTTTAAAATAGTTTGCTTAAGAAGAATGAAGGCAAATGCAATGTAAATACAAAGTGCAGTGAATAAAACAGAGATAGAGATAGAGTCAATGGAAGCACGGCAAACACAAAGATTTTATAGTGGTTCGGTGTATCCAACACCTACGTCCACTCCCAAGATTCACTTGGGTCCACACTATAATCTTCCTTGATTACAGCCGAGTTGTTTTACAAGCTCACAACTCAAACTTGTTGTTTTCCCGGGATCACAACGAACCCAGCTGGTTTTCAAGGGCTCACCAGCACAAAAACCCTAACACAAGCTATACCAAGCTTGTACCGAGGTAAGACTACCTCCACTAGTTCAATCCCCCAGATTGAACTAGACACAAAATAGAAATATTTTTTCAAGTTACAAGCTCCTTAATGAGCAGATAATCAAATAAAAGAACAAAGTTTAGAAAAGCCTGATTTGCAGTTGGTTGGCTTTTGAGCTTTTCTTCTTTTCTTCTTTTCCTCAACTCCTTTGAAGTGTAGAATCGGGCCTCAGCTCGGATTCTTCACGGATGAACGTTGGAGTTGATTTGAGCTTTTTCTTCCTTTCTTTGAATGTTGAAAATCTCTTGATTTGCTCTTGAATAGCTCTTGGATTTTCTTCTGAAGCTTCCTTGGATTGTGAACTTGAGCACAGAAGAAGCTTCCTTTGATTTCACACTTTTTCTTTCACTCTATTTTGAATCTCGGATTTTTTCAAATGATGCTCTGTTTTTCGATTTTTTCTTTTTCTCTCTTGATTGAATATCTCTCTATTTGTATATCTTTGATTTGAAAACGGCTTCTCTATTTATAGATTCTGCAAAAATATAGCCGTTAGAAACAAAGAAAATAGCCGTTAAGAAAAATCTTACCGTTGACGCTGAGTTGGCATTCAGAAAAATCACGCCCAGATTTGTTGGAGTCGACTCCTGCTTTCCCGAGTCGGCTCGAAGACGCGATACCAAAAATAGAAATATTCAGAAAGTCAAAGGGTCGACTCAAAATAAGGTGTCGACTCCTGACAGTCGGGGGTCGACTCATGAAAAGTTGGGGTCGACTCGCGAAGTGCTCAGAAAAACACCTCTGGTGTCTGAGCGGAGTCGACTCACACAGTCATGGAGTCGGCTCGACAGAATCGGGGGTCGACTCGAAATCACAGGGGTCGACTCGAGACAAATCAGACATTCTGTATACTGAGTGGAGTCGACTCTGAAACTCTAGAGTCGGCTCCGGAACGTATCAAAAATCAGAGAATTTTCTGATTGACTTGAAATTCGTTCCAGATTCATTTTAAATCAATTTTTTGACTTGAATACAATAAAATTGTCATTAGGAATCAATTCAAGAAATGTTCCAAAAACTCATTGATTGAAATATGAAGTATAAAAATTTCTTTTTGAAAGCTTAAACATGGAGCTTGAAGTTACTTTCAAATTGATTAAAGTCATACTTAACATACTCATTGATTGTTCTAAATAAATTCATTGCTCATGTAAATAAACTCATTGCATCTTTTAATATACTCATGGCTTTTGGTCATCAAAATCAATAAGATTGGGGCAACAATTTCTCAACAATCTCCCCAACAATCTCCCCCTTTTTGATGATGACAAAAACATTGAGTTATGCATGATTGATTAAAGAATTTATTTTATTTTCATAGTTAGGCTTAGGCTCCCCCTGAATGAGGTAGCTCCCCCTATGAAACTCAAATAAATATCCCATTCATTCAATTATTTATCTCATTCATTCAATCATTTTAATATCATTTGATTAATTAATTTCTATGCATATACAGTTATAAAACTCTCCCCCTTTTTTGTTATCAACAAAAAGGTAGAGAAGCATCAAACATAATCATTCATTCATTCATTCAAGATATGTTTAACAAAATCTGAGATTCATTGATAATAGGAGAAGTACATTCAAACTCAGATTACATTGAGCATTCAAAATAGACTTTTCATTACATCAATGTATCAAAATGTAAAACATAATATGAACTTCATTACATTGCAAAGACTAAGCATCTAATACATCAAAAGTGAGTCCTTACAATCCTAGTTAAGTGATCTATATATTTTTCATTCCATCTGTTTGAATCTTACATAATCCTTCAGTCTTTCATCTACAAAAGTGCAAGCAGTCAATATTTTGTCTTGAGTTCAGCATTGCATTTTGCATAGGTTTCACCATCTCCACAGATGTCTTTAAGTTCTTCAAAATATTCTTTAGGTCTCCACTTAAAGACTCAGATGAAGTGCTAAGAGTTGATTCAATCTTGGTGATCCGATCATCTAAAGAATAAAGAGTTTCTTTAGATTCATAAATTTGTTTTCAAACTCTGATTTCAATTTATCTGACTGATCATCAAGAAGACCTTTAAGCTGCCTTAACTGAAGTTCTGAGAAACCGACAGATGAAGATGATGCTGATCAACCAACGGAGCAGGGGAAGGGCAGGAGCAGGAACAGGAGAGCTCGGAGGTACAGGCGAAGAATGTCTAACTGACGGTCCCGGTGCCTCAATGTCCGCGGCTCTATCTTCCATCAACCTTTCCTTTCCCATCTGCCATTCTTCTTCACAAAACCCATTCTATGAATAGTGGCCAAACTATAAAATCGGTGTGTCTTAAATTCCTCATTGGCTCACTATCGATATGATTATCCCTTGGCTTTGAAAGATTTTAGTGAGAATCATGCCGTAGGGTAAACTAGATTTTCTCTTGCCTCCACAATCAGCAATGTACCATAATATCATGCTGGAAGGTTAATGGGTTTACCAGTCACAATAGCATCCATTACAAAATATCTCTTTCAGAACATAGTCAAATCTCCCAATCTTGGGGAATAGGATCTACTACAAATGTTATGGAGAAGTCTCAATTCTAAGGATAATTGATTGCAAAACTTCTTCAAAACCAACAATCTCCCTGTTAAGCAATCTAGATAGAGCTGGGCTTCTCTTCAGAAGAAAAAGTAGAGTACCTGACACTGGAAGATCCAACAATCTTGAAAGCAAATCCACTGTCACTGAAATTCTATTTCCTCTAATGATGCTTACAAGTCCATTGTCTCCTCTAGATAGATTCTTATAAAATTCCTTTACTAGGGCTGGGTAGGTAGGACAATCTAAAGAACAAATCTTCTCCCAACCCATCTCAATCAACTGCCTCCCCACAAGAAATCCTTCTGCCTCAAATAATTCAAAATCACTTTCCTCCCGGTTGTTATCACTCTATCGGCAAGTCTATCTACCTGAGATGGAGCCGTAGAGGGAGAAGCACTTGGAGTCGAAGAGATGAGGTTGAATCCATGCTCGGTGAAGGCTCACGAACGGGACGCCTCACGGTCTTCCTCACCGCCTCTTCCTCTTTACTCCGGCCGCACCAAGGTTAGAACCACGGTTTTAGGGGCCATTTGATCTATTGGAAGGGTTAATCAGGGATTTCTAGGATTTGGAAGGTTAGGAAAAATTTTGGAGAGAGTATTTGAAGGATTGAGATGATAGAAATGAACGGCGAGTCGACTCTGCCCTAGATAAATCGACCTGGGACCACTTCGAGTCGGCTCCCGCAAAGCGAGGGGTCGACTCCGGACAGTCACAGAAAACTATCCCGAAGTGGAGTCGACTCGCGCAGAGAAGGGGTCGACTCCAGAGTTTCAGTAGAAACATGGAGTCGACTCCGATACTCACCGAGTCGGCTCCGAGACCATTTCAGAGCAAAAACAAATTTCAGATAATCTGAAATGTGTCCGGATATTGATCATAAAAATTGATAAAATAATCATTGGATTTGAATAGATCAATTAGATATGAATTCTAGATAAGATTTCCTTAAAGATCAAGGATTTGAAAGAATTTTAGATAAAATTTCCTTAGGGGTTTCAAATTCATTCTAATGGATCACAAATCCCTAACTCTCCTCTAAGATAACAGAATCTTTCTTCACTCAAGGGTTTTGTAAATATATCAGCTAATTGATCTTCAGTATTAACATAATCAAGACATATTTCATTATTTGCAACATGTTCTCTTATAAAATGATATCTAATTTCTATGTGTTTGTTCTAGAATGTTGAATTGGATTTTTGTTAGATTAATTGCACTTGTGTTATCACATTTTATAGGTGTTTTATCAAGTGTGATACCATAGTCTTCAAGTTGTCGCTTAATCCATAGGATTTGAGCACAGCAACTTCCAGCTGCAACATATTCAGCTTCAGTAGTTGATAATGCAACTGAATTTTGCTTTTTGCTAAACCATGAGATTAAGTTACTTCCTAAGAATTGGCATGCACCACTTGTGCTTTTTCTATCTAACTTACATCCAGCATAATCAGAATCAGTGTATGCAATCAAGTTTAATGTTGAGTCTCTAGAATACCATAAACCTACATTTTTTGTTCCACTTAAGTATCTTAGTATTCTTTTAACAGCAATTAAATGTGATTCTTTAGGTTCAGACTGAAATCTAGCACATAAGCAAACAGCAAACATTATGTCTGGTCTACTTGCAGTTAAGTAAAGTAGGGATCCGATTATACCTCGATAATATTTTTGATCAACCTTCTTACCTTCTTCATCTTTGTCCAGCTTGCATGAAGGACTCATTGGTGTTCCGAGGGGTTTGATTGATTCCATACCAAACTTCTTTAGAATTTCTCTTGTGTACTTTGTTTGGTTGATAAAGATTCCCTCTTTGCTTTGTTTGATTTGGAGTCCAAGGAAGAAGTTGAGTTCTCCCATCATGCTCATTTCAAATTCACCCTGCATCAACTTAGCAAACTCTTGACATAGAAGATTGTTAGTAGCACCAAAAATGATATCATCAACATATATTTGAACTACTAATAAATCTTTACCTTTTCTTTTCAAAAAATGTTTTATCAACATTTCCTCTTATAAAATCATTTTCAATTAAGAATTTACTTAATCTATCATACCAAGCTCTAGGTGCTTGTTTCAAACCATATAATGCTTTGTGCAATTTAAAAACGTGATTTGAAAATTCATGATCTTCAAAACCTGGTGGTTGTACATATACTTCTTCATTTATAAATCCATTTAGAAAAGCACTTTTTACATCCATTTGAAATAAGTTAAAATTCATGTGACATGCAAATGCAAGTAATAGTCTAATGGCTTCTAATCTAGCTACTGGTGCAAAGGTTTCATCAAAATCAATACCTTCTTCTTGATTATATCCTTTTGCAACTAATCTAGCTTTGTTTCTAATTACTATGCCATTTTCATCTAGTTTATTTCTAAATATCCATTTTGATCCTATAACAGAATGATTTTTAGGTCTTTCTACTAAGTCCATACATTATTTCTAGTAAATTGATTTAATTCTTCTTGCATTGCTAACATCCAATTATTATCTTTTTCAGCTTCTTCAATAGTTTTAGGTTCAATTTGTGATACAAATGCAAGATGATTACTAATATTTCTCATAGATGATCTAGTTCTTATTCCTTGAGATGGATCACCTATAATCAATTCCTTAGGGTGACTATAAGCATATCTCCAATCCCTAGGTAGATCTACATCATTATGATTAGTGTTAGTATCATCATCCTTAGGTGAATCATTATCTTTAGCGTCTTGCTCATGATCTGAAGATACATCAATATTTAATTTTTCAAGATCTTTCTCAATTATGTTTGTATCTTCTTCATCATCAAATTTTTCGGAACGAGTTGCTAAAGATTCATCAAAAACTACATGAATGGATTCTTCAACAACTAAAGTTTTCTTGTTAAATACTCTATATGCTTTACTAGTTGTTGAGTATCCTAAGAATATTCCTTCATCAGATTTAGCATCAAATTTGCCTAAATTATTTTTACCATTATTGTGAACAAAACATTTACAACCAAATGCATGAAAATATTTAATGTTGGGTTTTCTATCATGCCATAATTCATAAGGTGTTTTCTTTAAAATAGGTCTTATTAAGGCTCTATTTAGGATGTAACATGCTGTGTTAATAGCTTCCGCCCAAAAGTATTTCGGGAGTTTACTTTCACATAGCATGGTACGGGCCATGTCTTCTAAAGTCCTATTTTTCCTTTCAACTACACCATTTTGTTGTGGGGTCCTAGGTGCAGAAAAATTATGATTAATACCATTTTCATTGCAAAAACTTTCAAATAAGTGATTTTCAAATTCAGTTCCATGATCACTTCTTAGAGACACTATGGTAGTGTTTTTCTCATTTGTTACTTTCTTGAAGAATTTCAGGAATATCGAGAAAGTCTCATCTTTGTGAGCTAAAAACATTACCCAAGTGAATCTAGAGTAATCATCTACTATCACAAGACCATATTTCTTTCCTCCTAGACTTGTGGTTCTAGTTGGTCCAAAAAGGTCCATGTGAAGTAGCTCTAATGGCCTAGAAGTTGAAACAACATTTTTAGATTTAAAAGAACTTCTTGTTTGTTTTCCAAACTGACATGCATCACATATTTTGTTATTTTCAAAATCTATTTTAGGTAGCCCTTTTACTAAATCCATTCTAATTAGTTTTGAAATTAGGTGTGTGCTTGCGTGACCTAATCTTCGATGCCACAACCAACCAATCTCATTCATATTAGCATTATTAGCAACTAAGCAATGATTATTAGTAGACAATTTGTCTAAGTCAATCAAGTATACATTGCCATTTCTATTTCCAATAAAAACAATGCTATTATCAATGGGATTAGCTACTGTGCATAAAGAAGATTCAAATGATACTTTAAAACCTTTGTCACATAATTGACTTATACTAATTAAGTTATGCTTTAAACCATCAACATAAAGTACATTTTCAATATATGTGGAGGGAGTTATTTGAATGTTACCAAACCCCAAGATTTGGCCTTTGCCATTGTCGCCAAATGTAACAACTCCTCCTTTCTTTTCTTCAAGGGTGATGAATTCTTCTTTGTCACCCGTCATATGTCTTGAGCAGCCACTATCAAGATACCACTTTCTCTTTGATCTCTTGGCCACAAGACATTCCTGCAATGAAATCAAACTTTATGTTTAGGTACCCAAGCTTTCTTGGGTCCTTCATGGTTAGTAGCAACAAATATTGTTCCTTTCGGAACCCATATTTTCTTTCCTTTAACATTTAAGTTTTTATTAGGTTTTAGAATTTTACATTCATAAGATTTATGTCCTTTTTGATTACATTTAAAGCATGTAAAATTACTTTGGCCAGCACGCACAAAAATATTTTTCAGTGATTTTTGTTTTCTTAAAGTGTTATACCTAATCCGGCTTTGTCAAAAACTGCTTTTTGACTATTTAATAACATGTCTAATTTAGTTGAGCTTAAGGTAAACTTATCAACTATGTTCTTATGTTTTTCAACCTCTTTCCTTAGTTTATCATTTTCATTGGAAATTAATTCTTTTTCTTTTACCAAAATTTCATTTTCAGATTTAAGTTTCTTAACTTCATTATTAAGATTTTCCTTTTCTTTAATGAAAGTTAAATTTTCATTTTTCAAAACTTGTATTTCTTTTTCAAAACCTTGAAATCCCGACAAGTTCATTAAAAGCATCAAATAATTCATCAAAGCAAATCATCGCAAGGGTTATCGGAACTTACCTCATCGTTGTCGTCCGCCATAAAACATACGTTTGCGACTTCCTTTTGTTCTTCTTCTTCGGAAGAAGATTCCTCGCTGTCACTCCAAGTCGCCACATAAGCCTTCTTTTTCTTTTTGTAGGCTTTCTTCAATTTAGGACATTCATTCCTAAAGTGCCCCGGTTTATTACACTCATAGCAAGTCAAGGGGTCTTTCTCTTTTTCTTTGTCCTTGTCCTTGTTCTTATCCTTTTCTCCTTCCCACTTTGCTCCAAATTTCTTCTTGTGGAAGGGTTTCTTTCTCCTCATGAATCTTTTAAATTTCTTAGCTAAGAGAGCAGTCTCTTCATCATCATCATCATCACTGCTGCTCTCTTCTTCTTTTGCAGCTTTGAGGGCAATCACTTTCTTTTCTTTGTGTCCTCCTCTACATGCTGCTTCATAGTCAGCTCATGGGTCATAAGTGATCCTAGAAGCTCCTCTAAGGGTAAGTGTTGAGGTCCTTTGCTTCTTGGATTGCTGTCATTTTTGCTTCCCATGATCTTGGTAATGACCTAAGAATTTTTCGAACAAGTTCAGAGTTAGTATATGTCTTACCAAGACTTTTCAAACCATTTACAATATCTGTAAATCTAGTATACATGCATGCAATGGTTTCAGATTGTTCCATGCTAAACAATTCATATTTATGAACAAGAATATTAATTTTAGATTCTTTTACTTGGTTGGTACCCTCATGGGTAACCTCTAATCTATCCCAAATCTCCTTTGCGGAATTACATGTGGAGATTCTATTAAATTCATTAGCATCTAAAGAGCAATATAAAACATTCATGGCTTTAGCGTTAAGCTGTGCCATCTTCCTATCATTATCATTCCAGTCCCTTTCGGGCTTAGGAACAATAGTGCCATCAATAACATGTGTGGGTGTACTAGGTCCATTAATTATAACACCCCATAATTCATAATCAGAAGCTTGAATGAATATCCTCATTCTAGCTTTCCAATAAGAATAATTTGAACCATTAAACAGTGGAGGTCTATTCGTAGAATGACCTTCAGCAAATGATCCAACTTGTGTTGCCATTTGGATCTTTAGCTCTTGATCGTGTGATCAAAATCTAATGAGCACTAGCTCTGATACCAATTGTTGGCCCAGATGACAACCCAAGAGGGGGGGGGTGAATTGGGTTCTTTAAAAAATTAGCCTTTTAAAATAGTTTGCTTAAGAAGAATGAAGGCAAATGCAATGTAAATACAAAGTGCAGTGAATAAAACAGAGATAGAGATAGAGTCAATGGAAGCACGGCAAACACAAAGATTTTATAGTGGTTCGGTGTATCCAACACCTACGTCCACTCCCAAGATTCACTTGGGTCCACACTATAATCTTCCTTGATTACAGCCGAGTTGTTTTACAAGCTCACAACTCAAACTTGTTGTTTTCCCGGGATCACAACGAACCCAGCTGGTTTTCGGGCTCACCAGCACAAAAACCCTAACACAAGCTATACCAAGCTTGTACCGAGGTAAGACTACCTCCACTAGTTCAATCCCCCAGATTGAACTAGACACAAATAATAGAAATATGTTTTTCAAGTTACAGCTCCTTAATGAGCAGATAATCAAATAAAAGAACAAAGTTTAGAAAAGCCTGATTTGCAGTTGGTTGGCTTTTGAGCTTTTCTTCTTTTCTTCTTTTCCTCAACTCCTTTGAAGTGTAGAATCGGGCCTCAGCTCGGATTCTTCACGGATGAAGTTGGAGTTGATTTGAGCTTTTTCTTCCTTTCTTTGAATGTTGAAAATCTCTTGATTTGCTCTTGAATAGCTCTTGGATTTTCTTCTGAAGCTTCCTTGGATTGTGAACTTGAGCACAGAAGAAGCTTCCTTTGATTTCACACTTTTTCTTTCACTCTATTTTGAATCTCGGATTTTTTCAAATGATGCTCTGTTTTTCCTTTTTTCTTTTTTTCTCTTGATTGAATATCTCTCTATTTGTATATCTTTGATTTGAAAACGGCTTCTCTATTTATAGATTCTGCAAAAATATAGCCGTTAGAAACAAAGAAATAGCCGTTAAGAAAAATCTTACCGTTGACGCTGAGTTGGCATTCAGAAAAATCACGCCCAGATTTGTTGGAGTCGACTCCTGCTTTCCCGAGTCGGCTCGAAGACGCGATACCAAAAATAGAAATATTCAGAAAGTCAAAGGGTCGACTCATCAAAAATAAGGTGTCGACTCCTGACAGTCGGGGGTCGACTCATGAAAAGTTGGGGTCGACTCGCGAAGTGCTCAGAAAAACACCCTCTGGTGTCTGAGCGGAGTCGACTCACACAGTCATGGAGTCGGCTCGACAGAATCGGGGGTCGACTCGAAATCACAGGGGTCGACTCGAGAAATGAATCTCTGTATACTGAGTGGAGTCGACTCTGAAACTCTAGAGTCGGCTCCGGAACGTATCAAAAATCAGAGAATTTTCTGATTGACTTGAAATTCGTTCCAGATTCATTTTAAATCAATTTTTTGACTTGAATACAATAAAATTGTCATTAGGAATCAATTCAAGAAATGTTCCAAAAACTCATTGATTGAAATATGAAGTATAAAAATTTCTTTTTGAAAGCTTAAACATGGAGCTTGAAGTTACTTTCAAATTGATTAAAGTCATACTTAACATACTCATTGATTGTTCTAAATAAATTCATTGCTCATGTAAATAAACTCATTGCATCTTTTAATATACTCATGGCTTTTGGTAATCATCAAAATCAATAAGATTGGGGCAACAATCTCTCAATAATCTCCCCAACAACTTCCCCTCTACTCTCAGGGGATCTGCTAGAACCTGGTTTAACAGCTTGAAGCTAGGTTCCATTGATTCTTTTGACGAGTTGAGCCATTTATTCATCAGCCAGTTCGTTAGCAGCTGTCGCCAATGAGAAAGATCCAATTCCCTCTCCGAAGTCAACCAACGGGAGGGGGAATCTTTGAAGAATTACCTTGGTTGTTTCAACACGACAGTCCTGGAGGTCGACCACCTCAATCATGAGATAGCCATATCTACCTTGGCAGGAGGAGTATCGAAGAAAGGGGATTTCTACCTTGCTCTGGAGGTTAATTACCCGAAGAGCCTCTCTGATATGATGTCCTTGGCGGATAAGTATGCTAGGATCAAAGAATCGTGGAGGTTGGCTTGAGCCGAGCAGTCGAAGAAGAAGGAGGCAAGGGGTTTAGAAAAGCATCGATCCTTCCGTTGTGCCAGCCTGCCTCGCAATCAGAGAGCTCCTCCACCACCTCCTCGAGATCGAACCCAGAGCCCAGCTCGAAGGTTTGATCAATACACTCCTCTCACTGCAGCAAGAACGCAAATCCTGATGGAGATTGAGCGCTATATTCCTCGGCCTCCTCCTCTCTGGGGCAATGCGACCCGGCGAGATATGACTAAGTATTGCCTCTTTCATCGAGATCACGGGCATGATACCAAGGACTGTTGGCAGCTCCAGAATGAGATCGAACGACTAATTCGATGGGGCAGGATGGATCGATTTAGGAGGGCAACAGAGCCGAACAATGAAGGAAATCGCCTGCCCGAGCCTCGCCAGCTCCCTCCACCGAATCCTCCAGTCATTGGCAACATCAATATGATTGTGGTGGCCAGTCCTTCATCAAATTGGCTAGATGAGGAGGAGAATCCACCAAAGAAGACTCGAGTTGACGAGCTCTCTTTCTCTGACGAAAATTTTCGGGAGGTACAATACCCTCATGATGATACTCTAGTTGTATCTCTGAATATGAACAATTATGATGCACATTGCATTTTGGTTGATAGTGGAAGCTCTGTTAATGTTTTGTATTTTGATGCCTTTATGAGATTGAAATTCTGAGCGAAAAGCCTCCGGGCCATAGAGTCCACCCTAGTAGGTTTTACGGGCGACTCCATAACTCCCGAGGGAGTTATTACTCTAATATTTCGAGCAGGCACTTGGCCCTGTGTAGCCACTACGCACATGGATTTTCTTGTAACCAAGCTTAGGTCCCCTTACAATGCTATCCTCGGTAGGCCAAGATAAGTATCCCTCAAAGCCATCATTTTTATTCCTCATCTCATCATGAAATTTTCCACCGAATGGGGTGTGGGAGTTGTTTGAGGAAGTCAAATTATAGCTCAGCATTGTTTTGTCGCTGACCTTCAATCTAAGAAGCCCGAGGTTGACGGGCTAGATGCTTGAAAAGATTTTGCTGAACAATGAGGAGAGCCCACCAAAGAATTAGAAGAGGTACCGCTTGATGAAGCTCGGCCCGATCAAGCCATCAGAGTCGGGTCATAGCTGAAGGGAAAGCTTCGGTAGGACTTGATCGAATTTCTTCAGAAGAATGCCGATGTTTTTGCCTGGTCCACATCAGACATGCCTGGAATTAACCCAGATGTCTTGGTCCACCGCCTCAACAAGGACGAAGCATTTCGGTCGGTCAAGCAAAAGAAGAAAAGCTTCGCACTCGAGCATCAAAAGGCTATCGAGGAAGAGGTAGACAAGCTTATTAGAGCCAATTTCATCCGAAAAGTCAACTACCTCGACTAGCTGGCGAATGTGGTCATGGTGAAAAAATCAAATGGCAAATGAAGGATCTACATCGACTTCACCGACCTCAACAAAGCTTGCCCAAAGGACAGCTTCCCTCTTCCTCAAATTGACCAACTTGTAGATTTCACTTCGGGCCACCAAATGCTGACTTTTATGGATGCTTATTCGGGCTACAACCAAATTCGGATGGCTTCCGAAGATGAAGAAAAAACTACCTTCATCACGATTGAGGTATTTATTGTTATCGAGTTATCCCTTTTGGTTTAAAAAATGCAGGTGCAACCTACCAAAGGCTGGTCAATAAAGTCTTCAAGGAGCAAATCGGTCGAAACATGGAGGTATACATTGATGACATGCTGGTGAAGAGCAAAGAGGCATCATGGCATATCAAAGATCTTGCGGAAAGCTTCGCAATACTCCGAAGGTATTGAATGAAGCTCAACCCAACCAAATGTACTTTTGGAGTCAACTCTGAAAAGTTCTTAGGTTTCATGGTCTCTCAACGAGGTATTGAGGCGAATTTACAGAAGATCCAAGCCTTCCAGCAGATGGCTCCTCCAGGATCAATCAAAGAAATGCAACGTCTCACCGAGAGGATAGCGGCTCTTAACTGCTTCATCGCTCGGTCGGCCGAGAGATGCCTTCCCTTCTTCAAAGCACTTCGGTCAGCCAAGAATTTTCAATGGACCCCAGACTACCAAGTCCTTCAAAGACCTCAAAAAATACCTCGGCTCGCCACCTCTCCTTAGCAGTTTGAAGCCAGGGAAAATGCTGAGTCTATACTTGGCGGTCTCTGAGAACATTGTTGGCTCTATATTGGTCTAAGAAGAAAACAAAGTTCAAAGACCGGTCTATTATGTCAGCAAATTGCTCAGAGATGCCAAAACGAGGTATACCCGAGTCGAGAAGATGGTACTGGCTCTGGTAATATCAGTCCGAAAGCTATGACCATATTTTCAAGCTCACACTGTGGCGGTCTTAATCGATCAACCCATCAAGTCAATTATCCATCATCAAGAAGCATCGAAAAGAATGACCAAATGGGCTGTTGAATTGAGTGAACATGACATTCAGTATCAGCCTCATCCAGCCATCAAAGCCCAGGTCCTAGCGGATTTTCTCCTTAAATGCATCATACCCGAAGATGATTCTTCCCTGAACACTCCTGAACAACCAAGGCCCAATGTTCCGTGGTTGCTCCATGCTGATGGGTCCTCCAGCGCAAGGGGCTCTGGCGCCAGTCTAGTTCTCACTAGTCCGGAGGGGGCAACTTTCAAATATGGCATCCGTTTCTCCTTTCCAGCCTCTAACAATGAGGTAGAATATGAAGCTCTGCTCGTCGGATTTTGCATCGCCCACGAGCTCAAGGTTGAAAAGCTAAACGCCTACACTGACTCTCAATTAGTGACTGGCCAGGTACAAGGAGAGTTTGAAGCTCGAAAGCCGAACATGATTCGGTATCTTCAAAAGGTGCGCGATCTATCATCCTGCTTTGCTGAATTTAAAGTCATTCAAATCTCAAGGGCTGAGAATGCGCGTGCCGACCTTTTGTCTTGCCTAACAACCATGAACTAGATGGATCTTGAGAGGAAGTTCCACCTGGAAGTCCTAGAGAAATCTAGCATTGCCGATGCTAATCAAGTAATGCAGGTCGATGTCGAACCATCTTGGATGGATCCTGTACACAAATATCTCAAAGAAGGGATGCTGCCTACTGACAAAAAAGAAGTAAGGAAGCTAAAGATGCAATCATCTTGTTATATCTTAATTGATGATCGACTATATAAGCGATCCTTCTTCATGTCATTACTCAAATGCCTCCGCCCATCGAAGGCCAACTATGCCCTTCGGGAGGTTCACAAAGGCATCTGTGGTAACCATCTTGGCGGCCGGGCTCTGTGCCACAAAGTGCTACGTCAGGGGTATTTTTTGCCAACAATGCAAAGAGATGCTGATGATCTCGTCTGAGCCTGTGATTCGTGCCAATGACATTCAAATGTCCAAAGGCTCCCCTCTGCTCACCTAACGCCCATATCATCCACCTGGCCTTTCGCCAAGTGGGGAATGGATATTCTTGGTCCTTTTTCCCTCGCCACAGGGCAGAGGAAATTCTTGTTTGTTGCAATTGACTATTTCACCAAGTGGGTCAAAGCTAAGGCAGTCGCCCAGATAACCAAAGCTCAGACTAGGGACTTCATATGGAGGTCTATCATTTTTCGGTTCAGCCTCTCTCACACCATCATCACCGACAACAAAAAATAATTCGACAATTCCAAGTTTCGAGAATTCTATGAGGATCATGGCATTCTTCACCGCTTAACATCGGTCGGACATCCTCAAGCCAATAGGGAGGCCGAGGTAACTAACCAAACTCTTTTGCAGGGAATTAAAGCTCGACTTAACCGAGCATGAGGCAGATGGACAAAAGAACTTTGCCATGTGCTGTGGGCTTATCGGACTACCGAAAGGATACCCACAGACCATACTCCATTCAGAATGACTTTTGGTACAAAGGTTGTCATCCCCGTAGAAATCGGGCTTCCTTCCCTATGCATGAAAGGTTATTCAGAAGAATCTAACGATGAGCAACTCCAAACTAATCTGGACCTGATACAAGAGGTCAGGGAGAAAGCCCAGATCAGGATGTCCGCCTATCAACAGAGGATAGCCCGTTATTACTCTACCAGAGTCAAAAGAAAATCCTTCCTTCCTGGCAATTTGGTACTCCAAAAGTCATCCGTGTCAAAGCCACTAGAGCAAGGGAAACTGTTTCGGAACTGGGAAGGTCCCTATCAAATTATGGAGGTGATCAGGCCCGGCACTTATAAACTCCAGGATCTAAACGGAAAATCTATCTCCCGGACATGGAGCTCGAATAATCTCCGCATATATCATTAGTAAAAGTATGCTTTCATTAAACTCGCTCTATTTACTGCCTCAAATTTTATTTTCAAAAGTCTACAAAGTTTTTTGTTCCGATTGCCTTTCTTCTGAAAACAGCAATGAGAAGTAGGTTTTGTTCAATAATCTTTTCAAACCTCGGCAAGGCCGAGTGATCTTCGTACCTTAGCAGCGCCAAGTAAAATATAATCTTTTCAAGCCTCGGCAGGGCCGAGTGATCTCCGTACCTTGGTAGCACTAAGAAAATATAATCTTTTAAAACCTCGGTAGGGCCGAGTGATTTCTGTACCTTGGCAGCATCAAGTAAAATATAATCTTTTCAAATCTCGGTGGGGCCGAGTGATCTCCATACCTTGGCAGCGCCAAGTAAAATATAATCTTTTCAAGCCTCGGTAGGGCCGAGTGATCTTCGTACCTTAGCAGCGCCAAGTAAAATATAATCTTTTCAAGCCTCGGTAGGGCCGAGTGATCTCTGTACCTTGGCAATGCTAAGTAAAATATAATCTTTTTAAACCTCGGTAGGACCAAGTGATCTCCGTACCTTAGCAACACCAAGTAAAATATAATCTTTTAAAACCTCGACAGGGCCGAGTGATCTCTGTACCTTAGCAGCACCAAGTAAAATATAATCTTTTCAAGCCTCAGCAGGGCCGAGTGATCTCCGTACCTTGGCAGCGCCAAGTAAAATATAATCTTTTTAAACCTCGGTAGGGCCGAGTGATCTCTGTACCTTGGCAGTGCCAAGTAAAATATAATCTTTTTAAGCCTCGGCAGGGCCAAGTGATCTTCGTACCTTGGCAGCGCCAAGTAAAATATAATCTTTTCAAGCCTCGACAGGGCCGAGTGATCTCCATACCTTGGCCGCGCCAAGTAAAATATAATCTCTTCAAGCCTTAGAAGGGCCAAGTGATATCTTCAAATAATATCTCAAGCCTCGGCAGGACCGACTGATGTCTTCAAATGATATTTCAGGACTCGACAAGACCGAGTGATGTCTTCAAATAATATTTCAGGCCTCGACAGGGCCGAGTGATATCTTCAAATAATATTTTAGGCCTCGACACGGCTAGGTGATATCTTCAGATAATATCTCAAGCCTCGGCAGGGCCGAGTGATATCCCCAAATAACGTTTCAAGCCTCGACGGGGCTGGGTGATATTTCTAAATAATATTTCAAGCCTTGGTACAATCGAGTGACTCTTCCAGGATGACAGCAAAGCCGATTGATTTCTCTAACTCTTTAGCATGGCCAAATGGCCCTATCATGCTTCGGCAAAGTTAAGTAACCTCTTTCTTTGTGCATCAGCAAGATTAAATGAGTCATTCATCGCTAAGGTAAGACTTATTTTTCCCTTCGGCGAAATCATGCTTATACTATGAGTTAGCAGAGCCGCCCAAGCCTCCCTCTGACCTAAACAGAGATGAACACTCCCTCCTCAAAGGGCTAAGCATCACTAAAGAGCCTAACGAAAAAAAAATGTTTAAAATGCTACTAGCGATCGTGAATTGGCGTTATGATTTGAATAGCATGGCACAAACAAAACGACTCTCATGTCGGAACGACACAATCACATTAGTGGAAAAGTCAATATTTGAAGAAGAAATGGTAAAAGCTTTCTTTATTGATGAAAATTTACAACCTCCTGAGAGGCGTTACAAGTGCATTATAGCATAGAAAATAAAGCAAAATAAAACAAGAAAGCTCAGAAAAGCAGCTTCAGTCGATGACGTTGCTCCAGCTTCCGATCTAAGAAATCATAGAAACTGGATAGCTCCATTGAGTTGCTGGTTAATGCCAAAGAACAAAGAGGCCATCCCTCGGGCACCTCCGTCGGATGAATTAAGGGATCCAAACTGGGCCGGAAGGCCATGGATGCCGATGCTAAGGCTGCCCCCCACTTAAAGTGCCGAGTCACAAGTCACTGCTCAAGAACATAGACAGCGACCCGATCGGCGCGCCGAGTCGCATGTCACTGCCCAAGAGCATAGACAGCGACTCGGTCGGCGCACTGAGTTGCTAGTCACATCGCAATAACATAGATAGCAACCCAGTGCTACTTACCTCCCTCCTCATTAAGAGATAAATGAAGGATCCTCGGACAGATGAACTAAGGGATCCAAACTAAGGATTGAGGGAAGTTCATGTAAGCCAGGGGCCCGTAGATATTTGCATTTTCAGTGGTTTGCAGGGCCCACGGCATATGAAAGGAGCCATACAAGGGGCGTGCACTCCCTGTATGACCCCTATAACCATCCCGTGTGCTCTCCATATGACCCTCAGGACTCCTCCCTTGAGGACTACTTGCTCTTTAGCAACTCCTCTATCACCTCAGCTATCTGGGACGAACCAGCTTTCAGAAGGGGAGCTCGGCCTCTTCACTCTTGACCTCAGTAAAATAGGAGCCATGAGAACCCCTCTGACTCATAGGAAGAAGAGGCTTCGGGAAATGCTCAAACACTGTCTGCTTTACCCCTTTTTATAGATAATGAACCGGGAGCAGCCATTAAAAAGAGGATCTCGGAATACAAAAAGCCACAGTCGCACTGCACCGAAGCCATGTGGCACATCGAGGAAAAGAGGGGCACATTCCAAAGCATATTCGGCATGCCTCCAAGGCCGTGACAAAAGACAAAAGATCTCTTTTTGATCTCAAATCAAGAGCTTTAAATGCTAGAAACCGCCTACGGGCCTTCGGGATATGGATGGACTTGGGGAATCCTCCTTCGAAAATGATGCCATCCAATAGCAATCGGATGCTTAGTGCATATGCAAAATTGACTCATGTTGGAAAAGCCCAATGAGATAAATGCCCCGAGAATAAACAAGATATCTCTCGGTGAGCCACGAACTATTTCAGCTGCTTCGGCAAGAAACAAGCAAAGTTCTTGCTTCGGATAAGCCGAACTATCCGCCTTATTTTGGCCACAACCAAAGTGTTTCCTCCATTTTGACCGTTTCAACTGTCTATCTTACTTCAGTTAGAACCAAGATAATATTTAGCAAGACCGAGCAATCCTACACATCAGAGAATATAATTAAATTGACCTTGATTGGGCAAGACATTCAATTCAGAATTGCTGAGGGCTATCCCGTCTTAAAGTATGGTTCATTCACGATAAGCTATAAGCAAAAAGAAGCAATGGACGGACAAAAAGATTGTTTGAAAACAATGCCCAAAACGATAGAACAAGTAGAAGAAGACACAAGATTCATTCATTAGATTTTGATCAAATTACAAGTAGAAGAAACAAAAATACATGAGCAACCCTCAAGAATCAAGGTTTGGGTCGGTTTCAAGGGCTCCCTCGGCAACGTTTGAAAGAACTTGACTTGGTTCACCCATTTCGAGCACAACTGGGGGAGGGACCTTGGATTCATCTGCGTCGGTCTGAGGACATCCCTCTGGAACCATGGCTTCATCGGTGCCCAGAATAGTTTCAAGATCAACATCTAAGATTTCTTCATATTCAGCTTCGGCAGATACTTTGGTTCCAAGGGTACGGGTATCATATTATTCGGCCTCTAGGAAAGATAGATCTAACTCCGGATATACCCGAGAGATCTTCGCTCGTGTCTCCTCTTCGCCAAACCAAAAAGCATCGACACAAGCCACCTTATGTTCCTTGAGAAATTGGGTTGAATTCTTGTACTCCTTCACGGCCAAAGTGGCTCATCTATTAGCTTCAGCCAATTGACCCTCTAGCTCAGAACTCTTTTGGAGGCTTGAGGCCAACTCCTCTCTCAAGACTTTTGACTGGTTCTGAACCTCGAGTCCAATCCTGCCCATCTGCAAACATAGGGTCGGTTAAAGCTGTAACCAAAAGAAAAGATACGAAAAGAGTTCAGGGGACATTATACCTCCTCTTCCTGCCGAGCCATCTTCGTACTCAGCTCTTGGACTTTGTCAAGAGCTTTCAATTTAGCCTCTTTATTTTTCTGGAGCCGTCCTTAAGATCATTAATCCGCGATTGTTTCTCTTTGATCTCCCGTTGAGATTGATCAAGGTCGGCAGTGAGCTTGGCAATTTGATCATACTACCATTTTATTCAGCCTTCCCTATCGGCGAGCTTCCTATTCAAACTTGTGAGTTGATCTTGCTGTCACTGATACCTATGCTCCTCCTCATCAAACCTTTTATTCCAGCTACTTTTCTCCTTGGTGAAACTCTCCTTCAATTCACCCCATCTTTCGTTGAAACGTTGCTGCATAGCCTTCATCTCCTCAGTATGTTTGAATTTGATTTGTGACAGCTCCAGGCAAGCCTTATTGGATTGTTCGTGAAAACCGTGGAGCTCCTTAACTTGAATTTCGAGCTAAGAGGCTCTCTCAATGTTGGCTTGATAAAGACTTGCTCACCTTCTCAAGATCTCTCTAAACAAATGCCAGAGCTTTGGAAAGTTTGTCAGACGATGCCACCCTCTCCCGAAGACCAGTGGCCTCCCTCCTGGCTTGAGCACAGGCCCCCATGGCCATGTTTAAGCACCAACCCGGTGCTCTCACAATTAAAGCATTCTGCTGAAAAGGTATATGTGAGAAAACATAACCGAGCCAACCGACAAAAGTTTATTACCTCGACAAAATGACTTACCCGAGAGGCATAGTTCGTGGCGATCTTCATGAGGGCAGGGCTATCGATCTTGGGAAGGAGATAAACATCCTTCGGCACACCGAGCTACCCGAAAGCCACCTCGACGAGATCTTCTGTAGTGGACGCACCCGCCGAGGAACTCTCTCCCATGCGCAGCATGGACAGCATCAAAGAAGCAAACATATCCTCCACCAGCGGGTCATGGGTAAGGAAGTTCACGGCCAAAGGATTGATCCGAGGAGCTTCGGCCTGTGGAGCTTTCATCCGCTTAGCCTCCTCCATTAAAACCTTAACCTGCGAAGCCTCGGACACTTCAGCTTCGGCTAGAGAAATTTTGGTCCGAGCGTCCCCTCCACCCAATGGTTCTTCTTCACCTGCAAGCATTTCCACGTCTTCAATAGGCTCCATTGGAGCCTCAGCTTCCTCTGTGGCATCTCCCAATGCCTCGGGAGAAAGTTCCCCAGTGAAAAATCCCTCGCAAATCCCAGTTGTTAATTCAATTTCTCCTTCAACCTCCGTCGGCTCTCCCTCGGGCAACTCCATTTGAGTCTT
Organism: Calamus simplicifolius; assembly: GCA_900491605.1. NCBI lineage: Eukaryota > Viridiplantae > Streptophyta > Magnoliopsida > Arecales > Arecaceae > Calamus > Calamus simplicifolius. The sequence goes on from UESW01004082.1 coordinate 895,414, forward strand.
GGCGGTAGTGATTACCTCCTTCGCCCCCTCAATTAAGGCAGGGGTCTCTCCCTCACCCATATACGATACCATAAGGCTGCCAACCTCCACCGGGCAAGGCTGATCAACACCGACCGAGGAGATTGCCGGGCAAACTGATGGCAACCCCTCCGGGTCGTCTGATACAACTATAATTTGGAGAGGAAAAACTTCAACAGCCTCCTCCAAGCTTCCCCCAACAACTTGTTCCTCCTCCACTGCCACATCTCCTTCTGGCAGGGAGGGCTCATCAACCGTAGCTGATGCATTCACTTCCCTCTTCTTCAGAGTGAAGGAGTGTTAACCAACGCTGGTTTGCCTCGGCCCCTTTGAGTGAGGTCCGGAAGAGTGGGGTTTCTTCTCAGATTTAGGCCTTTCACCAGAGCTAGACCCCCTCTAGCATTTGCCTAACTCCTTCCATATTTGACCCACGAATGCTGACCTTTTGGCTATAGACACAGCAAACAATCATTTAGATTGCAGTAAAATCATCTGAATATATCGACTGCATGAAGATGAAAGACAACTTACCCTGGGGGTCAAAGGAGCTCAACCTGGCGGCAAAGAGGGCATCCTCAGACAAGAGGGCGCTAGCCAAAACACTTAACCGCTATGGAGGGTCACCAAGTCTTTCTTTTTCTGTTCAGACCACTCTGAGCGAGCCTCTGGATCCTTCACATAATTCGTCCATGCCCAAGGGAAATCTGAGCCAATGTTCCCCTCGATGATGAAAAACTTGGACTTCCACTCTTTTATGGATGATGGATTGTCTGATATCATCTTGAATGACTTCTGAGGATCGATATAGGGCCACTCAGAGTTCCTTCCAGAAACTAAGTTGTAGCAGACTTGGAATATGGGGAGGGTTGCAGTTACCTCAACACGGCTGCACATTGAGATAAATCCAATGAGGTTGCGCTAGCTGTTCGGAGCCACCATCGTCGGACATATGTTGTAGAATCTCATGACCTCCTTCACTAACGGGTGAAGTGAAAACCAAAGACCTGCTCTTAAACTTTCCTTATAGAAAAATACTCCGCGACCCAACTCCATTGGAACCCTATGCTCGGCCCTCGGAAGCCATAGAGCGACATCCCGAGGGACCTTGTATCGATGGCATATTCTATCCAAATCTTCAAGGGTTCTCTCATAGGCTATGTCGTTCGGACCCTTCATGTTGTCGAGTTGAAGGACGAAGCACAAATGAGCTCACGGGAGTTTTGAGAATGGAGAACTCTGAGGAAGAAACGAGAGGGCATTGCAGAAAAGACACCCTCCTAGCCCCCCTTTCCTCCGTAAAAAGCATTTCAAGAGAGAAGCCCTAAGCACTAAAATCACCATTATGAGCACCATAAACATCGGGGTCTCGCCACGTGGGACTTCCCCAATCGCTGCCCACAAGAAACGAGGGGTTTTCTCCTTGTGCAATGATAAAATATGATGATGGAGCAGCGGCCTGCCATTTACGAGACCATCATTACGCATCCCTTCAAATCCCTCTGAATGAGGTTATTCTAAACTCTACTCCCTACATCCAAATTTACACTTCGGACTAGGAAGTGGGGGGTATGTGATGAGGGGTAAAATTATCATTGCATTAATGTTTGTGCAATCCAAGATATCGGGTCGAGACCAATCTCTACATCCCGTCGGACAGCTGTCACATCCGAAGAATAGCAGGGTCGAATCGCCTTCAGCGGAGCCCAGTCGCCTTAACAAATCGAGCTATTCTCGCACTTTGATAGATCGAGCCATTCTCGTGCCTCGGCAAACCGAGCTATTCTCGTGCCTCGGCAAACTAAATTATCTCTACGCCCCGGCCAGACCAAGGCATTTAAGCACCTCTGCGAAACCAAACATGAGAGAGTTCTAAGCCGTAATAATTGAACAAGACCTCCAGCAAAAAATTATGCAAATAATGCCGGACATGGCCTAAGGCCTATAGAATAGCCTAGGGCCTACAGAATTGTCGAATCTCAAAGCATCAACCAACTCTCCTAGCCGTCAATCCTCTAACTAACTAGATACGGATCCTACCGGACTCGCAACAAACTTGATCCGAATCTTATTTGAATTTTAACGGTTTTCGGACCCCCTATGATGCGCTCAAGGAATTAGGTGATCGCCTATAAATACCCTAGCCCTGAAGTCTTTCAGGTACGCTTCCACTGACACTCTAACTAAGAAAACTCCATTGAAGCTTGAGCAGAACTCCGAGTTCTCGAGAGGCCACGGACCTTAAGAAACTCTTCTACGAGAGCCTTCTCCTCATATCTGCTTGCTGTGAATTTTCGCTGACTTGGGCGTCGGAAGGTCTTCCGTAGAGGGCCACCCCAGACACTCTCTACATGAGGACTGTCTTGCAGGTTCCATCCGGGCGAGAAACCAGCATCCTGATCCGGAGCCGAGCTGCACCCGAGTCGAAGAGCGGATTTCTGCAGCAAAAAGAAGCAACCAAATTTACACGACATTATCTGACGAGCAAGAGGCGGATGTTGCTGCAAAAGCTCCCTCAAGTTGTTTTCCACATCTGCCATCTGTTTTTCAAAGTATGTATTCCCTGGAAGTCTGTCTAAAGCACAACAGACTGGCTTATTTCAACCAAACTTTCATGCTAGAAAATTTACTGTATTTAAATTGTACCTAATGAACTGCAAAAGCATATAAAAGCTTAGAACAGACCAGCAAAGCATGGTAGGCAAATGGAGGCCAAGCCCAGCAGGGCAAAGATTGGTCGGTCTTGCTTAAGTACACTCTAATTTTAGCTCATTGCCATGAAAGTAAACAATATACCATGCCCAGAAATATAACCATGTTTAAATTTTGCACCTTTGCATTCTCATTATAAACTAGGTACGTAAATTTTTGTGATCAGTTGTATATTGAGATTCCAACTTTACATAGCTATTTCCCATCTAACTCTTCTTTTCATTTTACTAAAACCCCTATACCAGAAAGTTGTTTGCATAACTCGAGAAACCATAACTTTACACTTTGTTAATAAGTTAAATAAATTTATTAAGTATTAGATAGAAATGGAGCTGGTTTGCATGTATATCTTTAACACCATAAGCCCATCGAATTCATGTAGCATTGAAAACTTAAGTTCAAGTTTTCAAATCTGTAACTTGTCATCCAACACAACACCGTCAACTTAAGCCAAAATGCAAGCGAAGAAACCGACCCATGATTGATGTAGAGACGGAATCTCAAAAACTCCATGCAAAAACTTTCAATTTTTTGATTAAGGGGTGGCTTTCAAAATGTACTGGTCTGTAACTACCGTACAGGAATTGTTTGCCATCATATACCAATAGATTTATATATATTTGTCTCGCCAGGCAGCTGGTGCAGCTCCTCGAAGGTTAAATAAGCACGCTTTTTTTCTCTCCTTAGTTCGCATTTCGTTCGATCTGCACCTAAAAGCCAAGGATTACTCACTTCATTTCAAATTGTCCATAGGATCATTATGCACAAGCTTTCACATTCTAGAAATGTATCAAATGACATGGATATTAACTACAAAACCAAAAGAGATATGATAAAGGTCACCTTTGTGCTCTATAGACCAAAAGAAAAAACAAGACAACTAACAACAAACCTAGATTGAGCACTGTGATGTCCCTTTCAATTGTTTCACATCGGATAATTGGGAGTTGGTTGAGTGGTTTATAATCGGTTAAGCAAGACGAACAAGGTCCACACCAACTTGGGCCACCACAGCCCAAAAAGGGATCCAATTGATGTGGACCTTGTCCGTCTTGCTTTCTTGTAACGAAGCGGGCCCGTGGGCCCGGGTCGTTACAATATGGTATCAGAGCCTCGCACCAATCGAAAGTGCATGAGCTAAGTGCCACACAGGATAAAGTGCTACATCCATGGGGGATGAGAGCCACCTCTTAAACCTATGGGGGCCACCTCTAGAATCCTCATTGGGAGGGGCATCACAATCTACCCCCCTTACAGAGACGATGTCCTCGTTGCCAGGGGCAATTGATCATAACCACCAGGCAGGTAAGATTCTAGAGGTGCCCCCACAGGTTCAAGAGGTGGCTCCCATCCCCCATAGATGTAGCACTTTGTCCTGTGTGGCACTTAGCTCCTGCACTTTCGACTGGTGCGAGGCTCTGATACCATATTATAACGACCCGGGCCCACAGGCCCATTTCGTTACAAGCACCATAACCATGCATGGAAAATTAAGCACCTTGGCAATCACAGGTTCATCATTTCTTTTCTCTTCTCATGAAATAGTCCATATAAGTCTTTCAAGCATGGTATTTTAAATAGTGATTTCTTGAAGTTCTCTTTTAGACCTTGACATATTAGTAACAAAGGACCTAATTAAGATCTCGTTGTTATATATATTGAGTAATAAGATTTTATAACTTTACTTGCTTTGTATAAGCTAATACTTCTATCCTTGAGAATATCAAAGTTAAAGTGGAGGAATTTAAATATGCAGTTAGAATCATATCAATGACTTTGTGTATATTGTTTTAAATGACCTGTCTTTGGCTCCACCTTAAGATCTTTCTTAACGGCCATAAGATATACTTTCACTCCTATTGGTTCTTCAAGTTTGAATTTTGGTAATGATTTTAATGATCTCTTTGGTGATGGTCGCTATAGTAATTTGGTCCCTATCATTCCTCCACCTATTTCATCTTAGCCACTACCCTTTACTTGACATTGCACCTAGATGAAAAGAATAGATATGCCAATAATGTTGTAAAGCTCACCCTATTGCCAAAAGTTCACTTTAAAATTGAAAGAACATATTATCATAAGATATTTACTCTTATAACAAACATGTGAATGCTAATAATTTATTTGCATTCTACAACTAAAAACTATCACTTTCATTAATTAGATATCCATAATGCCTTTTTCCATAGAGTCTTGGTTGAGGAAGTGTATGGATTATATTTCTCTCGGAAATCATAGCAGGGGAAACAAAGCAGTGTGCCATCTCTACAACTTAATCTGTGCCTAAAATAAGTATCCAAAATCGCTTTATCAAGTTCTTATATAATTACATTAAGCAAAAGTTCTCATATGATTACATTAAGCAAGTTCTAATAAAATTATATTAAGTAAATTGTTTTCCCTGCAGAAGAATGGTATTTATATTTTTGTCTTATTATTTATTGATAATATTATAACATCTTTCAATACTTCCATATAAAAAGCCTTAGCCAGCTTAAGTATTTATTTTGCATGGAAATTGCTAGCTTGAAGCAAATTATATATTTTTCTCAACATAAATATAATTTTGATATTCTTCATTATTCTAGTCTTAATAATGCTTGCATGTTAAAATTCTTAGAGGATTAAAATCTTAATGACTACATCAAATGCCAAGTACTAATGGATCGTTTAACTTGGAATCAATTAATAGGCTAACTAATTTATCTCACTATCACTTGACCAAACACTATTCTACCAATAGCACTTTTTTGTGGTAATTGGGGAGAGCACATAAGTGGCTAGGAAAAACCACTCCTTGAACGTCCACAAACAAAATTATGCTTAAATCCTCTAGAGGGCCATCGCACCAGGTAGTCATGCATGCAAGGGACGCTGCTTTGTTGGCAAGGAGATCACTTGGTTTCCTTATCTAAAAGTATATCATATCATCCAATGATGATGGTTAGAGGTAATCATCTGTCAAATACTTCAAATATATGAATGGAAACACTGGGATGGAGATTGAGTCCAGTTTATGATAGTTGAAAAATCCCTTCAATCACAACCTATTCTTAGGAGCATAAGATAGTAACTTCTTCATCCCATACCATGCCTTTGTTAACTCTACTTATGGCATTGAATTTAGTTAAAGAAATTGAAGCAACAGAAATAAAATATAAAGGCCAAAGGGGGGAGGGGTGAATGGGGTTATAAAAAATTTAACAATAACTCAAGCACAATTTCAAGAAGGATAAATACAAAAATATAAAGAGCAAGAAAATAAATGAGGTAAGAGATTTTATAGTGGTTTGGTACTCCTTCCCTATATCCATTCCCCAAGTCTCTTGTTTAGGTATTCTACTATTCAATCTTTTTTTTCTAGATGAAGATCAACCTTTCTTATAATCTCTCATTTTCTTTAGGCTAAGGAGTAACCCTCACAAATGATCACTACAAGAGAATTAAAATATAGCGATGCTCAAATGCGTCACTAATGCATCACTAAATATACTATTGCGATGCATTAGCGACGCAATAACGGCGTCGCTACGATGATCATCACAATCTCACTTTATCGCAATTGCGTCGCTTAACAGCGACTCTCTGCGACGCAACAAATGCGTCGCAATATATTGCGACACCACTAAATGCGTCGCAATATTGCGACACATCCTAAATGCGTTGCTAATTTTAAAATTAATTTTTTAAAAATATTTGCGATGAAAAACCTCATCGCAATTGAGTCGCTAATTAATTAATTTATTTTTAAAAAATTTAATTAGCGGTGCATTAGTGACTGAAATTGCATCGTTAATATTTCTAAAATATTATCATTAAATATTACGACGCATTAAATTGCGTCGCAATATTGCGATGCATTTAGTTGCATCGTAATATTTAATAATAATATTTTAGATATATTAGCGACGCAATTTGAGTCGCTAATGTCGCTAATTAATTTTTTTAAAAAATATTGCGATGCCAGGTCATTGCGTCGCAATATTTAATAATAATATTTTTAAAATATTAGCGATGTAATTTCAATCGCTAATGCGTCGCTAATTATTTTTTTAAAAAAAAATAAAATATTAAAAATTAAAATGGTTAATACAATTTCATTACATTTAAATATTGATCGAAACATTCATCACTCATATTGATCCAAATATTTATCATTCAATTTCCAAAAATAATTAATATATTAAAATTTTAAAGTTTTCATGTACGAAATATAAAAAGTAAAGAAAAAAATACATCAAGAATCTGCACGATCACGTGGAGGCTGAAAACCCTGCGACATGCGGCTAACCATATCCTGCAACTGATGCATCTGCTCTCGCACGTCTGCAAGCTCCTGCTGAAGGCCTCCCGTACGCTGCTCGAACTCATGCTCAACCTCCTGTCGAACCTCCTACCGAACGTCCTGTCGAACCTCCTGACGAACCTCCTGCGTGATAGATCTTCGAATGTCGTCTAAACGCTCGGCAGGAATATCGCCAGAATATCGCGAGCTGAAGGCCTGATGGGAAAAATATGCAGAAGCTCTAGTGCCCAGACCATAGACCCTGTGGTCTCGCAGCTGGGCACCAACAGCCTCCAAAACACACGTCGACTCTCCTCTGCTGAGAGTTCGACGGGCGTCCCCCCATTAGTGGAGTCGACCTACGATGCCTGGGAGTGAAGCTCCTCGACTCGTGTCTTTGAATTATAAAATCAACAAAAATGAATCAATAAATTTCTTTAAATAAAATTTTAGAAATTAAACAGATACAACATAAAGCTAATTTCTTACCGCAACCTCCCGTGATCGTGTATCGACCCAGGAACCATCCCTCCTGGTGTGTGTCGCCCTGAATAGACGAAACTCACCAGGATCTCCACCCTCCTGCTCAGACTATAACAACAGAAAAATTAATATTAATGTAAGTATTTGTAAATAACTAAATTAGTAATTAAATTATTTATGTTTTCTTACCATACGGCGTCTGTGCTCCTGAATCGAAATGGAGCCCGAAGTGTGGCAGGAGAGACCCGTGCCAGGATCGCCCCTCTCGGATCGGCGGTTCATGCTGGCTGATGCGGACCTCCTGCACCAGCCATCAGACTGCCAGACTTGCTGCCACTCATGCCAAATACCCTCTGGCACATGCGCAGAACGGTGACCCGATGACCTCCAACGATGAAGCATGTCGGAGTATCGGCGTCCCGTAAGAGCTTCCCTTGCTGCCCTAATGGCATCATGGCTGGCAGGGTCCCACGTAAATTTTTTCTGCATTAAAATAAATAGTTAGTTTCAGAATTTATTAAGATTAAGAAATTTTATATCAGTGATAAATTGTATTTAATAAGTTTACCTAAAACTCTGAAAAATAAAACTCCCTCATGGCTGCAGTACATGGCTTCAATCGTAGCCACTGAGATCCGCACACCTCTGAAAATGGAGCTGATGTGGCTCGATACATGATGCTGCTCAATAAATCTGTTAAAAAATGCATGTTTATAAGTAATTGACTTAAAAACATAAACATATATTTTTAATTAGTATATACTTATAGCCCATGAACATCCAGTCGAAGTACGGTGCGGCCGACGGTGGAAGAACTCTCGGAGGTCTGTGCCGATCAGCTGAATGATAATACCAATGCAGGATCACCGCCGACTGCTAGAGAAATCGGAGGCTGAGCGATGTGTGGAAATCAAAACTCTCCATCTCCAAAGCTCATGTGATCTGATGCGGCAGGGCTACGTCCCTGCTCACTTCGTCCATCGTCGATAGATCTACCTCGGCCCATCATACTGAAAATACTAAAGATTCATGAATGTAATTACGATTAATGATTGAATATGTAAAAATATAACATTTATAAAAATAAATTAAATTTAAAAAAACCTTTATGTTTAGTCGGTTTCATTTGTTTCGTGAAATCTTGGTTCAACATCCGATGCCGTATCGGACTGCAATTCAGTTTCATTATCATCGGAAGGAAACCGAACATTTGCATCCGTAATTTCTTAGACATCACCATTTGGATCTCTAAGTGATGTTTCATGAGCCCTTGTGTCGTCCTCAATTGCATGCATTTACATCTCATCCTCTTGAAATGCAGGGCACTCGGCTGATTGACTTGATGAACTCTCGTCTAATACGATTGTTGAACGTGGGATGATTTTAGAAATAGCCCATCAATCTCACTTGTCGTTGCGCAAACTTGGATATCCGCAGTAAAATACTTGCTGAGCTTGGGATGCAAGGATGAATGGTTCATATTTTTGCAATCTTTGTCGATGGTTCACTTCAACTAAATTGTAGTCGTTATGAACCCTTTTGCCCATAGGAACTGTCAGATCGAACTAATCGCAATGAAATAATACGGTTCGTTTCATAGGCCAACCGGGATATTCAACTTCAACCACTTCTACTAACTTTTCGTAATAATCCTGCATATTTGCTCCAACACTTTCTCCTTTAACACACACGCCCTAATTCTGCGTGCCTCTTGAAACTGCGAATCGTTCAATCTGAAATTTGTACCCAATAACAAAATAGACAGTAGAGGTTGTTACGGTCTTCAATGGCCATTGCGATAGACATTTAATGAAAATATTATCGGTTGTGGACCATGGACCGTTTACCTATAAATTAATAAGCTATTCACAACCAATTCAAAAAATAAAAGCCATGATTGAAATTGATTGAGTGATACTACTCACAAATTCATAAAACCAGTAAGCAAACTTCGTTTCTAACTTCTGCTGAATTGCAACTTGGCTGATGTTTGGATTCATCTGTCGTTGTCTATCACAATACATCCTTATGGGATGATAATGATTAAAACTTATGTTAGCAATTAAATATTATGGTATATTGTAATTTAAATTATAAGTTCCAATTAAGCATTGAAGTATACACTTACTCAATATATGGATCGACTTCTCTATAGTTCATTAGGATGTGATAATGTGCTGCATTATACTCCATATCGCTAAGATTTCTTGACTTCTGCCTCCCAAATGAACGGTCGATACCTTTAAAAATTTATATTCTACTGTCATTAGGTTCTCCTTCGTCCACACATACGTCATCGTTACGACCAAGATTTCGGCTCCTCGTGTGGACGTGACCCTCAAAGTAATGTGATGCAAAAGCTGAAACTTCTTCGACCAAGTGTGCATTACATATAGAACCTTCAACCCTTGCCTTATTACGCACATTATTTTTTAACTTTTTAAGGTACTTATATGTAAAGTTGAGACAAAAAATTAACCAATTTTCTCGCAATGAAATAATATTTGAAATGTCAACATGTCTTAATGATGTACATATTTACCTCTCAAAAGGACAGATCCAGCGATACTGCATGAGACCAGCTATGCTCGCTTCGTATGGCAAGTTAACCGGTAAATGCTCCATTGAGTTAAAAAAACTGGGAGGAAATATTCGCTCCAGCTTGCATAAAATAATTGAAATTTCCTCCTCAAGCCTTGCCATTGATGCAGAAGTAATGACTGCGGCAAACAACTCCTTGAAGAACAAGCTGAGCTCCGTCAATGCCTTCTAGACATGTTGTGGAAGCAACTCATGAAAAGCTATAGGCAATAACCATTGCATAAAAACATGGCAATCATGACTCTTCATGCCGAACAACTTGAGCTTATGCATGTCCACACACCTACCGATATTCGAGGCATAACCATCTAAAAATTTTAACCCTCTAAGCCAGTTACATAAAACTTCTTGTGAATTTCTGTCAAGAGTGTAACAGGCTTTAGGATAGGTCCCATCGGCACTCCTCCTCAAATCACCTCTTCTGCAATACTGATTAAGTTCTTCTCTTGACTTTGCAGTATCTTTGGTTTTTCCCGGGATGTTTAGCACCATGTTAAATATGTTATCGAAGAAATTTTTCTCGATATGCATAACATCCAAGTTGTGCCGGATGAGATTTGTGCTCCAATAAGGCAAATCCCAAAATATACTCCGCTTCTTCCAGTTATGTTCTTTACATATACGGCCATTTATTCTATCTACATCTGGTTCCTAATCATACCTCAACCCCAAATGCTCTATAGTGTCAAATATATCCGTGTCGGACCTAACCGGTTCGGTGAATTTTGTGACTGCTTTGTTCTTTCGGAAGGTGATCAAGTTACGCCTGTAAGGATGATTTGGGGGCAAGAACTTCCTATGATTATCAAACCATGATTGCTTACCACTCTTCTGCAATGTAAATGCATCCGAATCATACATGCAATGAGGGCATGCCAGACGTCCAGTAGTGCTCCAACCAGACAACATTGCATATGCCGGGAAGTCACTTATTGTCCACATCAAAGCAGCTCTCATGATGAAATTCTGTTTCATAGAAATATCGTAGGCTACGACTCCTGTTTCCCACAACATTTTCAATTTGGCCACCAATGGTTGCAGGAAGACATCAATCTTTTCCTTTGAATTTGATGGTCCTGGAACCAAAACTGTAAAAAACATTGCAGTATCTTTCATGCACTTCCATGGAGGAAGGTTATATACAGTTAGTATCACAGGCCAACATAAATATTGTTACCCCGCTTGACCAAATGGTTGGAAGCCATCGGTACAAAGACCTAATCTCACATTCCTTATATCTTCAGCGAAATCAGGATGATTTTCATTGAAATGCTTCCAAGCTTTTGAATCTAATGGATGCCGCATTTCATCCTCTTTAGATTCATGTTCGACATGCTATCTCATATTAGCAGCTGTAGCCTCAGATCTGTATAATCTCTGCAAGTGTGGGGTAAGAGGAAAGTAATGCATCCTCTTGTAAGGCACACTTTTCCTCCTACTTGTACTGGCTCCCCCTTCACTGTTTTTGTACCTCGATTGCCCACAAATCTTACACCATTTCAGCTCTGAGTCTTCACCTCAATATATCATACAATTGTTCAAGCAACAATCGATCTTATTAACTGGGAGCCCTAGCCCACGCAACAACTTCTTCGTTGAGTAAAAACTGTCGGCTACAACATTATCATTTGGCAAAATTCCTTTGATTAACCCAGCTACAAAATTGAACGCCTTTTCTGATAATCGATGTTCTACCTTAATATTCAACAACTGAGCAATCGTAGACAACTGGAAATGTCCCTCACAATCAGGATACAATTCTTGATTTGCAGCATGCAACATATCATAAAATTGTTGTGCATCTGGATTTGGTTCTTCCATAAATGTATTCTGATTGAATTCATTACCCGATACATTCATCACCATTTCTTCATGTGTTTAAATTTACAAATGGTTCATCTTCGGGAATTGACACTTGTTGGCTTGTAACAGCTACCGAAATTTCCTCCGGTTCACCATGACAGTACCAAACATCGTAATCAGAAGCAAACCCCTTTTTACACAAATGCACCTTAACAGTTTCAACATCTCTGTAGGCTTTATTTTGACACCTATGGAAGTTGCATGGGCTCCTAATCCTAGGCCCATCCATCCATTCAGGTTGGCTACATGCAAATGCGATAAATTCTTGCAATCCATTCAGAAAATCTGGATTAAGCAAGCCATCTTTTATCCTTGCATACATCCACGAGCGAGCCCCGCTCATTTTTGACCGACTTATACAATTTCTGTTAAACCATTAAAGGAAACTACAATATAAAACTATATTAGCATTAGTACATATATAACTAAATTATTTCTTTTACTCAACTAAGGTAAATAACAACTACTTAAATCATTTATAACTAAACCAATTTTCTTTTACACAACTAAGGTCCCTACCCTGCAAGGCCGGGCCACGATTACGAAAATTGCTGTGCTAGCAAGGACCGAGGCACAGGTTCATGCCAGGCTAATGCTAGGGATTGGGTTCGAGCCGGGCTGCAATGCGGTCCGTTCAATCATCGGACTTCACAAGCAATCAAGTGTCCTAAATTAATTCCACCTTCACTCTATGTCTAAAAGGTGAGGCCCTATCCCATTCAAGAATATTTTTTTGTGATATATTATTCTGCTATTAATTATCATCGATGGTTTACATTGAAATTTCAGCAGCATTTCTCCATATGTTCTCTTAAATGTGTGGCATATATTCCACACTAGGAGAATGCATGAGCAAATACAAACCGCAATCTCAACCAACGATGATTAATTGCAGACTAACATATTGCAAAAAATATTCTCAAACTGTCCTCCAGGACAATTTGAGAATTTGCAAGACTAAGTCTTACAAATTTTCAAACGGGTCTAAAGGTTATAGTGTTATGATTAATAATATAGAAATCCGAAGACAATCGAACTTATGCTTGTTATTCATAAATTCTTATCAATTATACATATATAGGAATAGTATTCTATATATATATATATAGTCACTGACTTCTTAAGATTATTATGTCCAATATAAATGTTTGTGAAGACTAAAATATAAATCATTGAAACTGCTAATTTGTTGCTGAAAATTAAATAAAACTACAACAAGACTTTCATTCTAGCATTACATAATTTAATGCATCATTCAATTTGAAGCAGAATGTAAATAATCAAGACATAACAATTGTAAATAACTACAAATGCACAAATATTATTGCATAAACTTCTATAAAGAAATAAAATACGCTTGGTAGCTTATTGAACCAACATGATGTATCATGCCAATTCTCTAAGCCACATGTGAAAAACAGTCATGAAAATGAAAAGCACAACTCCTACTATTTTTTTTAATAAACGGTGGCCAGTGGCCAGGCCACCGCTGGCCACGGCGGCGGTCGTGGCCGTCGTCTCCGGCCGCGGCCTAAGACGACGGCCACGGCCGCCGCCGTGGCCGGAGACCAAGGGGTGGGGAAAAACCCCATTTTTTTTAAACGGTGGCCTGGCCACCGTGGTCGTGGCCGGTGCCTCAGGGGTTGGAGAAAAACCCCACCCCATTTTTAATTTTTTTTAAACGGTGGCCAGGCCACCGCCGGCCACGGCCGCCGCCGCCGGCACCTCAGGGGTGGGGGAAAAACCCCACCCTATTTTCATTTTTTTTAAACGGTGGCCTGGCCACCATGGCTAGGCCACCGCCGGCCACGGCAGCGGCCGTGGCCGGCGCCTCAGGGGTGAGGGGAAAACCCCATCCCGACTGATTTTTTTTTAAACGGTGGCCGGGCCACCGTGGCCTCAGACGCCAGCCACGGCCGCCGCCGTGGCTGGTGACTCAGGGGTGGGGGAAAAACCCCACCCCGACTATTTTTTTTTTCAACGGTGGCCTGGCCACCATGGCCAGGCCACCGCCGGCTAGGGCCGTGGCCGTGGCCGTCGTCTACAGCCACGGTCGTGGCCGTCGTCTGAGACAACGGCCACGGCCGCTGCCGTGGCCGTGGCCTCAGTGAAACAGGAGGGCGGGGGGTTGGGGGAGGGGAGGGGGGGCCGACCTCGGTCTGTAGGGGATGCCGCCGGGGGGGGGAGCTGCCACCGGTGGTTCCTAGCGCTGGGGGAGAGGGCGAGGGCAGCCGGATGAGGGACGGCGGCGGTTAGGGTTAGAAGAGGAAGAAGAAGAGGACCGGGGGGGGCTGGGCGCGATTGGCTTAAATATTTGGGATTAGTGACGCAATTTTGTGTCGTTAATTCCTCGCTATTTTTTAAAAAATTTATTTTGGATTAGCGACGCAATTTACATCGCTAATACGTCGCAAATTTAGATTTTTTATTATTTTTTTGGGAAAATTAGCTACACAAATAATTGTGTCGCTAATGAGTCGCTAATTTGACGGCAATTTTCAGTGGAAAATTTTTTATTACCTGGGAAAATGCATCGCTAATGCGTCGTAATATTTTAATTTATTAATTATATTTCATAAAATTTATTTTTTTGAAAATAATTGCGACGCAAAAGTTTGCATCACAATGTTTCATTTCTATTTTTTTAAAACATTTCTTTGTTTTAAAAATATTGCGACGCAATACATGCGTAGCAATTTTAAAATTAATTTTTCTTAATTTTCTGATTTATTGCGTCGCTAATGCGTCGCTATTTAACATAATTTATTTTTTAAAAACATTGCGACGCCCTGACTTGCATCGCAATATATTTATTCAATAAATATATTTGATTAAAAATATTTTTTCTAAAAATAATTGCAACGCAAATGATTGCATCGCAATATTTTATTTTTAATTTTTTTTACAACATTTATTTTTTAAAAAACTATTGCGGCGCAATACGTGCGTCGCAATAAAAAATTAATTTATTTAAATTTCCTTGTTTATTGCATCGCTAATGCGTCGCTATTTAACATAATTTATTTTTTAAAATAATTACGACGCTACGACTTGCGTCGCAATAATTTTATTTGATAATTATATTTGATAAAAATTATATTTTCTAAAAATAATTGCGATGTAAACGGTTGCGTCGCAATATTTTATTTTTAAATTTTTTAAAACATTTATTTTTTAGAAAAACATTGCGACGCAATACATGCATCATAATTTTAAAAATTAATTTTTCTAAATTTTCTGATTTATTGCATCGCTATTTAATATAATTTATTTTTTAAAAATATTGCGATGCCCTGACTTGCGTCACAATAATTTTATTTGATAAATATATTTGATAAAAATAATTTTTCTGAAAATAATTGCGACGCAAATGGTTGCATCGCAATGTTTTATTTTTAATTTTTTTACAAAATTTATTTTTTATAAACTATTGCGACGCAATACGTGCGTCGCAATATAAAAAATTAATTTATTTAAATTTCCTTGTTTATTGCATCGCTAATGCATCGCTATTTAACATAATTTATTTTTAAAACAATTTTTTTTAATATTTTTTTTAAAATTTTCTTTTTTAACATTTTTATTTTTACTGAAACTAATTGTGACCGATCTCGCACCACTCCAATCGATCCGACGGTTGGGATCGATCCAAGCCATGATCGATGGCGGTCGGCGATGACCGATCTCGCACCGTCGCGATCGAACCAAGCCATGATCGATCACTGTCGGCGACGACCGATCTCGAACCGTTGCGATTGATCCGATCGGAGACGATCCGATAATTGCGATCGATCCAAGCCATGATCGATCGCGGTCGGCGACCACCGATCTTGCACCATTGTGATCGATCCGATCGGCGACGATTCGATGGTTGCGATTGATCCAAGCCATGATCGATCGCGGTCGGCGACGATCGATCTCGCACCGTTGCGATCGATCCGATCGGCGACGATCCGATGGTTGCGATCGATCCAAGCCATGATCGATCCTGGTTGGCAACAATCGATCTCGCACCGTTGCGATCGATCCAAGCCATTATCGATCCCGATCGGCGACGACCGATCTCATACCGTTGTGATCGATCCGATCGGCAACGATTCGACGGTTGCGATCGATCCAAGCCATGATCGATCCCGGTCGGCGACGACCGATCTCGCACCGTTGCGATTGATCCGATTGGCGATGATCCGATGGTTGCGATCAATCCAATCAAGCCATGATCGATCCCAGTTGGCGATGATCGATCTCGCACCATTGCAATCGATCCAAGCCATGATCGATCCCGATCGGCGACGACCGATCTCGCACCATTGCAATTGATCTGATTGGCGATGATCCAACGGTTGCGATCGATCCAAGCCATAATCGATCCCGGTCGGCGATGATCGATCTCGCACCGTTGCGATCGATCCAAGCCATGATTGATCCCGGTCGGCGACGATCGATCTCGCACCGTTGCGATCGATCCAAGCCATGATTGATCCCGATCGGCAACGACCAATCTCGCACCATTGCGATCGATCCGATCGGCGACGATCCAACGGTTGGGATCGATCCAAGCCATGATCGATCGCGGTCAACGATTACCGATCTTGCACCTTCGCGATCGATCCAAGCCATGATCGATCGCGGTCGGCGACGACCGATCTCGCACCGTTGCAATCGATCCGATCGGCGATGATCGATCTCACACGGTTGCAATCGATTCGATCGACGACGATCCGATGGTTGCGATCGATCCAAGCCATAATCGATCCCGATCAGCGACGATCAATCTTTCACCATTGTGATCGATCCGATCGGCGACGATCCGATGGTTGCGATCGATCCAAGCCATGATCGATGCCGTCGACGACCACCGATCTCGCACCGTTGCGATCGATCTGATCGGTGACGATCCGACGGTTGCGATCGATCCAAGCCATGATCGATCGCGGTCGACGACAACCGATCTCGCACCGTTGCGATCGCAATGTTTTATTTTAATTTTTTTATCTTTTAATTATATTTTATAAAATTTATTTTTTTAAAAAACTCTGCGACGCATTTGTTGCGTCGCTAAATTAAAAATTAATTTATTTAATTTTTTGATTTATTGCATCGCTAATGTGTCGCTATTTAACATAATTAAATTTTTAAAAAATATTGCGACGCATCGAAATCGTCGCAATATTTTTATTTCATATTTATTTTTAATTTTTTTTAAAAATTTATTTTTAAAAAAATATTGTGATGCAGTACTTGCATCGCTAAATAAAAAATTATTTTTATTAATTTTCTATTTTATTGTGTCACTATTGTGTCGCTATTTAATATAATAATTTTTAAAAAAAATTGTGATGCACTAGAATGCATCGCAATATTTTTATTTCATAATTATATTTTATAAAAATTAATTTTATTTCAAATAATTGCAATGCAATACCTGCGTCGCTATATTAAAAATTATTTTTTTAATTTTTTGGTTTATTGCATCGCTATTGCGTCGCTATTTAACATAATTAATTTTTTAAAAAAACATTGTGATGCACTGTTTTGCATCGCAATATTTTTATTTCAAAATTATATTTTATAAAAATTAAATTTAAAAATATTGTGACGCATTCTTGGTTCGCTAAATTAAAATTTTAATTTTTTTATTATCTGGTTTATTGAGTTGCAAATGCGTCGCTAATTGCATTGCAATTTCTTGTTGTCGCAGAGGCATCGCAATGTGGTCGCAATTTAGTGACGCAATTATGTGTCGCTAATTTTTCGTCGCTATTTTAATATTTTCTTGTAGTGGATTTTGAATCTTTTAATACTTTTCTCTTGAAGACAACACTCAAACAAACACTGCAGGATCGATGTGAATTTTTTAATGGGGCTCTAAACTTGGGTTGAATTATTAAGTGCACTAAAGGCTTAAAAAAAGCTTAAATAAGGTTTTGCAAAAATATATATTAAATTAGCCACCAACACTCCATTAAATAGAAAAGAGAAAATATGACTATTTGGGCTCCTAAGCAACTCCAAAGATCATAAGAAAATATGACCGTTAGGCTGTCGAGCCCTACTAGTCGACTACCCTAGCCTGTTTTGCATGACCATCAGGTTTGGCAGAGAGGGAGTGTTTTGGCCTATTTAGAGTTTTTTCAAACCCGGTCGATTGTTTCAGAGTTGGCTCGACCACACATGCCCGATTTTATTTTTAAGTTAATTTCACATTAATTATGATCTAGAAACTAATTTAAACCACTTTTTATTATTATAAATCTTTGTGTACTTAAGGTTGATTTTACATATGATCCCTAGACAAATAAAATTTATAATTAACCATCATTCGTTTGAACCTTGATATGATGGATAAATCTCCAAATATCCATATCGCTTTTGACACATATGCTAGGGTGAGGCTTAAGCTCTTGTAGATTAAGTGCATTCCAGATGAATACACACCTATCTAAGTCGTTACAACTTAAGAATATTATTAGTAACATAAATAATATCTTGTTATCATCTAAACATAGATATTAAACCCTAAGGTTCAACAAAACATTCTCGATCATCCTTAATAATATGCCCTGCTCCTCTGAACTCCCTTTCAAAGAACCATGAAAGTTCAACTGAAGTCAACTTGATTGAAGGGTCACCACAAAATGGGAGTAAGGAAGAACCACCATGGAGGAGTCCCTCGATGCCAAGCAAGGAAGATGAACTAGAAGCTCCATAAAAAAATCTTAATTCATGGCTTTGGCTTAATAAAATATAATAAGGGGTAGTTACTTTCTACTGAAAATCATTCAATTTGGAGAACTAAAAATCAGTTCAATTGTACTTCTCTAAATGAACCATGATGTGTGGATGAGAGTTGATTGAAGTCTCATTTTAATCACTTATTGTTAAAGGAGAGCAAATATAACCCATAAAGGATCCATGGAGCCCTAGAAAAATCATACTAACCTCTCAGCAAGTTCCACACCTCCACAAAATGAGGGCACTGTAAGAACAAATGGTCCATGTCTCTAGTTCTAAGTGACAGTGGCCATAGGTAGGAGAGATGGATGGAATATGTCCAACCAATAGCTTAGCTGTAGGGAAACCTCTGTGAGTAATTCTCCAGATGAAGTGATGAAGAACATATTGAGAGGCATGTAAATGCCATATGCGAGTATCTTGCTGGTAACAAAGGAGATGGTGAGCCTTTATTATTGAGTGATACACCTCATGGACAACAACAAAGTTCTTATAACCAAGGCCTCATGTGTACATGAGAATATCATCGGGGTCCTCTATGCTCCTTGAAATCTGAGTTATCATAGTAGCAAGGTGAGAATGAATAGAGCCTCCAATCTATACATATCCCATCCATCCTTCAGGTGAAATAGATTATTCAATGTCGCTTTAAAATCAGTATCCACTATAACAAGTTGACAAATCAAAAGTACACCAGCAAACTAGATATCTATATCCTATCAAACGGTCTTACCAAACCCAATAGACCATAAAAAGTCTTCAACAATTAGTCCAGAAGCCTTAGAGATATTGTTCTATAGCTTAGATGATGCTATCCCTAGTCGATAAGTAGCCAAGCTACCATCGAATTTATACTTTGTAAATATCCACTAAGCTAATAGGGAATTAGGTTGTAGCACAATCTTTCCTGCCACCTAGAAGAAACATAGGAAATTCCCAAACAACTCATTTGCTTGGGTAAACATATAGTCTGTCAAGGGGTAGTGTGTACTATCCTACTTCCATAATCATAGCCCTATAGAAAATTCCTAATAATTCTATCAAACCAGGTTGAAAAAGAAGTAGGTATCTGAGCGTAAGAAACAATGTGATCAATATGGAGTATAGCACTTACCTGGTCATTATGTATTGTCCTACAAAAGATAAACACTTGCACTTTTAAGAGTTCAATCGAACCATAATTTTATTCTTGAGAAATTGCAGGTCATCAATATGAAGCTAACCTAAGGTCATTGGAAGCCCAAGTTAAGAACCCAAAGACTAAACCCTTTGAATTTGTAAAATAGACTGTAAACGAGTATCCATCTCATGGTGCAACATTAGGCTACAAATCACTAGACTTTTATAGCTTCACCTTCTGACCGATTAAAGATAGTAGCTCTAAACAATAGACTTCAACACTTTGCCATCATTTGGGCTAGTTTTGGAGAGTAACAGACAATCATCTGTAAACAGAAGGTTGGTTATACATGGTCTAGCTCTAGATGAATGGATGAATGGATTATATATCTTCTATGCAAGGATAACAACATTATCAAATAAACCCTTTGTATATATGAAAGATTTTAGTGATGATCTTTGCTATTAGCTTATAAAATGAATTGCAAAGGCTAATCAATTCGTAGTGGGCTATCAAGAATTAGGCATTATGTCCCGAAGTTTAATTTATTAGAACCTATAGTCTTCAAGTTAGTAGATAACCCACCACTTGGGGTGGGCATGGGCCGGCCCAAGCTCAACTTCAGAAAGTTCAAGGCTTGGGCCTTGATTTTTAGCCCATAGGGCTGGATTAGGAATGAGCACGGACTTAGAAAATTAGATTAAGCCTGACCCAAAATATATACCTAATATATATATATATACACACACATATATGTGTGTGTATTTATATATGTTTTTTAAATATATTTATTTAAATATAATTGTTTTAAAAAAAAGGTTAGGTTGGGAATCAAATTGGAAACCTTCCAATTACAAGACAAAGTGTTGACCACCCCACCACCTTTTCTTTTAGTGATATATTATACTTATATTTTATATAGGATATGGTTATTCGGCGCAAGTTTGAGGTAGGCTGAGCTTCGCTTGGCTTGATACTTTGGATTGTATTTTTCACCCTTAGCCCTAGCCTAACCCATGCCTATCTCTGCTTGTCACCCTCAATCTCTGCCTGCTAAAGAGACTCAATCTCCTCCAAAGATTTGATTTTATTCAAAATATTCCCAACATAAGTTTTATTCCAGACTTTCAGGGCTTTCTTAGCGTGCTTGAGTTTTCTACTAGCTCAAAACATAGGAGACTCAAAAGCGAAGGACTACCATGCTTTAGAGACAACCTCTTTTAAGTCACACCAAAAGTTCTCAAACCTAAAAGGTTTAGCTAGGTCCATCCCTTTCCCTCCCCTGTTGAATAAGGAGTGGCCTGTCAGAGCCAACTCCAGGAAGATGCCTAATTTTTTTGAGATAGCAGAGTTTCCAAAGGATTTTTCAAGGGAACATTTTCGAGGAATTTTTTGAAGAAACATTTTTGAGGGAATCTCCGAGAAAATGTTTCCAAGGGATTTTCTAAGGAATTGTTTTGAACTCATTTATGAGAAAAAATTTTCTCGATAAATTCCTCATAAAATTAATTTTATGAGGGATTTTTTGAGAAATTTTTTTCATTAAAAAATTTTAGTAAAGACTCATTAATGAAAACCAAATCCCTCAAAAAATCCCTCACAAAATTAATTTTCAAGAGATTTTTCTAGGGATTTTTTTATCAAAATTTTTTTACAAAGAACTCATTTATGATAGAAAGATCCCTCAGAAAATCTCTCACAAAATTAAATTATGAGAGATTTTTCAAGAAAATATTTTTTGTCAGAAAATCCATTGGAATTGAGAGGAATTTTTTTTCTCAGTAAAATCCCTCGGTAAATCACACTTTTCTAATAGTAAACTACAACATCAAGAAATTATCCAGCCCTGAAGCAAAAGCTCTATCTAGATACTCCCATATTATAGCCCCTTTATAGTGATTATTACACTATATGAATCTTAGCCCGGTAAATTGTAAATCAATGGAACCAGTTTCTTGAAGAAAGCTCCCGAAATCTTTAGTTTCCCAATTATAAGAAAAAGTTTGCTCATCTTGTTTATCTTCTTAGGATAAAATATAGTTAAAATCTTCTGCAATCAACATAGGCAATCCCAAACTTAAGGTGTCTTTGAGATCAACCCATAAGAATCTCTTAGCTAATTAAGTTAGAGGTATCTATTAAGATTTTGTTTAAATAAACTAAGTAGATGTTTGTGAATGTGTTTAAAGAAGTGTGATTTTCTATGATCATTCATATTTGTAACTAAATGGTCATTAATTTGAGTAATGATAATTTAGTTGGTGTAACTTCTTGGTCTCTTTGTCTTCTATAACCATTCATATTTATAACTAAATGGTCATTAATTTGAGTAATAGCAATTTAGTTGGTATAACCTCCCATTCATATTTATAACTAAATGGTCATTAATTTGAGTAATAGCAATTTAGTTGGTATAACCTCTTGGTCTCTAGTTCTTCTATGACCATTGATATTTATAACTGAATCGTCATTAACTTATATAATGGCAATTTTAGTTATTAGTGGCCATTTTATAGCTTAAGGTGTGATAACGGTAGGCCATTGTTGATAGAGCAATGGCTATATAAAGAAGATAACTCTCTTAATAGTATATAGATCTAAAAATTAGATCCATAAAAAAATTTGATATTAACAGAGTGTAAGAAAAAGTTCTTGTCTACAATTGAGTTTTCATTAGTGCTTTAGTACAAATTCAATCAAGGCTTATTGTATCCTGCGACGTATTTGCTATGCATCCATAGAGCATTTGAGAGGATGCAAATAATGCTTAAGAAAAGCGTTCCATGCGTGATTCAAGCCTATCCTTAACTTAATCTCTCTCGGTCCATATCCTTATTCTTATCATTATCTATATCTAGTTCAATAATCTTAAGCATTATTTGTATGGAGATCAAGACTACCATATCCACAATCAAACTCATGAACCAAGATCTCGTGAGATTGGATCGTTTTGATGGCACCAATTTCACACGGTGGCAAGATAAACTCAAGTTCTTACTCATGGTGTTGAAGATCTTCTATATGTTGGATCCAGATTTGGCCCCAATTCCTAATCCACCATGAAGGACTCTAATAAACTCAAGACTAAAAGAAAGATGAGGTGTGAAGATGAACTTATATATCGTGGACACATTCTCAACGCATTGTCAGATCGCCTCTACGACCTCTACACCAACACACAATCTCCGCGGAAGATTTGGAATGCACTTGAATTCAAGTATAAGGTTGAAAAGAAGGTACTAAAAAAAATTTTATCTCTAAATACTTTGATTTCAAGATGAATGATGAGAAAGCAATTCTTGCATAAGTGCATGAGTTGCAGATTATTGTCAATAAGTTGATAGCTGTAAAGATAAAAGTTCCTGAACCTTTCCAAGTCAGTGCAATTATTGCAAAGTTGCCCTCATCTTGGAACAGATTTAAGAAGAAACTTCTTCACAACTCCGAGGATTATTCCTTGGAACAATTATAAAAACACCTTCGAATCGAGAAGGAATCGTGGTGCGTGAAAAGCTTGAAAAAATAGATATTGAAATTTCAAAGACAAATGCTGTGAGCAATCATAAGAAGTTTAAGAAATCTAAAGAGAACAAACTTGGTCTCAAAAAGAATCAAGATAAGTTCAAAAAATCCAACAAAAATAAGCCTTATGTGAGTTGCTTTGCTTGTGGCAAACATGGGCACTTTGCTCATGATTGCAGGCACCAAAAAG
Organism: Calamus simplicifolius; assembly: GCA_900491605.1. NCBI lineage: Eukaryota > Viridiplantae > Streptophyta > Magnoliopsida > Arecales > Arecaceae > Calamus > Calamus simplicifolius. Next base: position 918,940 of record UESW01004082.1, read on the forward strand.
GGCAAACCAATAAGGCAAATGCAACCAAAGTAGACGATGAGATTATCGCCACTGTGAGCGAAATCATGGTGGTCAAAGGCAAGGTTCCTGGTTAGTGGTATGATACTTGTGCCACCGTTCATGTTTTCTATGACAAGTCAATTTTTAAGACTTATGTAGATATCATCGATGAACAAAAAATTCAATTGAGCAATGAAGGCCAGTCTAAGATGCTTGAAAAAGGAAGCATGGATCTTCACTTTACATCCGTCAAGAAGATCACTTTGATTAGTGTATTGTATATGCCGGATATGATGAGAAATCTTGTTAGTGGGAATTTATTGGGCAAACCGGGGATTAAATTGTATTTGTGTTGGAAAAACTTATACTATCCCACAATGATGTTTTTGTTGGAAAAGGCTATTCTACTGATGGAATGGTTAAACTTTGTATTGTTGATAATAATAATAATAATAATATGTCTTATGTTTATATTGATGATTCTATTACTTTATGGCATGATAAATTAGCACATATTGGTATTAGCACTATGAAATGATTAATTAAATGTAGCATGATTTCTTGCAATATTGATAAGTTTAATAAATATAAAATTTGTATTAAATCAAAGATGACTAAGAAGTCATTTCATAGTGTAAAAAGAAATACTAATTTGCTAGAACTTGTGCATAGTGATATTTGTGAGTTAAATGGTATGATAACTAGAGGTGGTAATAGATATTTCATTACTTTTATTGATGATTACTCTAGATATACATATATTTACTTACTTAAGCACAAAGATGAGGCTTTTCATGCTTTTAAAGTTTATAAAGCAGAAGTTAAAAATCAATTAGGTAGAAATATTAAAATCCTTAGAAGTGATAGGGGTGGAGAATATTTTTCTAATGATTTTAATATATTTTGTGAACAAAATGAAATCATACATGAGTGTTCCGCACCATGCATACTCGAACAAAATGGGTTAGCATAACATAAAAATAGAACATTTCTAGAGATGATAAATACTATGTTGTTGCATTCTGAGTTACCTTTTAATTTATGGGGTGAAACATTATTATTTGCATGTCATATTCTTAATAAAATTCCTACTAAAAAGAATATGACCTCTCCATATGAGTTATGGAAAGGTAGAAAGCCTAATGTAGGCTATTTTAAAGTGTGGGGGTATCTTGCTTATTATAAGAACACCAATCCTAAAAGGACCAAGTTGGGTTCTCATGGAATTAGATGAGCTTTTGTAAGATATGCTATAAATAGCAAAGCCTATAGGCTTCTTAATTTGGAGTCTAATGTAATAATAAAATCTAGAGATATGGAGTTCTTTGAGACTTTGATCACTTTCAGAAAGAATTCTCAAAGTCCCATAAATAAAGATTCTTGTGAGGAGAATACTTCAAAGGTTGTTGAAGAAGAACAACCGAAACTTTGAAAAGTAAGAGAATCCAAAAGGTTAAGGATTTAGGACACAAAGAGATAGATTCTCAACTCATTTCTTTCTATTTAGTAGAACAAAGTCGAAAGAATTTTATTCGTAAGGTACCTATTGTTCTTCAAGTGGAAGACGATCCTAAAACCTTTAAGGAAGCAATGGCTTCGAGAGATTTTACTTTTTTGAAGGAAGCTATTCAAGATGAGATGGATTCTATTATATCAAACCACACTTGGAAGCTTATCGATTTACCCAAAAGTTCTAAGCCTATTGATAGTAAATGAGTGTTTAAGAAGAAGTATCATAGTGATGGTACTTTAAAAACTTATAAGGCTAGACTAGTAGCTAAAGGTTTTCGATAAAAGGAAGGAATTGACTATCACTACAAGGGAACAAAAATTTTGCGACGCCCAAATGCGTCGCTAATGCATCGCTAAACATGCTATTGCGACGCAATGACGGCGCTGCTCAGATGATCGTCGCAACCTCAATTTGTGGCAATTGTGTTGCATCACAGCGACTCTCTGCAACGCAACAATGCGTCGCATCCAAATGTGTCGCTAAATTTAAAACTAATTTTTAATATTTAAAATTATTATTAAATATTGCGACGCATTCAATTGCGTAACAATATTGCGACGCATTTAGTTGCGTCGCAATATTTAATAATAATATTTTAGATGTAATAACGACGCAATTTGAGTCGCTAATGCGTCGCTAATAAAATTTTTTTTAAAATATTACGATGCCAGGTCATTGTGTCGCAATATTTAATAATAATATTTTAGATATATTAGCGATGAAATTTTAGTCACTAATGCATCGCTAATTAAATTTTTTAAAAATATTGCGACGCCAGGTCATTGCATCGCAATATTTAATAATAATATTTTAAAAATATTAGCGATGCAATTTCAGTCGCTAATGCATCGCTAATTAAATTTTTTTTAAAAAAATAAAATATTAAAAATTAAAACGGTTAATACAATTTTGTTACATTTAAATATTGATCGAAACATTCTTCACTCATATTGATCCAAACAATAATCATTCAATTTCCAAAAATAATTAATATATTAAAATTTTGAAGTTTTCATGTACAACATATAAAAAGAAAAAAAAATACATTAAGAATCTGAGCGATCACATGGAGGCTGGAGACCCTGCGACAAGCGGCTAACCATATCCTGCAAATGATGCATCTGATCTCGCACGTCTGCAAGCTCCTGATCCCAGCCTCGCATACGCTGCTCGAACTCGTGCTCGACCTCCTGCCGAACCTTCTGACGAACGTCCTGCCGAACCTCCTCCGCAATAGATCTCCGAATGTCGTCTAAACACTCGGCAGGAATATCACCAGAATATCTCAAGCTGAAGGCCTGATGGGGAAAATATGCAGAAGCTCTAGTGCTAAGACCATAGACCCTGCAGTCTCGCGGCTGGGCACCAACAGCCTCCAAAAACACATGCCGACTCTCCTCTGCTGAGAGTTCGACGGGCGTCTCCCCATCAGCGGAGTCGACCTGCGATGCCTGTGAGCGAAGTTCCTCGACTCGTGTCTTTGAATTATAAAATCAACAATAAATAAATTAATAAATTTCTTGAAATAAAATTTTAGAAATTAAATAGATACTACATAAAACTAATTTCTTACCGCAACCTCCCATGATCGCGTGTCGACCCAGGAACCGTTCCTCCTGGTGTGTGTCGCCCTGAATAGACGAAACTCACCAGGATCTCCGCCCTCCTGCTCAGACTATAACAATAAAAAAATTGATATTAATACAAATATTTGTAAATAACTAAATTAGTAATTAAATTATTTATGTTTCTTACCATACGACGTATGTGCTCCTGAATCAAAATAGAGCCCGAAGTATGGCGGGAGAGACCCATGCCAGGACCGCCCTTCTCAGATCGGCGGTTCGTGCTGGCTGATGCGGACCTCCTGTGCCAGCCATCGGACTGCCAGGCCTACTGCCACTCGTGCCAAATACCCTCTGGTACATGCGTAGGACGCTGACCCGATGACCTCCAACGATGAAGCATGTCGGAGTATCGGCATCCCGTAAGAGCCTCACATACTGCCCTAATGGCATCTGGCTGGCAGGGTCCCACGTAAACTTTTTCTGCATTAAAATAAACAGTTAGTTTCAGAATTTATTAAGATTAAGAAATTTTATATCAGTGATAAATTGTATTTAATAAGTTTATCTAAAACTTAGAAAAATAAAACTCCCTCGTGGCTGCAGATACGTGGCGCCAATCATAGCCACTAGGATCTGCACGCCTCTGAAATACGGCGCTGATGTGGCTGAATACATGATGCTGCTCAATAAATCTGTTTAAAAAATGCATGTTTATAAGTAATTGACTTAAAAACATAAACATATATTTTTAATTAGTATATACTTATAGCCCATGAGCATCCAGTCAAAGTATGGTGCAGCCGATGGTGGAAGAACTCTCGGAGGTATGTGCCGATTGGCTGGATGGTAATACCAATGCAGGATCACCGCCGACTGCTGGAGAGATCGAAGGCTGTGCGATGTTTGGAGATCCAAACTCTCCATCTCCAATGCTCATGTGATCTGATGCAGCAGGACTACGTCCCTGCTCACTCCGTATGTCGTCGGTAGATCTACCTCTGCCCGTCATACTGAAAATACTAAAGATTCATGCAATTAAATTAAGATTAATGATTGACTATGTAAAAATTTAACACTTATAAAATAAAGTTGAATTTAAAAAAACCTCTATGTTTAATCGGTGTCATTTGTTTCATAAAATGTTGGTTCAACATCCGATGTCGTATCGGACTGCGATTCAGTTTCATTATCATCGGAAGGAAACCAAACATTTGCATCCGCAATTTCTTGGACATCACCATTTGGATCTCCAAGTGATGTTTCAGGAGCCCTTGTGTCATCCTCAATTGCATGCATTTCCATCTCATCCTCTTGAAATGCAGGGCACTCGGCTGACTGACTTGATGAACTCTCCTCTAATAAGATTGTTGAACGTGGGACAATTTTAGAAACAGCCCACTAATCTCGCTTGTCGTTGCACAAACTTGGATATCTGCAGTAAAACACTTGCTGAGCTTGGGATGCAAGGATGAATGGGTCATATTTCTGCAATCTTCGTCGATGATTCACTTCAACCAAATTGTAGTCGTTATGAACCCTTTTGCCCACGGAACTGTCGGATCGAACCAATCGCAACGAAACAATACGGTTCGTTTCATAGGCCAACCGGGATATTCAACTTCAACCACTTCTACTAACTTTCCGTAAGAATCCTTCATAATGCTCCAACACTTTCTCCTTTAACACACACGCCCCAGTTCTGCGTGCCTCTTGAAGCTGCTAATCGTTCAAATTATTTGAAAATATTTTTAAAAATTAAGTTGCCCATGTTTTAAAATATATTTATATTTTTTAATATTTGTCATCAAATTATTTGAAAATATTTTTAAAAAATAATAAAATATGATAGAATCTAATTTTTTTGTGTTAATTTTTTTTTCATGAGTGTTAAATTTTTTTTAATTGAAGGGGCCGGGGGTGGGAAAAACACCCCTAGCTGTTACTTTTTTAAAAAAAAATTAAGTTGCCCATGTTTTAAAAATATATTTATATTTTAATATTTATCATCAAATTATTTGAAAATATTTTTAAAAATAATAAAATATGATAGAATCTAATTTTTTCTTGTTAATTTTTTTTTATGAGTGTTAAATTTTTTTTTTTTAATTGAAGGGGCTGGGGTGGGGAAAACCCCCCTAGCTGTTACTTTTTTTTGGTGGCCTGGCCACTGTGGCCAGGCCACGGCCGTGACCGTGGCCGGAGAAGACGAAGGGGGGTGGGGAAAACCCCCGCCCCTAGCTATTAACTTTTTTATTTTTTTGGTGGCCTGGCCACCGTGGCCAGGCCACGGCTGGCCACGGCCGTGGCCATGGCCGGAGAAGACGAACGGGAGGGGGGGTGGGGAAAACCCCCCTAACTGTTTTTTTTTTCGGTGGCCTAGCCACCGTGGCTAGGCCACGGCCGGCCACGGCAGCGGCCGTGGCCGGAGAAGACGAAGGAGGGTGGGGAAAACCCCCCCAAACTGTAAATTTTTTTTTGGTGGCCTGGCCACCATGGCCGGAGATGACGACCAAGGCCGTGGCCGTGGCCGGAGAAGACGAAGGCGAGGGGTGGGGAAAACCCCCCCCCCCCCCAAACTATAAATTTTTTTTTGATGGCCTGGCCACCGTGGCCAAGCCACGGCCAGCCACGACAGCGGCCGTGGCCGGAGAAGACGGCCACGGCTGTGGCCGTGGCCGGAACCTATTTTTAAAAAAAATTGAGGAGGAGGGGGGGCTTACCTCGGTCGAGAGGGGACGCCGCCGAAGTGGGGGGAGCTTCCGCCGGGGGAGAGGATGGGGGGAGCCAGAGGAGCGGACAGACGATGGCAGCTAGGGTAAGAATAGGAAAAAGAAGAGAAGCAGAGGGGCCGGCCCGACCAAGCATTATATAGTAGTGATTAGCGACACAATATATGCGTCGCTAATCACTCGCTATTTTTTTAAAAAATTTATTATGGATTAGCGATGCAACAATGCATCGCTAATCCATCGCTAATTTGGCCTTTTTATTATTTTATGCAAAACTTAGCGATGCAACTAATTGCGTCGCTAATGAGTCGCTAATTTTGCGCCTATGTCCGACGGAAAAATTATTTTATTTTCTAGGAAATTGCATCGCTAATGCGTCGCAATATTTTTTAAATAATTATAACTGATAAAAATTATATTTCTAAAAATAATTGCGATGCATATATTGCGTTGCAATGTTTTTTTAAAAAATTTTTAATTACATTTATTTTTCTAAAAAACATTGCAACGCAATACATGCGTCGCAATATTAAAAATTATTTTCTCTGGAAAAATTATTTTTATTTTCTAGGAAACTACGTCGCTAATGCGTCACAATATTTTTTTAATAATTATAACTGATAAAAATTATATTTTCTGAAAATAATTGCGATGCATATATTGCGTCGCAATGTTTTTTTAAATTTTTTTTATTACATTTATTTTTCTTAAAAACATTGCAATGCAATATATGCGTCGCAATATTAAAAATTATTTTCTCTCAAAAAATATTTTTATTTTCTAGGAAATTGTATCGCTAATGCGTCGCAATATTTTTTTAATAATTATAACTGATAAAATTTATATTTTCTGAAAATAATTGTGACGCATATATTGCGTCGCAATATTTTTTTTAAAATTTTTTAATTACATTTAGTTTTCTAAAAACATTGCGACGCAATACATGTGTCGCAATATTAAAAATTATTTTCTCTGGAAAAATTGTTTTTATTTTCTAGGAAACTATCGCTAATACGTCGTAATATTTTTTTAATAATTATAACTGATAAAAATTATATTTTCTGAAAATAATTGGGATGCATATATTGCATCGCAATATTTTTTTAAAAATTTTATTACATTTATTTTTCTTAAAAACATTGCGACGCAATACATGCGTCGCAATATTAAAAATTATTTTCTCTAAAAAAATTTTTTTATTTTCTAGGAAATTGCGTCGACCGATCTCAGGCCATGGCGATCGGTACGATCGGCGACGATCCGACGGTTGCGATCGATCCTAGCCGTGATCCCGAACCGTTGCATCGACCGATCCCGGACCGTTGCGATCGGTTCGAGATCGCCGATGATCCGACGGTTGCGATCGATCCAAGCCCTGATCCCGATCGGCCACGATCGATCTTGGACCGTGGCGATCGGTCCAATCGGCGACGATCTGACAGTTGCGATCGATCCAAGCTGTGATCCCGATCGGCCACGATCAATCTCGAACCGTGGCGATCGGTCCGATCGGTGACGATCCGACGGTTGCGATCGATCCAAGCTGTGATCCCGATCGGCCATGATCGATCCCGGACCGTGGCGATCGGTCCGATCGGCAATGATCCGACGGTTGCGATCAATCCAAGCCCTGATCCCGTTCGGCCATGACCGATCTCGGACCATGGCGATCGGTCTGATCGGCAACAATGTGACGGTTGCGATCGATCCAAGCCGTGATCCCGATCGGTCACTACCGATCTTGGACCGTGGCGATCGGTCCAGGATCGCCGACGATCCGACGGTTGTGATTGATCCAAGCCGTGATCCCAATCGGCCACGACCGATCTCGGACCGCGGCGATCGGTTCGATCGGCGACGACCCGACGGTTGCGATCGATCCAAGCCCTGATCCCGATCGGCCACGATCGATCTCGGACCGTGGTGATCAGTCCGATCGCCGATGATCCGACGGTTGCGATCGATCCAAGCCATGATCCCAATCGGCCATGACCGATCTCGGACCACGGCGATCAGTCTGATCGGTGACGATCCGATGGTCGCGATCGATCCAAGCTGTGATCCCGATCGGCCACTACCGATCTCGGACCGTGGCGATCGGTCCGAGATCACCAACGATCCGACGGTTGCGATCGATTCTAGCCATGATCCCGATCGGCCACGACCGATCTCAAACTATTACGATCGGTCCGATCGCCGACGATCCGATGATTGTGATCGATCCAAGCCGTGATCCCGATCGGCCACTACCGATCTCGGACCGTGGCGATCAGTCTGATCACCGATGATCCAACGGTTGCGATCGATCCAAGCCCTGATCCCGATCGGCCACGATCGATCTCGGACCGTGGCAATCGGTCCGATCACCGACGATACGACGGTTGCGATCGATCCAAGCCGTGATCCCGATCGGCCACGATCGATCGCAGACCATGGTGATCGGTCCAATCGGTGATGATCCGACGGTTGCGATCGATCCAAGCCATGATCCCGATTGGCCACGACCGATCCCGGACCATGGCGATCGGTCCGATCGGCGACGATCTGATGGTTGCGATCGATCCAAGCCCTGATCCCGATCGGCCACGACCGATCTCGGACCGTGGTGATCGGTCCAATCACCGACGATCCGACAGTTGCGATCGATCCAAGCCAATATCCCGATCGGCCACGACCGATCTCGGACCGTGGTGATCGGTTCGATCGGCGACGATCCGATGATTGCGATCGATCCAAGCCCTGATCCCGATCGGCCATGACCGATCTCAAACCACGGTGATGGGTCCGAGATCGCCGACGATCCGACGGTTGAGATCGAACTAAGCCCTGATCCCGATCGGCCACGACCGATCTCGGACTGTTGCAATCGGTCCGATCGGCCATGATCGATCTTGGACCGACGATCCGACGGTTGCGATCGATCCAAGCCCTGATCCCGATCGGCCACGACCGATCTCGGACCGTGGCGATCGATCCGATCGCCGACGATCCGATGGTTGCGATCGATCCAAGCCCTGATCCCGATCGGCCACGACCGATCCTGGACCATGGCGATCAGTCCGATCGGCGACGATCCGACGGTTGCGATCGATCCAAGCCATGATCCTGATCGGCCACGACCGATCTCGGACCATGGCGATTGGTCCGATCGGCGACGATCCGATGGTTGCGATTGATCCAAGCCCTGATCCCGATCGGCCACGACCGATCTCGGACCATGGCGATCGGTCCGATCACCGACGATCCGATGGTTGCGATCGATCCAAGCCATGATCCTGATCAGCAACGACCGATCTCGGACCGTGGCGATCGGTCCGATCGGCGATGATCCAACGATTGCGATCGATCCAAGCCCTGATCCCGATCGGCCACGACCGATCTCGGACTGTGGTGATCGGTCTGAGATCGCTGACGATCCGATGGTTGCGATCGATCCAAGCCCTGATCCCGATCGGCCACGACCGATCTCGGACCGTTGCGATCGGTCCGATCGCCGACGATCCGACGTTTGCGATCGATCCAAGCCCTGATCGATCCCGGTCGGCGATGAACGATCTTGGACCGTCGCGATCGATCCGATCGGCGACGATCCAATGGTTGGGACTGATCCAAGCCGTGATCCCGATCGGCCACGACCAATCCTGGACCGTTGCGATCGGTTCGAGATCACCGACGATCCGATGGTTGCGATCGATCCAAGCCCTGATCCTGATCGGCCACGATCGATCTCGGACCGTGGCGATCGGTCCGATCGATGACGATCTGATGGTTGCGATCGATCCAAGCCGTGATCCCGATCAGCCACAACCAATCTCAAACCATGGCGATTGGTCCGATCGGCGACGATTCGACGGTTACGATCGATCCAAGCCCTGATTCCGATCGACCACGACCAATCTCGGACCGTGGCGATCGATCCGATCGCCGATGATCTGACGGTAGCGATCGATCCAAGCCGTGATTCCGATCGGCCACGATCGATCTCGGACAGTGGCGATCATTCCGATAGGCGATGATCCGACGGTTGCGATCGCTCCAAGCCGTGATTCCGATCGGCTACTACCGATCTCGGACCATGGCGATCGGTCAGATCGGCGATGATCCGACGATTGCGATCGATCCAAGCCCTGATCCTGGTCGGCCACGATCGATCTCGGACCGTGGCGATCGGTCCGATCGCCGACGATCCAACAGTTGCGATCGATCCACGCCGTGATCCCGATCAACCACAACCGATCTCGGACCGTGGCGATCGGTCCGATCGGCGTCGATCCAACGGTTGCGATCGATCCAAGCCGTGATCCTGATCGGCCACGACCGATCTCGGACCGTGGCGATCGGTCCGATCAGCGATGATCCAATAGTTGCGATCGATCCAAGCCCTGATCCCGATCGGCCATGACCGATCTCAGACCGTGGCGATCGGTCCGATCGCCGACGATCTGACGGTTGCAATCGATCCAAGCCCTGATCCCGATCGGCCACGACCGATCTCGGACCGTGGAGATCGGTCCGATCGCCGATGATCCGACGGTTGCGATCGATCCACGCCGTGATCCCGATCAGCCACGACTGATCTTGGACCATGGCGATCAGTCCGATCGGTGACGATCCGATGGTTGCGATCGATCCAAGCCATGATCCCGATCGGCCACTACCGATCTCGGACCATGGCGATCGATCCAATCGGCGACGATCCGATGATTGCGATCGATCCAAGCCCTGATCCCGAACGGCCATGACCAATCTCGGACCGCGGCGATCGGTCCGAGATCATCGACGATCCGACGGTTGCGATCGATACAAGCCCTAATCCCGATCGGCCATGACCGATCTCGGACCGTTGCGATCGGTCCGATCGCCGACGATCCGACGGTTGCAATCGATCCAAGCCCTGGTCGATCGTGGTCGGCAATGAACGATCTTGGACCGTGGTGATCGATCCGATCGGCGATGATCCGACGATTGCGATCGATCCAAGCCGTGATCCTGATCGGCCATAACCGATCCCGGACCGTTTCGATCGGTCTGATATCGCCGACAATCCGATGGTTGCGATCGATCCAAGCCCTGATCCCGATCAGCCATGACCTATCTTGGACCGTGGCAATCGGTCCGATCGGCGACGATCCAACCGTTGTGATCGATCCAATCCATGATCCCGATCGGCCACGACCGATCTCGGACCGTGGCGATCGGTCCGATCGGCGATGATCCGACGGTTGCGATCGATCCAAGCCATGATCCCGATCGGCAACTACCGATCTCGGACCATGGCGACCGGTCCAATCGGCGATGATCTGACGATTGCGATCGATCCCAGCCCTGATCCTGATCGGCCATGACCGATCTTGGACCGCGGCGATCAGTCCGAGATCGCCGATGATCCGACGGTTGCGATCGATCCAAGCCCTGATCCCGATCGGTCACGACTGATCTCGGACCGTTGCGATCGGTCCGATCGCCGATGATCCGACAGTTGCGATCAATCCAAGCCCTGATCGATCCCGGTCGGCGATGAACGATCTCGGACCATCGCGATCGATCCGATCAGCAACGATCCGACGGTTGTGATCAATCCAAGCCATGATCCCGATCGGCCACGATCGATCCCGGACCGTTGCGATCGGTCCGATCGCCGATGATCCGATGGTTGCTATCGATCCAAACCCTGATCCCAATCGGCCACGATCGATCTTGGACTGCGGTGATCGGTCCGATCGCCGACGATTCGACGATTGCGATCGATCCAAGCCCTGATCCCGATCGGCCACGATCGATCTCGGACCGTTGCGATCAGTCCAATCGCCGACGATCCGATAGTTGCGATCGATCCAAGCCCTGATCGATCCCGATCGGCCATGACCGATCTCGAACCGTTGCGATCGGTCCGATCAGCGATGATCCGATGGTTGCGATCGATCCTGATCGGCGACGACCGATCTCGGACCGTCGCGATCGATCCGATCGACGACGACCCGACAGTTGAGATCGATCGAAGCCATGATCGATCCCGATCGGCGACGACCGATCTTGGACCGTCGTGATCGATCCGTTCGGCGTCGCAATATTTTTATTTCATAATTCTTTTTAATATTTTTATAAAATCTATTTTTTAAAAAAATATTGCGATGCAATACTTGCGTCGCTAAATAAAAAATTATTTTTATTAATTTACTATTTTATTGCATTGCTATTGCATCGCTATTTAACATATTTAATTTTTTTTAAAATATTACGACGCATAGGGTTGCATCGTAATTTTTTAATTTGATAATTATATTATATAAAAATTAATTTTTTTTAAATAATTGAGATGCAACTAGTGCGTCGCTAAATTAAAATATAATTTTTCTAATTTTCTGATTTATTGCATCGCTAATGCATCGCTATTTAACATAATTAATTTTTAAAAAATATTGCGACGCATTGAGTTGCATCGCAATATTTTTTCTCATAATTATATTTTATAAAAATTAATTTTATTTAAAATAATTGCGACGCAATTAGTGCATCGCTAAATTAAAAATAATGTTTCTAATTTTCTGATTATTGTGTCACTAATGTGTCGCTATTTTATATAATTAAATTTTTAAAAATATTGCAACGCACTGAGTTGCGTCACAATTATTTTTTCTCATATTTATATTTAAAAAATTAATTTTATTTAAAATAATTGCAACGCAATTAATGCATCGATAAATTAAAAATAATTTTTCTAATTTTTTGGTTTATTGCGTCGCTAATGAGTTGCTATTTCACATAATTAATTTTTTAAAAAAACATTGCGATGCACTGAGTTGCGTTGCAATATTTTTTTCTCATATTTATATTTTATAAAAACTTAATTTAAAAATATTGCGATGCATTCCTTGCGTCGCTAAATAAAAAATTTTTTTTTTTGATTTTCTGGTTTATTGAGTTATTGCATCGCTAATTGCGTCGCAATGATTTGTTGTCGCGGATGCATCGCAAAGTGGTCATAATTTAGCGACGTAATATTGTGTCGCTAAATTTGCATCGCTATTTCAGTATTTTCTTGTAGTGTATATTGATACATATGCACCTGTAGCTAGAATAACAATAATTAGAGTATTGTTTGCATTGGCTTCATTGCACAAACTTTATGTTCATCAAATGGATGTCAAAATGGCATTCCTAAATGATGATCTCGATGAGGAGATTTATATGAAACAACCATATGGTTTTGTTCTACCGGATAATGAACATAAAGTGTGCAAGCTTGTTAAATTCTTGTATGGATTGAAACAAGCGTCCAAACAATGGCATGAGAAGTTTGGCTTAGCCATACTCTCAAATGAATTTGTTCACAACGTTTTTGATAAGTATTTATATACTAAAGTGCATGATGACTTTGTGGTATATGTGTGCCTTTATGTTGATGATATGTTGATCATTAGCAATGAATTGAAAGGCATAAAAGAAACGAAGAGGTTTCTATTATCTACTTTCAAGATGAAAGATCTTGGACAAGTTGATACTATTTTGGGCATCAAAGTAAAACAAAATAGTGGGGGTTTTGAACTTGGTCAATCATATTATGTTGAGAAAGTGTTACACAAGTTCAAACATTTGAAGTTCAAATAAGTGAACACCCCGTTCGATCCAAGTCTAAAGCTTGAAAAGAATAGTGGACGAGCCGTGGCTCAACTTAAGTATGCAAGTGCTATTGGTTGTCTAATATATTTGATGCAATGCACTAGATCCGATATAGCATTTACATTTAGTAAGCTGAGTAGGTTTACTAGCAACCCGAGTGTAGAACATTGGAAGGCTGTTGGTAGAGTCTTTGGCTATCTTTTGAAAACCAAAAGACTAGGTCTACAATACTCTAAATTTTCTACTGTATTGGAAGGATATACCGATGCAAGTTGGATATCGAGTATGGGAGATAGTAAATCTACCACTGGTTGGGTGTTTGTACTAGCAGGTGGTGCAATATCTTAGAAATTCAAGAAACAAACTTGTATTACATACTCAACAATAGAGTTAGAGTTTGTGACTTTAGCTTTAGCAGGACATGAGGTTGAGTGGTTAAGGGATCTTCTATTGAAAATCCCATTGGCTTATGAGAATATTTCAACCGTATCGATACATTGTGATAGCCAAGCCACTTTAGTCAGAGCGTACAGCAAAGTGTACAATAGAAAGTCTAGACACATTAATCTAAGACATGAGTATGTAAGAAAATTAATCAAAAATGAAATAATTTCTCTCACTTTTGTGCAATCAAGCTATAATCTAGCTGATCCACTTACTAAACCTCTTACAAGAGATTTAGTAAAGATGACTTTCAGAGGGATGGGTCTAAAACTCCTTGAGTAAAAGTTCACCAATGATGGCAATCCAACCTAATACTAGGAAATGACTAGTCTTAGGTTCACTGGGTAATAACAAGTCATTGATAAGTGGATTGTAGCTCACTTAGTGTATAGTGCTAACTGTTACAAGTTGGAGGGTTGATTTTTTAAACTCTTAATGAAGTTCAGTCATGTGGACAAGTATCTATTGTAACAGAGATACTGAAAGAACTTCACCTATGTGAATCTTGAGATGGTGTCATCTCAAGTAAGAGTTAGAGTTTCTCTCATAAAAAGGTTCATGAAATAGGATAAGCACATGACCATAAATTGTACTAAGCGAGTAGTGTAGACAAGAAACTCTAAGGAGTGTGTGTGAAGTATCATCGGTTTTGACACAAGGAATAACTGGTTCCAAGCGTTTATGCTGTCTAAAATGTCGTTAAAGCTTTATGATATTTTCACTAAAATTAGGTTCAAATCAAAAGATACATAGCTGTATTAATGCTTCTTGTCTTTACCTTCTGATGTAGGCTTAGTTTGTTTTAAATAAGTGGGGGATTATTGAGATTTTATTTAAATAAACTAAGTAGGTGTTTATGGATATGGTTAAAGAACTGTGACCTCTTGGTCTCTTGGTCACCATTCATATTTATAACTGAATGGTCATTAATTTGAGTAATGGTAATTTAGTTGGTGTAACCTCTTGGTCTATGATCATTCATATTGTAACTGAATGGTCATTAATTTAAGTAATGGCAATTTAGTTGGTGTAACCTCTTGGTCTCTAAGTTGACCATTCATATTTGTAACTAAATGGTCGTTAACTTGTATAATGGCAATTTTAGTTATAGTGGCCATTCTATATTGCTTAAAGTGTGATAATGGTAGGCCATTGTTAATAGAGCAATGGTTGTATAAAGAAGATAACTCTCTCAATAGTATATAGATCCGAAAAAATAGATCCACAAAAAAAATCACATCAATAGAGTGTAAGAAAAAGTTCTTGTCTACAATCGAGTTTTCATTAGTGCTTTGGTGCAAACTCGATCAAGGCTTATCGTATCCTGCGGCATATTTGCTATTCATCCAAAGAGCATTCTAGAGGATGCAAATAACGCTTAAGAAAAGCGTTCCGTACATGATTCAAGCCTATCCTTAACTTAATCTCTCTCAGTCCTTATCCTTATTCTTATCATCATCTATCTAGTTCAACAATATCCACATAAACAATAGCTAGAACCCAAAGCAATGAGTCATAGTAGAAAATACTCTATATATGCACTTGTTCATAGCAAGGGGAAAGTTTCTATCATTTAGCTTAGCCTCTCCTTTTCTATGGCTCCAAGCAATGGATCTCCCAATTAGCTACCTCTAGATCGATGTCCCCTTGATTTGGCCATGGTTCCACAATACCTATCACAAGACCCTCGCAAGACTCCTTGATAGATCTATGCCATCGCTATTTTTGGTGGGGATTGAGTTCGGATTAAGATGAGTTACGGTGGTTCGATTGTATGCCCTTCCATGATCCAGGTGCATGCCCTAGCCCTTGCCTTCGCTGGTAATCCTCTCTATCATATTCCCAAGTGTAGAACTCCTAAATGCTTGAGCTGCATAACCAATACTACAAGAAAGTGAAGTTTTTGTGGCGAACTTATTATGACGATATATTTTTATCGCTATATTTTTCTTTATAACGGCAAAATCAAAATTAAAGTCGTCGAAATAACTATTTGTTACAATGTTAATACGTTTCGTCGTTAAAACTCTATTTATAGCGATGAAAACTTATTTCGTCATTATAGTTAAAAATTTTAATAAAAAATTTATTTTTTTCATGATATTATGGTAAAAAATAATTTTTGCCATAATAATTGGATTTATTACAACAAAATGTAAATTTTACCATAATAGGTTAATATTTTTATTTTTATTTTTTATCCTATTACGGCAAAAATAAATTTCACCATAATAGGTTAAGATTTTATTTTTTATTTTTTTATTTTTTTCATACCATTATGGAAAAAAATAAATTTTGCCATAATAGGTTAAGATTTTATTTATGTTTTTATTTTTTTTCATGCTATTATGATGAAAAATAAATTTTTCCATAATAAGTTAAGATTTTATTTTTATTTTTATTTTTTGGGATATTATGGAAAAATTTATTTTTCACCATAATAATTAGATTTATTATGGCAAAAAATATATTTCACCATAATAGGTTAAGATTTTATTTTTATTTTTATTTTTTTAGGATATTATGGTGAAAATTATTTTTTACCGTAATTATTAGATTTATTATGGCAAAAAACAAATTTTATCATAATAGGTTAAGATTTTATTTTTATTTTTTTTTTTGGGATATTATGGTAAAAATTATTTTTTGCCATAATAATAGATTTATGACGATGAAAAATAAATTTTACTGCAATAGGTTAAGATTTTATTTTATTCTTTTATCATATTATGGCAAAAAATAAATTTTACTGTTATAGGTTAAGATTTTATTTTTATTTTTATTTTTTGAGATATTACAACAAAATTATTTTTTACCATAACAATTAAATTTATTATGGTGAAAAATAAATTCCACTATAATAGGTTAAGATTTTATTTTTGTTTTTATTTTTATTTTTTTTTTGGGATATTATGGTAAAAACTATTTTTCATAATAATTAGATTTATTATAGCAAAAAATAAATTTCATCATAATATGTTATGATTTTATTTTTATTTTTATTTTTTTGTGCTATTATGGTAAAAAATAATTTTTTCGTAATAGATTAAAGATTTTATTTTTATTTTTATTTTTTTGGGATATTACGGTGAAAAATAAATTTTGTCGTATTAAACTACTTATTACGATAAAATTATTCATCGTAGTAAGGTCACACCCGCGTAAAAATAATTTTTTTCCCTTTTTCCTGAAATCCTCTCGTGATTTTCTTCTTCCTGAATGCCTCATTCCCATGTCACAAATATGATCTGAGACTCCATTGACCCCGAGCTCCTCTTCGTCATCAGCCCTCAAACACCGAAACCCTCCCTCGCTGCCTTTAAAACTCTACCGTTCGCCTTCCTATAAAAAACTTCAATCCTTTACTTTTTCCCCTTTTGTTTTAGTTTTAGTTATTGGTTCATGATTTGGGATCGATGATGGTGTGCTATGCCTTTCTTTCAACATAGATGCATTTGCTTTTCTTTTTCTTATTACTTCTTTTGAGTTTGTGGTATGGTTTGAGAAATATGTTGGTGTTCTTTGTTTTTTAATCTGCTCTCTTATGAGAGAAATTAATGGCAAACACTATGGATCGGGAAGGAAAGGGTCCTCCTTTGAGAAGGAAAGGAGAAGGATGATTTGTAGAGGATAATTTGTATTCACTCTTCACCTTAGGAAGGAGGGGAGGGGAAGGGAGGACGGGATTGAACCTCTTAAAATATGGGGTAAAGTGGGAATGGCTCCTTCCCCTCCCTTCCAAACAGAGGTGTTTGAGGCTCTCTCTTTTCTTCCCCTCTCCTTCTCCTCATTAACCTCCATCTAAACAGACACTTAGGATTTTACCTCCCCTATTATGAATGAAAGAAGGAGGGAGTTTAAAAATAAAATAATAAAAGAGAGATTGGTGTGCGAAGAGAAGAGAGTGCTAAAAAACAAAGGGGGGGGGGAGAGAGAGTCATAGAGATGCATCAGAGTTCAAGAGAGATTTAGGAAAGTTAGCACTCTCTCCAGGACAATGTGATTGTCAAAGGGAAAGAAATCTTTAATGACTGACTAGAAGCAGCACTTATACATCTAAAACATAAATAGAAAGTGAGGTACTATGAATAAGATAAGAGTTTTAGAAGAGTCTTTTAGATTGGAGGAGATATATGGATAGTATTAACATTGTTTTTTGCCTCATACTTAATTCTAGAATAGATGAACTCTGATGAAAGCTTGTTCAACATTGATATTAGATGGACAGATACTCTTGATATATAGAAAGAAGGAAAAAGAAAGAATATATATAATATGTTGACTTGTCAACAAACAGGGCATCTTCTAGGTTTTAGTGTGGCTAGAGTGCTTTTGTCACCTCTTGCATTTTTTCATTTATCCAATATATTAACTCTGTTAGATGTTCACTGCACGCTGCATGATGTATAGAAGCTGTCTAGGCCCAATTGTTTCACACCATTTGGACATACATCATGCAATACTTGTAGGTGCCTTTCGAATTAGGCTTTAGTTGCTTTAAGATTGTTTTCTGTGTTCTTGAGTAGTAGAAATATTTCGGAATTTGAAGTCTAAAATTTCATAGCCATGTTGAAATATCATTTTTATGTAGTTAGTTGCACCAATATTGAAATAAATTTAACTAGGTGCCTTTCTTTCAAAGCGAGGAATGGATATTATATATTTACATAGGCTAACACCCTATATATTTTCACCACCCCACATGTTTGTTTAATCAATTGATCAGCTGATTTTATGCCCTCAAGTTTTAAAAGCTTTCAGAAAGAATAAAATGTTTCTAGAGTTGTTACTGCTTTTGTTGTTACCGTTCAATCTATCTAACAAACCGGATTGAGTTACTGCTCTTGTTGTTAATTTGAACTAAATTATTAATATATTTTCTTCCTTTTCCTCTTAACCCTTTACAGTTCATATATATACAACAAATTATGGCTATTTTACTTAGATTTGGTGTCATCCAACGACATCAATTGATAAGAGTTGGATACTAAAGAATCGAAATATTCCAGAATATAACACCAATATTAAGAAGTTCATAGAAAAGGCAAGGCTTTATGTTAATGAAGAAGAAAAAATACGTTATCCTTGTGTGCGGTGTTATAATGGCTCATAGCATAAGCCTGATTTAGTTAAATTACACTGTTCGTTAAGGGATTTTTCAAAGTCGTACCAGATATGGTATTTTCATAGAGAATAGTTTGGAAGCAATGTCTCAGATGAAAATGAGAATGAAGATGATGACCAAGAAAGGAAACAAGATGAGATGGTCGAAGTATTGCAGGACATCGTTGGCTCAAGTGGTACTCACACTGAGGTTGGCAATGATGATGACAATCCGATGATGTCTGACCATGGAAGGATAGATCTCAGTAAGAAATTGGATGATCTTTTCAATAAGGTGGAATTTGAGTTTAACCTGGATGTGAAAAGTTTTCTGCTTTGACATTCTTAGTGAAGTTAATGCACATTAAGGTCCTCAATCGGTGGACAAATAAGTCTTTCAATATGTTGCTTGAACTATTGAAAGAGGCATTTCCGAATGGTACTAGGATACCATCTTTGCACTATGAGGCCAAAAAGAAGATGAATGAGTTGGGTTTAGGGTACGAGAACATACATGTATGCAGCATGATTGTGCTATCTTTTGAAAGGAGAATGCCTCTTAAAAAAATGTCTGATATGCAATGAGCCTAGGTACTAAGTGGTTGGAGACAAAGGTAAGAAGATAACTCATAAAGTTATGCTGTATTTTTCACTCACACCTTGTTTGAAACGTCTATATGCCTCAAGACATACAACTGAAGATATGAGGTGGCACTATGATAAGCAATCGATAACAGATGGGGTGTTACGACATCTAGCAGATAAAGAAGCATGAAAGATTTTGATCAAAAGTATCCTAAGTTTGTTAATGAACCAAGAAATGTAAGGTTAGGTGTTACTTCAGATGGATTCAATCCATTTGGAAACATGAGTAATGCATACAGTATGTGGCCCATCATTTTAGTACCTTATAACTTGTCTCCATGGAAATATATGAAAGAGACATTCTTCATGATGTCGTTACTTATCCCCGGTCCTAAATCTTCAGGAAAGGATATAGATATATTTTTAAGGCCAATAGTGGATGAACTTAAACATTTATGGACCGAAGGTGTTGATGTATACGATGCATGTTGAAAGAGAGTTTTCGGATGCACGTAGCTGTTTTATGGACTATGAATGATTTTTTAGCATACTCATTATTATTTGGTTGGAGCACAAAAGGTTATAAGGCATGTCCAGTTTGTAATGAGCAAACCTCATCGAAGAAGCTAAAAAATAAGATTTGCTATATGGGACATCGCCGTTACTTGCCTATTGATCACAAGTGGTGAAATAATAGACTACATGATGGAAGTAGAGAGCATGGAGTCAAACCAAATATGTTGACCGATGAATAAATATTAATGAAATTAGAACACATAGTTGTTGAAAAGTCTGAAAAGCATCCAAACAATAAACATCGAAAGCGAAAGCGTGCACCAAATGAGTTGAATTGGTATAAGAAGAGCATTTTCTTTGAGTTGGAGCATTGGTCATCATTAAAATTAAGACATAACTTATATGTAATGTATATTGAGAAGAATATTTGTGACAATGTTGTGAAAACTTTATTAAGCATCGAAGATAAGACAAAAGACACGTATAAAGCAAGAGAGGACTTGGCTTCAATGGGGATCCGAAGGGAGTTATGGTTACAAACTTAAGGTAACAGAGTTTATAAGCCTCTTGCATGTTACACATTGACATTAGATGAAAGAAGACAATTCTGTAAGTGGCTAAAATCTGTGAAGGTGCCTGTTGGCCCAGATGGAAAGAGGGGGGGGGGTGAATTGGGTTCTTAAAAATTTAAGACTTTTTAACTTTAATTGATTAGTTAGCAAGATGTGCAAGTGAGAGGCTAACTAAAATCAATACACAAGCAAATAAAGAGAGATAGAGAAAGAGAAAATATAGCACGGCAAACACAAGATAATTTTATAGTGGTTCGGTGCAATCAACACCTACGTCCACTCCCAAGATTCACTTGGGTCCACACTATAATCTCTCTAGATTACAGCCGAGTTGTTTTCCAAGCTCACAACTCAAACTTGTTGTTTTACCGGGTGCACAACGAACCCAGCTGGTTTTAACTCGGGCTTACCAGCACAAAACCCTACACGTTGTTTTTCACGGGCTCACAACTAACCCAACACAAGCACTCCGGCTTGTAACGAGGTATACCAACCTCCACTGATTCAATCCACTGATTGAATCAGCAAACAATTAGAATGATAGTGTTTGAACAATGAAATGCTCCCCTTGAGCAAATATACAAATGAAGTACAAAATAATATAAGGTTAGAAAAGCCTGATTGTATTGCAGATGGTAGAGGCTTGGGCTTTCTTCCTTCTTCTCTTTAACTCCTCTTGAAACGTTGAATCACGCCTCAGCAGATTCTTGACCGTTGAAGTCTTTGGAGTTGAGATGAAGCTTTTTCCTCTTTTGAAAATCCTCCGATTTGACCTTTGAAATGCTTGTGGATTTTCTTTTGGCTCTTGTGGATTGATGAGAAGGAGTAGACGAAACTTTCACTTGGATTTCACTCCTTTTGAATCTCTCTCCTTTGAGCTAGATGATTTTTCCAATATGCTCTGTTTTTCCCTCTTTTCAAATGATACTCTTTTCTCTCTTTGATTTTCTCGATGATTTGAAAAGAGCTCTCTATTTATAGAATCTGCAAAAATATATCCGTTAGAGACAAGGAAAAATAGCCGTTATTCAAAAATCTTACCGTTGGGGCTGATGTGTCATCGTTAAAAATCGCGCCCAGATTTCGCGGAGTCGACTCGAGCTTTGTGGGAGTCGGCTCGAAGTCGATTACTAAAAATAGAAACATTTTAAGCATTGAAGGGTCGACTCGCGAAAACTAAAGTGTCGGCTCCTGAAAGTCGGGAGTCGACTCGAGGAAAATGGGGAGTCGACTCGAGAAGTGCTCAAAAAACATGGGTTCTGTTGTTTGAGCGGAGTCGGCTCGCACAGACAGGAGTCGGCTCGCAAGAGTCAGGGGTCGACTCTTGAAAACCAAGGGTCGACTCGAGAAAATCAGGCATTTTGGGGAGTCGACTCGGAAACCCTTGAGTCGGCTCGGGACGATACAAAAATCAGAAAAATGTTCTGATTGACTTTAAAACTTGTCCCAATTAAATTTAAAATATAAATTTGACTTGAATACATTAAATATGACATTTATCATGGATTCAAGACATGTTTCAAGAATTCATCGATTGAATTATAATGTATAAAAATTCCTTTTTGAAATCTTTTAAGCATAGAACTTGAAACTCCTTTTTCTAATAGATTCAAAACTCATTTGATATAACCATTGATAGTTCATTCCTTTCAATTTGAATAAGCTCAAGGTTTTTGATAAATAAACACATTGTATTCTTTAAGGTACTCATGGCTTTTGGAAATCATCAAAATCAATAAAGTTGGGGCAATTATGTTTCAATAATTTCTCAACAATCTCCCCCTTTTTGATGATGACAAAAACATTGAGTATATGCATTATAAAATTGAAAAAATTTGTGATTCCAAAATCAACTATTGTGTTCATGGAAAGGCTCCCCCTCAATGAGGTAGCTCCCCCTATGAACCTTAATTTTATAAATCATTCAAAATTTTTCAAAATCAGAAACTTAAGCATTTTCTTTATGAAATTCAATTTATCTCTTCCCCTTATGCTCTTCCTCTTTCAAAATTAAACTTTGATTGAATTGAAGGCAAGGCATATACGATTGAATAAAAACTCTCCCCCTTTTTTGTAATCAACAAAAAGGTTAGGAAGTTTAATATCAATAACATTCTTTATCTTTTTCTATTTAACTTATCAATTGAAGATAATCATTCAAAGTATTCAAGGATACTTACAATTGAAATAGACAAAAGTAATGCATCAAACTTTCTCATTACTTCAAAATGAAAGTACATGAAAATGTAAACTTGCTCATTGCATTGAAAGTAAACTTGATTACATCAAAAAGAGATTACATGAAAACTTAAAAATTTCTTCTAGTAATTCTATTCAAGTGATCAACAATCTGCTTCATCCCTTCACATTGAAGTCTAACATAGTCTTTGAGTTATTGTCAACAAAAGTACAAGCAGATGTAATTTTTTCTTGAAGCTCGGCGTTGCATTGGGAGTATGTCTCCGAGTCACCGCAGATATCCTTAAGTTCTCCAAAGATATTCTTTAAGTCTTCACTTAAGGAACCGGTAGATGAACTGAGAGTAGACTCAATCGATGCAACTCGATCACTGAGTGAATATAAGGCTTCTTTTAAGTTCATATACTTTTCATTAAATTCTTCTTTCAATCTGTTTTCATGCTCACTTATCTCAGACTTGAATAATGATCTAAGCTGATCTAACTGTATAGAAAAACTACCAGATGAAATGTAGAAGACTGAGCAGGAGCAACAGTAGGAGCAGGGGTAGAATCAGAAGCAGGAGCAGGAACAGACTCTGGAACAGACGAGCACTGAGGAGGCTCAGGTGATGAATGTCTCATAGAAGGTCTGGGGGCCTCTGCATCTATGTCTCTGTCCTCAGTAACATTCTTTCTCTCCCAATTCCATTTTTCTTAACAAACCCCATTCGATGATAGTGGCCAAAGAGTAAAATCTGTATGTCTTAGTTCCTTCTTTGGCTCACTATCACCAAAAACAATCCCTTGGCTTTGAAATAATTTAGTTAAAACCATGCCATAGGGCAAACTCGATTTCTTTTTCCCGCCACAATCTGCAATGTACCATATTATCATCCTAGGTAGATTGATGGGTTTCCCAGAAACAACAGCATCCATAACAAAAATATCTCGCTCAGAAACATAGTCGAATCTGCCGGTCTTGGGAAACAAAATCCTGCTGCAATGTTGTGGAGTAAGTCTTAATTCCAAAGGCAGTTGACTAGCAAAGACTTCTTCAAATCCTTCAAAATTTCTGTTCAATAGCCTAGTGAGGGCTGGAGATCTATCTTCTGGGGCAAATGTAGATGGTCCAGACAAGGGTAATTTCAATAATCTAGATAGAATAGAGGATGTAATGTTCAGACCAATGCCTCTAACCTTGCTCACCAAGCCATCATCTCCTCTGGTCAAATTCTTGTAAAACTCTTTAACTAGAGCAGGGTAGGTGGGACAGTCCAATGAACAATATACTCAAATCCCATCTCAATTAGTTGTCTACCTATTATGAATCCTTCATTCTCAAACAATTCAAAATCAACCTTTCTTCCTGTGGTGACAATCCTACTAGCAGATGATCTACCTGAAGGGTAGGAGCTGGAGCAGGAGGATCACTAGCAGAAGGGGTGGAGGATGAATCCGTAGACGGCTCGCGGACGGGTCGTCGAACGGTCCTCTTTCTCTTCAAACCGGCGCCACTCGAGCTAGCTCCACGGGTTTTGGGTGCCATTGATCTTGAAGGATTGGTTAATCAGAGGTTATTTGAGGTTTGGAGGGTTTTGGGAAAGCTTTGGAGAGGATTTGGAAAGATTTGGAACGATGAAATGTCCGTGGGGTCGACTCGTGCCCTAAATAATTCGACTGGGACCACGTCGAGTCGACTCGCGCAAAGTGTGGAGTCGGCTCCCGACTAGTCACAGAGCACGGACACGATCTCGAGTCGACTCGCTCAGAGGAGGGGTCGACTCCTGAGTTTCAGCAGAAACTCGAGTCGACTCCGATACTCTCGAGTCGGCTCCCAGACAATTTCAGAGAAAAAATAGATTAAGATTCAGAGAATCCGAATTGAGTCCGGAATTTGATCTTTGAGTATGATTAAAAATCATGGACTTTGAGAGATCAAATTGATATGAGTTCTAGATAAATTTCCTTAAGATTTTGAGAATTTGAAAGAACTCTAGATATATTTCCTTAGAGGTTTCAAAATTTATTCAAAAGGATTACAAATTCCTAACTCTCCTCTAAGATAACAAAATCTTTCTTCATTTAAAGGTTTAGTGAATATGTCAGCTAATTGTTCTTCAGTGTTTACATAATCTAAACAAATTTCATCATTAGCTACATGTTCCCTTATAAAATGATATCTAATTTCTATGTGTTTTGTTCTTGAGTGTTGAATTGGATTTTTAGTTAAGTTGATTGCGCTAGTGTTATCACATCTTATGGGAGTTTTATTAAGTGTGATACCATAGTCTTCAAGTTGTCGCTTAATCCATAGGATTTGCGCACAGCAACTTCCAGCTGCTACATATTCAGCTTCAGTAGTTGATAATGCAACTGAATTTTGCTTTTTGCTAAACCATGTGATTAAGTTACTACCTAAGAATTGGCATGCACCACTTGTGCTTTTTCTATCTAATTTACATCCAGCATAATCAGAATCTGAATATGCAATTAGGTTTAATGTAGAGTCTCTAGAATACCATAAACCTACATTTTTAGTTCCATTTAGATATCTTAAAATTCTTTTAACAGCTATTAAATGTGATTCTTTAGGTTCAGATTGAAATCTAGCACATAAACATACTGAAAACATAATATCTGGTCTACTTGCTGTTAAATAAAGAAGGGATCCGATAATACCTCGATAATACTTTTGATCAACCTTTTTACCTTCTTCATCTTTGTCCAGCTTGCATGAAGGACTCATTGGAGTTCCGAGGGGTTTCATTGTTTCCATACCAAACTTTTTGAGTAGTTCTCTTGTGTATTTGGTTTGGTTGATAAAGATTCCCTCTTTGCTTTGTTTGATCTGGAGTCCAAGGAAGAAGTTGAGTTCTCCCATCATGCTCATCTCGAATTCTCCCTGCATCAACTTTGCAAATTCTTGACAAAGAGAATCGTTAGTAGCACCAAAAATAATGTCATCTACGTATATTTGTACTACAAGTAAATCTTTACTTTTCTTTTCAAAAACAAAGTTTTATCAACATTTCCTCTTGTAAAATCATTTTCTATTAAGAATTTACTTAACCTATCATACCAAGCTCTAGGTGCTTGTTTCAAACCATATAAAGCTTTGTGCAATTTAAAAACGTGATTTGAAAACTCGTGATCTTCAAAACCTGGTGGTTGTTCTACATAAACTTCTTCATTAATAAATCCATTTAAAAATGCGCTTTTTACATCCATTTGAAATAAGTTAAAATTCATATGACATGCAAATGCAAGTAATAGCCTAATGGCTTCTAATCTAGCTACAGGTGCAAAGGTTTCATCAAAATCAATACCTTCTTCTTGATTATATCCTTTAGCAACCAATCTAGCTTTGTTTCTAATTACAATGCCATTTTCATCTAGTTTATTTCTATAAATCCATTTTGATCCTATTACTGAATGATTTTTAGGTCTTTCAACTAAAGTCCAAACATTATTTCTAGTAAATTGATTTAGTTCTTCTTGCATTGCTAACATCCAATTATTATCTTTTTCAGCTTCTTCTATAGTTTTAGGTTCAATTTGTGATACAAATGCAAGATGATTACTAATATTTCTCATGTATGATCTAGTCTTATTCCTTGAGATGGATCGCCTATAATCAATTCCTTAGGATGACTATGAGCATATCTCCAGTCTCTTGGAAGATCTATATCATTATGATTAATATTGACATCATCGTCCTTATGTGAATCATCATCTTTAGCCTCTTGTTCATGATCAGAAGATACTTCAATATTAAGTTTTTCAAGATCTTTTTCAATTATGTTTGTATCTTCCTCATCATCAATCTTTTCAGATCCAGTTGCTAAAGATTCATCAAAAACTACATGTATGGATTCTTCAACTACTAAGGTTTTCTTGTTAAAGATTCTATATGCCTTACTAGTTGTTGAATAACCTAGAAAAATTCCTTCATCAGATTTAGCATCAAATTTTCCTAAGTTGTTTTTACCATTATTATGAATGAAACATTTACATCCAAATGCATGAAAGTATTTTATATTTGGTTTTCTTTCATTCCATAATTCATAAGGTGTTTTCTTTAATATTGGTCTTATTAAAGCTCTATTTAAGATGTAACATGCTGTGTTAATTGCTTCCGCCCAAAAATACTTTGGTAAGTTGCTTTCGCATAGCATGGTACGGGCCATGTCTTCTAGAGTCCTATTTTTTCTTTCAACTACACCATTTTGCTGTGGAGTCCTAGGGGCTGAAAAATTATGATTAATTCCATTTTCAGTGCAAAAACTTTCAAATAAGTGATTTTCAAATTCTGTTCCATGATCACTTCTTAGAGATACTATAGTAGTGTTTTTCTCATTTGTGACTTTCTTGAAGAATTTCAGGAATATCGAGAAAGTCTCATCTTTGTGAGCTAAAAACATTACCCAAGTATATCTAGAATAATCATCTACAATCACTAGACCATATTTCTTTCCTCCTAGACTTGTGGTTCTAGTTGGTCCGAAAAGATCCATGTGAAGTAGCTCTAGTGCCCTAGAAGTTGAAACAATGTTTTTAGATTTAAAAGAACTTCTAGTTTGTTTTCCAAATTGACATGCATCACATATTTTATTATTTTCAAAATCTAGTTTAGGTAATCCTTTAACTAAATCCATTTTAATTAGTTTTGAAATAAGGTGTGTGCTTGCATGACCTAATCTACGATGCCACAACCAACTAATTTCATTTATGTTAGCATTGTCAGCAATTAAGCAATGATCACTCAAAGATAATTTTTCTAAATCAACTAAGTAAACATTGCCATGTCTATAACCAGTAAATACAATGCTATCATCAATAGAATTAGTTACAGTGCATACAGAAGATTTAAATGAAACATTAAAGTTTTTATCACATAATTGACTTATACTTATTAGATTATGCTTCAAACCATTAACATAAAGTACATTATCAATAAATATAGATGGAGTTATGCGAACTTTACCAAGGCCCATAATTTGACCTTTACCGTTGTCGCCAAACGTCACAACTCCACCTTTCTTTTCCTCTAGGGTGATGAATTCATCTTTGTCACCCGTCATATGTCTTGAGCAGCCACTATCAAGGTACCACTTTTTCTTTGATCTTTTGGCTACAAGACATTCCTGCAATATAATCAAACTTTATGCTTAGGTACCCAAGCTTTCTTGGGTCCTTCATGGTTAGCAGCAATAAAAATTGTTCCTTTCGGAACCCATATTTTCTTAGCTTTAACATTTAACTTGTTGTTATTATTTAACGTTTTGCATTCAAATGATTTATGACCTTTTTCATTACATTTGAAACAAGTTATATTACTTTGGTTGGCTTTTATAAAAATATTCTTTAGAGATTTCTGTTTCCTTAATGTGTTATATCCTAAACCTGCTTTGTCAAAAACAGCTTTTTGACTATCTAAGATCATGTTAAGTTTAGTTGAACTTAAAGTGAATTTCTCAACAATGTCTTTATATTTTTTAACATCTTTCTTAAGAGAGTCATTTTCTTTAACTTGCTGTTCTTTTCTAAAGCTAAAGTTTTAGTTGATCTTTTAAATCTTTAGTTGAGTTTTTAGTTTCAGATTTTAACAAATCTATTTCTTGATTAAGATTATCTCTTTCTTTGCTAAGTTCTTCTTTTTCATTAGTTAAGTTCTTAACTTCTAAAGCTAATTCATTTTTACTTTTAGCTAAACTAATATTGTCATTTTTCAAAAACTTATACTTCTTTTTCAAGGATTTAAAATCAATCATAAGTTCATTGAAAGCCTCAAACATTTCATCAAATGTAAAGTCATCATTTGAGTTTTCAGAACTTACCTCATTGTCGTTGTCGTCGTCGTTGGCCATGAAGCAGATATTGGCAACTTCCTTTTGCTCATCTTCTTCCGACGAGGAAGATTCATCAGACCATGTTGCCATGTATGCTTTCTTCTTTTTCTTGTAGGCCTTTTTCAGCAAAGGACAATCATACTTAAAGTGCCCTGGCTTTTTGCACTCATAACATACTAAGGGCTCTTTTTCTTTTTCTTTCTCCTTGTCCTTTTTCTTATCCTTTTCTCCTTCAAATCTTGCTCCAAATTTCTTTTTATGGAAGGCCTTTTTCTCATAAACTTTCTGAATTTTTTGGCCAAGAGAGCAGTTTCCTCATCATCTTCATCATTACTTTCACTGCTGCTCTCTTCCATTTCTGCAGTCTTGAGGGCAAGTGTTTTCCTTCTTTTTGTTTCCTCCTCAACATGCTGCTTCATTGTTAACTCGTGGGTCATTAAGGATCCTAGAAGCTCCTCTAAGGGTAATGCATTGAGGTCCTTTGCTTCTTGGATAGCAGTGACTTTTGCTTCCCACGATCTTGGTAGTGACCTAAGAATTTTACGCACAAGATCAGCATTAGAATAAATTCTACCAAGACTTTTTAAACCATTCACAATATCAGTGAATCTAGTGAACATGCATGTGATGGTTTCAGTTTGTTCCATAGTAAATAATTCATATTATGAACCAAAATATTTATCTTTGATTCTTTAACTTGGTTTGTTCCTTCATGAGTAATTTCCAACCTATCCCAAATTTCTTTTGCGGAATTACAAGTTGAGATTCGGTTGAATTCATTTGAGTCTAAGGAACAATATAAAATATTAATGGCCTTAGCATTTAGTTGTGCCATTCTCCTATCATTATCATTCCAATCCCTTTCGGGTTTAGGAACAATAGTGCCATCAATAAGGTGTGTGGGTGTACTAGGTCCGTTTATTACTCCCCACAATTCATAGTCCGAAGCTTGAATGAATATTCTCATTCTAGCTTTCCAATATGAATAGTTGGTTCCATTAAATAAAGGAGGTCGATTCGTAGAATGACCTTCAGCAAAACTTGAACCAATTTGTGTTGCCATATGGATCTTTAGCCCTTGATCGTGAGATCAAATTCTAAATGAGCACTTGCTCTGATACCAATTGTTGGCCCAGATGGCAACCCAAGAGGGGGGGTGAATTGGGTTCTTAAAAATTTAAGACTTTTTAACTTTAATTGATTAGTTAGCAAGATGTGCAAGTGAGAGGCTAACTAAAATCAATACACAAGCAAATAAAGAGAGATAGAGAAAGAGAAATATAGCACGGCAAACACAAGATAATTTTATAGTGGTTCGGTGCAATCAACACCTACGTCCACTCCCAAGATTCACTTGGGTCCACACTATAATCTCTCTAGATTACAGCCGAGTTGTTTTCCAAGCTCACAACTCAAACTTGTTGTTTTACCGGGTGCACAACGAACCCAGCTGGTTTTAACTCGGGCTTACCAGCACAAAACCCTACACGTTGTTTTTCACGGGCTCACAACTAACCCAACACAAGCACTCCGGCTTGTAACGAGGTATACCAACCTCCACTGATTCAATCCACTGATTGAATCAGCAAACAATTAGAATGATAGTGTT
This sequence comes from Calamus simplicifolius, assembly GCA_900491605.1. NCBI lineage: Eukaryota > Viridiplantae > Streptophyta > Magnoliopsida > Arecales > Arecaceae > Calamus > Calamus simplicifolius. The sequence continues at coordinate 949,228 of UESW01004082.1, forward strand.
TGAACAATGAAATGCTCCCCTTGAGCAAATATACAAATGAAGTACAAAATAATATAAGGTTAGAAAAGCCTGATTGTATTGCAGATGGTAGAGGCTTGGGCTTTCTTCCTTCTTCTCTTTAACTCCTCTTGAAACGTTGAATCACGCCTCAGCTAGATTCTTGACCGTTGAAGTCTTTGGAGTTGAGATGAAGCTTTTTCCTCTTTTGAAAATCCTCCGATTTGACCTTTGAAATGCTTGTGGATTTTCTTTTGGCTCTTGTGGATTGATGAGAAGGAGTAGACGAAACTTTCACTTGGATTTCACTCCTTTTGAATCTCTCTCCTTTGAGCTAGATGATTTTTCAATATGCTCTGTTTTTCCCTCTTTTCAAATGATACTCTTTTCTCTCTTTGATTTTTAAAATCGATGCCTCTGATTGAAAAGAGCTCTCTATTTATAGAATCTGCAAAAATATATCCGTTAGAGACAAGGAAAAATAGCCGTTATTCAAAAATCTTACCGTTGGGGCTGATGTGTCATCGTTAAAAATCGCGCCCAGATTTCGCGGAGTCGACTCGAGCTTTGTGGGAGTCGGCTCGAAGTCGATTACTAAAAATAAAAACTTTTAAGCATTGAAGGGTCGACTCGCGAAAACTAAAGTGTCGGCTCCTGAAAGTCGGGAGTCGACTCGAGGAAAATGGGGAGTCGACTCGAGAAGTGCTCAAAAAACATGGGTTCTGTTGTTTGAGCGGAGTCGGCTCGCACAGACAGGAGTCGGCTCGCAAGGAGTCAGGGGTCGACTCTTGAAAAACCAAGGGTCGACTCGAGAAAATCAGTCATTTTGGGGAGTCGACTCGGAAACCCTTGAGTCGGCTCGGGAGCGATACAAAAATCAGAAAAATGTTCTGATTGACTTTAAAACTTGTCCCAAATAAATTTAAAATATAAATTTGACTTGAATACATTAAATATGACATTTAGCATGGATTCAAGACATGTTTCAAGAATTCATCGATTGAATTATAATGTATAAAAATTCCTTTTTGAAATCTTTTAAGCATAGAACTTGAAACTCCTTTTTCTAATAGATTCAAAACTCATTTGATATAACCATTGATAGTTCATTCTTTCAATTTGAATAAGCTCAAGGTTTTTGATAAATAAACACATTGTATTCTTTAAGGTACTCATGGCTTTTGAAAATCATCAAAATCGATAAAGTTGGGGAAATTATGTTTCAATAATTTCTCAACAGTGCCCGATGGATATTCTTTCAATATATCAAGGTGCATAAATGAAGATGATGAAAATATATCCAACTTGAAGACACATGATTGTTATGTACTACTTCAAAGATTGTTACCATTCTTATAGAAACATGAGAGTAGTACTTTAATTGAGCTTTCTAATTTCTTCTAACAACTTTGTTCAAGGACATTGTATGTTAGGGATTTGGAGTTGTTACAAGAGCAGATTGTGGTGATCATATGTAAGCTTGAACAAATATTTCCATCAGCATTTTTTGACATTATGGTGCACTTATCAAAACATTTGCCTTACGGGCCTTACTTGTCGGACCTGTTCAAAGTATATGGATGTATCCTTTTAAAAGGACACTTGGTACGTATAAATAATATGTACGTAATAAGGCTCGTCCGAAAGGTTCAATTGCAGAATCTTATATTGTCAACGAGTCTCTCACACTTTGTTCTATGTATCTTCAAGGCATAGAAACAAGATTCAATCGTTCGAAACAAAATTTTGATTCGGATAGCCATTTGGACAAGCAATTAAATATATTAGCAACTCGTTGGCAGCCTTTTGGACAAAGAAGAATGGTGCATTTAGATGATAAAACTTTAAAATAAGTACATTGGTACCTCATCAATAATTGTCCAAAGGTGCAACCATTTCTCAAGTAAGTATACTTGTAAAATTATTTCTTCATATCTCTAAATTATCTATAGTGCTCATTAGCGTAATGTTCTCTATAGCCAACACATTGATCAGCTAAATCACACTGGACTGACACAACTGGACCAATTATAGAAGGAAAGATTTTTGAGTGGTTTAAAAATAAAGTAAGCACGTACATTCATTAATAGTATAAATTATTATATCATGTGTCTTTATTTCAAATGACGTTGATGTTTGGTTTATTCAGATGTTAAATAAGCATTTTGCTAGGGCATCTGAAGCTACCAATGAGCTTTATTCATTGGCTATTGGTTCCGACAGTCGTGTGTGCTCATATACTGGCTGTGTGGTGAACGATGTTAAATTTATCACTGTTAATCGGGATGTCAGCTATAAAACAAAGAATAGTGGTGTTTGTGTTCCCTCTACTCATTTAAGAGAAGAAATTAACTTTTATGGTATATTATTAGAGGTCCTTGAATTCCATTTTGTTAAAGGTTGTAAGGCGATAATGTTCAAGTGCAAATGGTTTGAAACTGAACCAAAACATAGGAGAATGCAACAACATTATAACATTACAAGTATAAATATTAGTTCATAATGGTACAAACATGAGCCATTCATTTTAGCATCATAAGCTGAAAAGGTTTTTCACTGGTATGATTTGAAGAATAATTCTAATTGAAAAGTGGTATACAAGGTTAGTCATCGTCATTTGTGGGATATTCTAAAAAAGATGATGATGTTCAGGAAGAAGTATATCAAGAAGATGATTCAACAGTCCTTCGATTCACATGTGAGCAACCTGACATGGACTTAATAACATTTCGGTGTACGGGCACTGATGCTAAAATAATTACAATTCAAGAAAACATTAGAGGTCAAAGTGATGTCGATCAAGATGAGTTTATATGCGAAGATATTGAAGAGGACGACACACTAGCTGATTATGATAGTGAGGGATCTATACAGTTCTGATATGGAGGATGATGAAGACAATGAGCATATTAGTGATGACAATGATTACTTTGGTAGCATTCATGTTTTTGTTTACTTATTACAACTATATGTTCTTATACTTTCTTATTTATTAATTCTAGTTTATATGTTTGTTTGCAGATGTCTTCGAGAGATACTCCTGCTACATCGAGGTCAGATGATATTCCTGCTACTCTAGAGGCTTCAATCATTTGTTCGTTAAATTCTAAAAGATTTCATTGGATATGCTCTGATCAAGGAGATTGGTGTTGCATAAAAGAAGAATTGGTCTTCACCATAAAGCACTTGATTTGCCTCACCTGTATATATTTTCAAAATTTAGCATTTCTAGACCTTTTGATTCGACTGTTTCAAACCTTTGCATCCCAACACATTGTAACATCATAGACATAATTAATTTATATAACAGACTCATATATTTGCAATGTTTAAAATATATATAGTGACCAGGATTCAATGTGAAATTATATGGCAGTAAAAAGGCTGGTTCTCAGTTCTCTTCAGATAAATGCACCTACTTGCTCAAGAGCTTGCAAAACATTCTATTGAAACTACATTTTTCATGGATGTCTAATTGCAAAATGGATAGGTCCAGGAGACAGCTTAATTAATAAGAGCTCCATTTCATGACAAAGTACAAGAATTGATGGAGAATGCTTCTGGAAAATTTACATATGATTTGATTAATACCAGAAGAAGAAAAGAGGAAAAATGATAACTGATTAGTTTATAGCAAGAAGAGATCAGAAAGAAACAGTCAAGAATATCGATCAGCTCTTAGCACAGAGGAGATCTATGGGGAATGCCTTTCCTTCTACTCATGTTTGTGGCCACATCCTCGTTAGAAACACTGCTTGCTGACCTCGCACAACCATAGAGCCCACTTGTTTTCTTGCGGATGAATTCAGTGCATGGCACACTCAATTGTTTCAAGTCTGATGAGCCCATGGGTTCCTCACCTTCCATGACTGTAGAGTGGGTGGTCTCATTGACCTCATCATCAGCGTCATGGGGGATGAAGAAATCTGGGCTCAGTTGAAGTGTCTCGCATGTCCTCAAGTATGGGGAAAGATCCTTCTTCTGCCTCAATATGTAGTCCACCTACAGAGAAGCAAATTTAAATCACTTGAATGATTGTCTTGTCACATAAAATGAAAATTTCAGACCAAAAAGTGTCTAGTGAAAATTTTGAGGCCAATCTTTTGAGTTGCGTTCGTTTTGGTTCTTGGCTTGCACCTTGAAGTTGATTGTTGTTTCTTGTGTTAAATCCATCATCTATAGGTTTCTCTTCCATGAGTCAATATCCCTTGTATTGTGTGCCAATGTCATGTGGGGAGCTCATCATATACACTTCTTTGATTTAAAATTACCATATAGATTTCGTAGCTAAAATGGATGATATTTTATAGATAATGCAAGGTGTCATGGATATAATTTATGAAGCCATCAAATATGTGAAGTCAAATATATCATTTACAATAAGAAATTTCTTTTGGCTCGTAATTAATATGGAGAGTCCTTAGAGCTGGTTATAGGGCTTCAAATAAAGATAGTTCACAAATATTCCAAGTTTGTAGTATCAAAAGTTTCATATTATGATTATCCTTTTTTGATAAAATTTATTATCTTAAACTATTATTATATTTTTTCAGAGAGATCCTGTTACGGGAGAGGAGCCATCAAGACTTTATCCGTGGAATACTCTTCATTTTGACAAAAAGAAGAATTAATAAATAAATAAAAGAGCTGAAGATACCCATGTAAGTGTTACCAATTAAAAATACAATATGCTTAAATGTAATATTTTATATTAAACATATTGAATTTATTTTCTTTTCATTACAGGCACAGTTAGTAGAGCGACTTTCTTCGCATGACTCTACAGTAGAACCAATCAATGAGGATGCCGCTTTTGAGGAGGTTTTAGGTTCTAGATCTGATTATAAAAAGGGATGGGTCCACTATTGAAGGGTACATCGAGAACTAGAGGTAGTTCTTCATCTTCTGAAAACTCACAATTAAAGAATGAGCTATATGAGTACCGAGAGCTCATCACTCAGCAATAAAAGATCATCGAGGATCTAAAGGTGACGACTGATGAGCTCACTACTTACATGCGACAGCTAGTGCCTAAATTTCCTTCTAGTAGATTCCAGCACACCTCATTTCCTCCATAGTACATATATATTTTTTAATTATGTATTTTCAAAAACATTGTATATGATGATTTTATTGAAATGAATGAAAATTTTTATTAAATTTTTTGTAAAAATTTTAAAGCAAAAAATTTTTTCTAATATCATTGCTTTAATATTATATTAAATTATTATAATAGATGCAAAATAAAAAATAAAAATAAAAATTTATTATGGTGAATTATTTTCACCGTAATAGAAAGCTATTACAGCAAAAATGTTTCACCGTAATAGGTTAGAAGTTATTATGGTGAACTATTATGGCAAAAAGTTTCGTCGTAATAGGCTAGAAGTTATTACAGTTAATTATTTTTGCCGTAATAGAAAGCTATTACGGTGAAATTAAGTCATCGTAATAGGTTTTTCTTAAAAATATATTTAAAAAAAAATTATAACGATGATATATTTTTGTCATAATATGTTATTTATTATGATAAAATTATTTTCATCGTAATAAGTTATTACGACAACAACTTATTACAACAGTTTTGGAACGTATTGCGATAAATTTTTTATTGTCATAATAACTTATTACGATAACTTTTGTATGTATTGCGATGAATTAATATATCATAATAAGTCATTTTTCTTATAGTGCAATTGAAGGCTATGATAATCTTCATTGGGCATCTAACATTTGGGCACGCTAACCTTGCCTAGCAAGCTAGGAGGAGTTGGGTTCGCCCCACCTCACCAAAATGCCAGTGGGGCCAAACGAGGTGGGCTCTAGCTTTTGCTTGTCTAATCTTTGTGGTTGGCCAATGATGAGTGATAGAATTTCGAAGGCCAGGGAAAGCTAAGAACTTGCATTCTGGACTCGATCATCCTAATGTAGATATCCTCAATCGCTTGCATATAGCCTTTATATTAATCATTGCTTGATCAGTTGTAGCCTAGAAATTATGGTCTTTGAATTTTTAATTATTGTCCTCCTCCATAGTCAAATTTGAATCAACCACAAGGATTGCATCACCCAAATTTCCCATGATTTGATTAGGAGTCTCCACCATCATAGGAGACCGATTAGAAGCCTCTTCATTGGTTGTAGTAGATAAAATTTGAAAGTGGGAACCCCTATGGGAAGATTAGGAAGTTTCGCTACCATTCCCATCTTCCCCGCACCTCAATCATTTTGGTCAGCGGACTTTCTACATGACATTGTAATTACAATCCCCCCACTCGGTGGAGTGGATTGAGAAGTTGAGTTAGATAGGTGTGTCCCATCCAAACTCACCAAGTTATCCTTGGATCCCTTCTGAGCTGATTCATTTTCCTTCCCCTCTTTGAATCTCTACTGTGTTGGAGTGCGATGATTGACTAAATGCCAAGGACTATATAAGCATTCAGAGCTTTGTACAAGAGATTGCTCCAAACTTGAGTATAGTTCTTATAATGCCCCAAGTCCACCTATGACCTAATTAACTCCATTAGTAGATCAAAACCATATAGCCCAAAAACTCATGTGAAAGTTAATAGATAGGAAGGGACTTTGTGTACTGCCCCCGGTGCATGAAGCCGCACACCGGGGTGCGGCATTGGCCGCGCGCCCATGCGGGCATACGTTTCACGGCCCAATGGGCCGTGGCGCGCCCCGCACGGGCTCATGGACAATGGCGCATCCCGGTGCGCGCTTCCTGCACCAGGGGTGGTACAGGAAGACTTTTCCTAATAGATAATAAGTGGAGTTGAGCTATATTTACATAACATTTTTTTTAATCCAATGTGGGACTAAATTTAAGGTATCACAATCTTTTCTTCTTATAATGCAAGGAGGATATCCTCGTTGCACACCACAAGCTAGCCAGAATCTATGATCTAGGTCATTAGTGCTATAAGGATGGCTCCACACCATGATAGGATTTTACCACCATCTAGGCCTTTCCTCATACCCATACTTAGATCAGCTTTGATACCATTTGTAATACCCTAAGCCCACCTACAATCCAATTAACTCCATTAGTGGGCTAAAATTCCGTGACCCAATAACTCGAATGAAAGTTAATAGGTAGCAAGTGAACTTGAGTTATAAGTACATAACACTTTTTTTCATCAAATGTAAAATTAAATTTAGGGTATCACAGTTCTATTTTGTTTGAAAAAGTTTTTCTGCAATGCATGCGCAGGAGCGCGCTCACCGCACATGCTAATTAGCCTCGTCCGCGTGCAAGACGCACATGCAATATGTGAAATGATGAAATTATTTTTTAGCATGCGTGGCCGCATGCGCATGCAGCCAATCATTGTGCACATTGCATGTGACCTGCACCGCACTCGGTGCACAAAGTCCCTTCAATATTGTTTTCCTTTACAACAGCCACCTTATTATTTTGTAACATAATAACACAAAGTTAGTCGGCATCACAAGAAACCAGTAGAAGAAGCTAAAAAAGGGGGAGGAGAAAAATGAGATCATACCTCCTCCTCTCGCCTGGCCAACCTCTTGGTCAGCTCCTCAGCCTCACCCCTGGCCCTTGTTCTGTCAGCACCAATCAGATCAACCCTCTCCTGCAGAGCATTGATCCTTAACTGCTTGGCCCCGGCCTCCTCCTGGGCTTGGGATAGCTCATCGCTCACCCGAGCCATCACCCCTTGGTGCCATCTAGTGCCCTCCCTCAAGCGAGCAATTTCACCATCACGCCGCTTCAATTTCTCCTCCACTTCATCGAGCATCCTAGACAAACGCCTTCTCTCATCGGCAGCTTCCCTTCCCAGCCGACCCATGCTCTCACCATGTTCCCGCCGCATCGCCGCTACCTCCGCGGAATGTTTGGACTCAATTCTAGCCAACTCCAGACACGCGTCTTCATTCTTCACCAGGAGTCCCTGCAACTCCTTCGCTTTACTTTTCTGCCTTGATGCTTCGGCTAGAGCAGCCTGATACGCCGCCTTCATTCCCTCCAAACCTCTGTTGCTACTGGCCAGAAGTTCCTCAAACTTCTCAGACATCGCCGCTCGGGATCGAAGTTCAGCATTATCTCTCCTGGCCTGAACGCTGACCCCTGTCGCTAAACTCAGACGCCAGCACATCGCCCGAGAAAGCAAAACGCTCTGCGAGACAAAAGATGAATAAAAACCCACGATGGGGTCACTCAGGAAACATCTACCGCACAAAAGAAATAACTTACCCATGAGGCATAGGCCCGGGTCATCCTCATCAGGGTTGTATTGTCGATGTCGGAAAGGAGATGGATACTCTCGGCCACGCCTTGCTGACTGAACGCGGCATCGACCAGCTCCAAGTCCGCAAACTTGTTCGCTGAAGGATCTGCACCCGGATACAAGGCCAACCTCATTAAGGCGGAAAACGCCTCCTCAACACCAGCGCTCGAACTGCTGGGCTGACCATCCCCGCTTGAGGGACCGATCTGGGCGACCTCCGTCTGAGAGGCCCCCAACTTCCCAACCTCCTCCATCAAGGCCCTGGCTTGGACTTCTTCGGATAATTCGGCTAGCCCAAGCGCCAGCCTCCCCAGAATCTTTTTCGAGGGAGCTCCCAATGTGGGACTCCCACCTTGCTGCGTCCCCTCCTCCGACGTATCCTTCCCGGTTACCACCACTTGCATCTCCTCCACAGGCTCCCCCGAAGCCTCGGTCTGACCCGCTTCTTGACCCATCGAGGGCGGTCCGACCTCACTACTACCGGACTCCCCTGCAGAGAGACCAAGAGAGAGCTCTCCCTGAACCTCCCTGGCTGCAGCTGTCTCCTCTCCCTCTCCTGCTGGAGCCGATGGCGATCCCGCGGGGACAGCAGGCTCCTCAGCAACAACCGCCTCTCCCAAATCCGCCGCTGGTTCCTCTTTCAGGGAGGATGCAATCGGACGAGCCAATGGAGCCTTGTCCGAGCTATCCGATATCTCCAACACGAGAGGACCGGGGGCCATAACCGTTCTCCCCGGATCCTCCTTCGCCCCCGGCGCTCCTGCCGCGACTGCTCCGGCGCTCGGTGGGCTTCTTGCGGAGATGTGAGCCCTTTTCTCGGGCCTCCCGCTATCCACGCCACTGCTCTCCCCTGGGCACTTTCCTCTCTTCCTCTTGGATAGGCTCGATAACGCCGACCTCTTGGCTGAAAGAATAAAACACGCGCGATCAGATCCAAGCACATTCATCGAGAAAATGCACAGCGAGAAAGGGACAAAAGAAGGGATTCACCTTGCGGATCCAGGGGGCTGAGCCCTGCTGCAAAGAGGGCCCCCTCCGATAGCAAGTCGTTAGCTGAAAACACTCGGCCATTACGAAGGACGTCCAAATCCCTCTCCTCCTGCGCTGACAAAACTGGATGCGTCTCTGCATCCCTAGCAAAGTTTCTCCATTTTCGAGGAAAGTCGGATCCAATGTTCCCCTCTACGATAACGAACCGGCTCTTCCATCCCTTGATGGAAGATGGCTTATCCACAATGACGTTGAAGGACCTCTGGGGTCCAATGTAAGGCCACTCTGATTTCCTCCCGGGTATCAGATGGTAGCAAGCGCAAACAAGGGGAAGAGTGGCAACGATCTGAATCTGGTGACACATCGAGATGAATCCGATGATGCTCCACCAACTGTTTGGGGCCACCATCGCCGGGCAGATATTGTAGTGGGTCATTATCTCCTTCACCAAAGTATGGAGAGGGAAACAAAAGCCCGCCTTCAAACTATCTTCGTAAATGAAGACCCCGGACTCCAGATCTCGTGAGACCCTATCCTCGGACTCCGGTGCCCGCAGAACGACATCTGAGGGCATGCCATATCATTGGTGAATCCTCCCCAAATCCTTAGCTACAATCTTTGAAACCACATCGTCGGGGCTCATCGCCATCTCGATTGAGAGAAAAACACCAGGCGGGATGGCGAGAATCGAGGAGGATGAAAGGCCAAACTTTTCAAAAAACAAGATGAGAGGATGCAGCGAACGTGCACATATATATATATATAGTACGTCTATCGCTTTGCTTCCCCACTAAGGAAGCCGCCTTGAGAAGACGGGGCGTCCCGCCCGAGGCATTCGGAACCGCCTCGACAAACGCCCGATCGTTCGAGATTCACGCATGGCGCATTCCCAACCGTCACTTTTGAGGGAGCCTTACCCCCAAAGGCACCATGACCCTGACGCATTAATTAGGGCATCATTGCACGGACTGTCCAAACCAAAACATCCCATCTGGGATGCGCCGCTCGGATTTATACTCCCTATGCCCGAACCTACGCTTCGAACTAGGGAGTGGAGGGCATGTGTTGGGGGATAAAATCATCATTGCATCAATATCCGTGCGAGGCGGCTAAGGCCAACCTCCTCCCTTCGCCCTTCCAGGCTTCCGTAGCTCGGCCCTTCCGAGCTTTCATAGCTCGGCTCCTTCCGGGCTTCCATAGCTCGGCTCCTTCCGGGCTTCCGTAGCTTGGCTCCTTCCGGGCTTCCATAGCTCGGTCCTTCCGGGCTTCCGTAGCTCGGCTCCTTTTGGGCTTCCATAGCTCGGCTCCTTCCGGGCTTCCGTAGCTCGGCTCCTTCCGGCTTCCATAGCTCAGCTCCTTCCGGGCTTCCATAGCTCGGTCCTTCCGGGCTTCTGTAGCTCGGCTCCTTCCGGGCTTCCATAGCTCGGCTCCTTCCAGGCTTTCATAGCTCGGCCCTTTCGGGCTTCCATAGCTCGACCCCTTCCTGGGCTCTCGCAACTCGCTTCCCTCTGAGTCACCGTGGCCCGGCTACGTCAAACGATCCACAATCCAATACTCACCTTCGTGGAACCTGACGCGGGAGAGCCCAGTTTCACCATAATGACATCCTAGACAAGGAATCGTGTCGAAACGTAGCCTAAGACCTATCATAACTCCCCCAGGCCTACTCAGCCAGATCTCAATCATCAGGAAGCTCTCCTGGCCATCGATCCCCTAACAAATGGGATATGGATCCCAGCGGCCCCATAATGGTCTGATTCTATCCACCTCCATATCCCAACAACCTCTAAACCTTCCAGAAGGCGCTCAAGACACAGGTGACAGCCTATAAATACCACACTGGCAGATTCCCTCAGGTACGCATATGCACGCACTCTTGGACGCACACTCATACGTGTGCCCTCACTCTCCTGCCCTCACGCCGACAGCTCGTCGGTGCTCTTGCCTTCCAGAGCTCCCGATTGGCCGCCCTCGGAGAGGCTGTTGAGAAATTATTGAAACATAATTGCCCCAACTTTATTGATTTTGATGATTCCCAAAAGCCATGAGTATCTTAAAGAAAACAATATGTTTATTTATCAAAACCTTGAGCTTATTCAAATTGAATGGAATGAACTTTCAATGGTTATATCAAATGAATTTTTAACCGTTAGAAATAGAAGTTTCAAGTTGTATGCTCAAAGGAATTCTAAAAGGAATCTTACACTTTATATTTCAATCGATGAATTCTTGAAACATGTCTTGAATCCATGTTAAACATCATATTTAATGTATTCAAGTCAAATTTATATTTTAAATTTAATTGGGACAAGTTTTAAAGTCAATCAGAACATTTTTCTGATTTTTGTATCGGTCCCGAGCCGACTCATGAGTTTCCGAGTCGACTCCCCACTTTGCCTGAGTTTCTCGAGTCGACCTTGGTTTTCAAGAGTCGACCCCTGAATTCTTGCGAGCCGACTCCTGTCTGTGCGAGTCGACTCCGCTCAAACAACAGAACCCATGTTTTTTGAGCACTTCTCGAGTCGACTCCCCGTTTTCCTCGAGTCGACTCCCGACTTTCAGGAGCCGACACCTATGTTTTCACGAGTCGACCCCTCAATGGTTAAAATGTTTCTATTTTTGGTAATCGACCTCGAGCCGACTCCCTCAGAGCTCGAGTCGACTCCGCGAATTCTGGGCGCGATTTTTAATGTTGACACATCAGCCCCAACGGTAAGATTTTTGAATAACGGCTATTTTTCCCTGTCTCTAACGGATATATTTTTGCAGATTCTATAAATAGAGGAGTTCTTTTCAAATCAAAACAACCCAGAGAAAATCAAAAAGAGAGAAAAGAATATCATTTGAAAAGAGGGAAAAACAGAGCTTAGTGGAAAAATCTTTTAGCTCAAAGAGGAGTATTTCAAAAGGAGTGAAATCCAAGTGAAAGATTCGTCTACTCCTTCTCATCATTCCACAAAAGCCAGAAGAAAATCCAAGTGCTTTCAAAGGTCAAATCTGCGGATTTTCAAAAGAGGAAAAGCTTCATCTCAACTCCAAAGACTTCACCGTGAAGAATCTAGCTGAGGCGTGATTCAACACTTCTAGAGGAGTTGAAGAGAAGAAGGGAGAAAGCCCAAGCATCTACCATCGGCAAAATTATCAGGCTTTTCTAACCTTATATCATTTTGTACTTAATTTGTATATCTGCTCAAGGGGAGCACTTTATTGTTCAAACACAATCTTTATTTGTTTGCTGATTCAATCAGTGGATTGAATTAGTGGAGGTTGGTATACCTCGTTGCAAGCCGGAGTGCTTGTGTTGGGTTAGTTGTGAGCCCTAGAAAAACAACTTGTAGGGTTTTGTGCTGGTAAGCCCGAGTTAAAACCAGCTGGGTTCGTTGTGCACCCGGTAAAACAACAAGTTTGAGTTGTGAGCTTGTAAAACAACTCGGCTGTAATCTAGAGAGATTATAGTGTGGACCCAAGTGAATCTTGGGAGTGGACGTAGGTGCTGGTTGCACCGAACCACTATAAAATTGCTTTGTGTTTGCCGTGCCTTATTTTCTCTATCTCTATCTCTCTTTATTAACTGCTTGTTCATTGCTTATTAGTTATCTCACTTGCACATCTTGCTAACTAATCAATTAAAGTTAAAAAGTCTTAAATTTTTAAGAACCCAATTCACCCCCCCCCTCTTGGGTTGCCATCTGGGCCAACAATTGGTATCAGAGCAAGTGCTCATTTAGAATTTGATCTCACGATCAAGGGCTAAAGATCCATATGGCAACACAAATTGGTCAAGTTTTGCTGAAGGTCATTCTACGAATAGACCTCCACTTTTTAATGGCTCAAACTATTCTTATTGGAAAGCTAGAATGAGGATATTCATTCAAGCTTCTGATTATGAGCTTTGGGGTGTTATAATTAATGGACCTAGTACACCCACACACCTTATTGATGGCACTATTGTTCCTAAACCCGAAAGGGATTGGAATGATAATGATAGGAGAATGGCACAACTTAAATGCTAAAGCCATTAATATTTTGTATTGTTCCTTGATTCAAATGAATTCAACCGAATCTCAACTTGTAATTCCGCAAAGAAATTTGGGATAGGTTGGAAATTACTCATGAAGGAACAAACCAAGTAAAGGAATCAAAAATAAACATTTTGGTTCACAAATATGAATTGTTTACAATGGAACAAACTGAAACCATCACATGCATGTTCACTAGATTTACTGATATTGTGAATGGTTTGAAAAGTCTTGGTAGAGTTTATACTAATGCTGATCTTGTGCGTAAAATTCTTAGGTCACTACCAAGATCGTGGGAAGCAAAAGTCACTGCATCCAAGAAGCAAAGGACCTCAATGCACTACCTTTAGAGGAGCTTCTAGGATCTTTAATGACCCACGAGTTAACAATGAAGCAGCATGTTGAGGAGGAAACAAAAAGAAGAAAAACTCTTGCCCTCAAGACTGCAGAAATGGAAGAGAGCAGCAGTGAAAGCAATGATGAAGATGATGAGGAAACTGCTCTCTTGGCCAAGAAATTCAGAAGGTTTATGAGAAAAAGGCCCTTCAATAAAAAGAAATTTGGAGCAAGATTTGAAGGAGAAAAGGATAAGAAAAAGGACAAGGAGAAAGAAAAAGAAAAAGAGCCCTTAGTATGTTATGAGTGCAAAAAGCCAGGGCACTTCAAGTATGACTGTCCTTTACTGAAAAAGGCCTACAAGAAAAAGAAGAAAGCTTATATGGCAACATGGTCTGAAGAATCTTCCTCGTCGGAAGAAGATGAGCAAAAGGAAGTTGCCAATATTTGTTTCATGGCCAACGACGACGACAACGACAATGAGGTAAGTTCTGAAAACTCAAATGATGATTTTACTTTTGATGAAATGTTTGAGGCTTTCAATGAACTTATGATTGATTTTAAATCCTTAAAGAAAAAGTATAAGTTTTTGAAAAATGATAATATTAGTTTAGCTAAAAGTAAAAATGAATTAGCTTTAGAAGTTAAGAACTTAACTAATGAAAAAGAAGAACTTAGGAAAGAAAGAGATAATCTTAATCAAGAAAAAGATTTATTAAAATCTGAAACTAAAAACTCAACTAAAGATTTAAAAGATCAAATAGAAACTTTAGCTTTAGATAAAGAACAGCAAGCTAAAGAAATTGACTCTCTTAAGAAAGATGTTAAAAAATATAAAGACATTGTTGAGAAATTCACTTAAGTTCAACTAAACTTAACATGATCCTAGATAGTCAAAAAGCTGTTTTTGACAAAGCTGGTTTAGGATATAACACATTAAGAAAACAGAAATCTCTAAAGAATATTTTTATAAAAGCCAACCAAAGTAATATAACTTGTTTTAAATGTAATGAAAAAGGTCACAAATCCTTTGAATGCAAAACGTTAAAGAATAACAACAAGTTAAATATTAAAGCTAAGAAAATATGGGTTCCGAAAGGAACAATTTTTATTGCTGCTAACCATGAAGGACCCAAGAAAGCTTGGGTACCTAAGCATAAAGTTTGATTATTGCAGGAATGTCTTGTAGCCAAAAGATCAAAGAAAAAGTGGTACCTTGATAGTGGCTGCTCAAGACATATGACGGGTGACAAAGATGAATTCATCACCCTGGAGGAAAAGAAAGGTGGAGTTGTGACGTTTGGCGACAACGGTAAAGGTCAAATTATGGGCCTTGGTAAAGTTCGCATAACTCCATCTATAGTTATTGATAATGTACTTTATGTTAATGGTTTGAAGCATAATCTAATTAGCATAAGTCAATTATGTGATAAAAATTTTAATGTTTCATTTAAATCTTCTATATGCACTGTAACTAATTCTATTGATGATAGCATTGTATTTACTGGTTATAGACATGGCAATGTTTACTTAGTTGACTTGGAAAAACTATCTTTGAGTGATCATTGCTTAATTGCTGACAATGCTAACATAAATGAAATTAGTTGGTTGTGGCATCGTAGATTAGGTCATGCAAGCACACACCTTATTTCAAAACTAATTAAAATGGATTTAGTTAAAGGATTACCTAAATTAGATTTTGAAAATAATAAAATATGTGATGCATGTCAATTTGGAAAACAAACTAGAAGTTCTTTAAATCTAAAAACATTGTTTCAACTTCTAGGGCTTTAGAGCTACTTCACATGGACCTATTTGGACCAACTAGAACCACAAGTCTAGGAGGAAAGAAATATGGTCTAGTGATTGTAGATGATTATTCTAGATATACTTGGGTAATGTTTTTAGCTCACAAAGATGAGACTTTCTCGATGTTCCTGAAATTTTTCAAGAAAGTCACAAATGAGAAAAACACTACTATAGTATCTCTAGAAGTGATCATGGAACAGAATTTGAAAATCACCTTTTGAAAATTTCTGCACTGAAAATGGAATTAATCATAATTTTTCAGCCCCTAGGACTCCACAACAAAATGGTGTAGTTGAAAAAAAATAGAACTCTAGAAGACATGGCCCGTACCATGCTATGTGAAAGCAACTTACCAAAGTATTTTTGGGCGGAAGCAATTAACACAGCATGTTACATCTTAAACAGAGCTTTAATAAGACCAATATTAAAGAAAACACCTTATGAATTATGGAATGAAAGAAAACCAAATATAAAATACTTTCATGCATTTGGATGTAAATGTTTCATTCATAATAATGGTAAAAACAACTTAGGAAAATTTGATGCTAAATCTGATGAAGGAATTTTTCTAGGTTATTCAACAACTAGTAAGGCATATAGAATCTTTAACAAGAAAACCTTAGTAGTTGAAGAATCCATTCATGTAGTTTTTGATGAATCTTTAGCAACTGGATCTGAAAAGATTGATGATGAGGAAGATACAAACATAATTGAAAAAGATCTTGAAAAACTTAATATTGAAGTATCTTCTGATCATGAACAAGAGCTAAAGATGATGATTCACATAAGGACGATGATGTCAATATTGATCATAATGATGTAGATCTTCCAAGAGACTGGAGATATGCTCATAGTCATCCTAAGGAATTGATTATAGGCGATCCATCTCAAGGAATAAGGACTAGATCATACATGAGAAATATTAGTAATCATCTTGCATTTGTATCACAAATTGAACCTAAAACTATAGAAGAAGCTGAAAAAGATAATAATTGGATGTTAGCTATGCAAGAAGAACTAAATCAATTTACAAGAAATAATGTTTGGACCTTAGTTGAAAGACCTAAAAACCATTCAGTAATAGGATCAAAATGGATTTATAGAAATAAACTAGATGAAAATGGCATTGTAATTAGAAACAAAGCTAGATTGGTTGCTAAAGGATATAATCAAGAGGAAGGTATTGATTTTGATGAAACCTTTGCACCTGTAGCTAGATTAGAAGCCATTAGGCTATTACTTGCATTTGCATGTCATATGAACATTAACTTATTTCAAATGGATGTAAAAAGCGCATTTTTAAATGGATTTATTAATGAAGAAGTTTATGTAGAACAACCACCAGGTTTTGAAGATCACGAGTTTTCAAATCACGTTTTTAAATTGCACAAAGCTTTATATGGTTTGAAACAAGCACCTAGAGCTTGGTATGATAGGTTAAGTAAATTCTTAATAGAAAATGATTTTACAAGAGGAAATGTTGATAAAACTTTGTTTTTGAAAAGAAAAAGTAAAGATTTACTTGTAGTACAAATATACGTAGATGACATTATTTTTGGTGCTACTAACGATTCTCTTTGTCAAGAATTTGCAAAGTTGATGCAGGGAGAATTCGAGATGAGCATGATGGGAGAACTCAACTTCTTCCTTGGACTCCAGATCAAACAAAGCAAAGAGGGAATCTTTATCAACCAAACCAAATACACAAGAGAACTACTCAAAAAGTTTGGTATGGAAACAATGAAACCCCTCGGAACTCCAATGAGTCCTTCATGCAAGCTGGACAAAGATGAAGAAGGTAAAAAGGTTGACCAAAAGTATTATCGAGGTATAATCGGATCCCTTCTTTATTTAACAGCAAGTAGACCAGATATCATGTTTTCAGTATGTTTATGTGCTAGATTTCAATCTGAACCTAAAGAATCACATTTAATAGCTGTTAAAAGAATTTTAAGATATCTAAATGGAACTAAAAATGTAGGTTTATGGTATTCTAGAGATTCCACATTAAACCTAATTGCATATTCAGATTCTGATTATGCTGGATGTAAATTGGATAGAAAAAGCACAAGTGGTGCATGCCAATTCTTAGGTAGTAACTTAATCACATGGTTTAGCAAAAAGCAAAATTCAGTTGCATTATCAACTACTGAAGCTGAATATGTAGCAGCTGGAAGTTGCTGTGCGCAAATCCTATGGATTAAGCGACAACTTGAAGACTATGGTATCACACTTGATAAAACACCCATAAGATGTGATAACACTAGCGCAATCAACTTAACTAAAAATCCAATTCAACACTCAAGAACAAAACACATAGAAATTAGATATCATTTTATAAGGGAACATGTAGCTAATGATGAAATTTGTTTAGATTATGTAAACACAGAAGAACAATTAGCTGACATATTCACTAAACCTTTAAATGAAGAAAGATTTTGTTATCTTAGAGGAGAATTAGGAATTTGTAATCCTTTTGAATAAATTTTGAAACTTAAGGAAATATATCTAGAATTCTTTCAAATTCTTAAAATCTTAAGGAAATTTATCTAGAACTCATATCAATTTGATCTCTCAAAGTCCATGATTTTTAATCATACTCAAAGATCAATTTTTGGGACTTATTTCGGATTCTCTGAATCTCAATCTAATTTTTCTCTGAATTTGTCCGGGAGCCGACTCGAGAGTTTCGGAGTCGACTCGAGTTTCTGCTGAAACTCAGGAGTCGACCCCTCCTCTGAGCGAGTCGACTCGAGATCGTGTCCGTGCTCTGTGACTTGTCGCGAGCCGACTCCACACTTTGCGCGAGTCGACTCGACGTGGTCCCAGTCGATTTATTTAGGGCACGAGTCGACCCGACGGACATTTCATTCTTCCAAAATCTTCCAAATCCTCTCCAAAACTTTCCCAAAACCCTCCAAACTTCAATTAACCTCTGATTAAACAATCCTTCAAGATCAATGGCACCCAAAACCCGAGGAGCAAGCTCGAGTGGCGCCGGTGTGAAGAGAAAAAGGACCGTCCGACGACCCGTCCGCGAGCCGTCAACGGATTCTTCTACGCCTTCGGCTAGTGATCCTCCAGCTCCAGCTCCAGCTCCTACCCCCCAGGTAGATCTTCTAGCCAGTAGGATTGTAACCACGGGAAGGAAAGTGGATTTCGAGTTGTTTGAGAATGAGGGATTCATCATTGGTAGGCAACTTATCGAGATGGGTTTTGAGTATATTTGTTCTTTGGATTGCCCAACCTATCCTGCTTTGGTCAAAGAATTTTACAAGAACTTGTCTAGAGGAGATGATGGCCTTGTAAGCAAGGTTAGAGGCATCGGTTTGAACATTACATCCTCCATTCTTTCTAGACTTTTGAAGTTACCCTTATCTGGACCTTCTACATTTGCCCTGAAGATAGGTCTCCTGCTCTCAATCGTCTTTGAACCGAACTTTGAGGGATTTGAGGAAGTCTTTGCTAGTCAACTACCATTGGAACTTAAGGCTTCTCCACAATATTTGCAGCAGGATCTTATTTCCCAAGACAGGCCGGTTTGACTATGTTTCAGAACGAGATATCTTTATCATGGATGCAGTTGTATCTGGGAAACCCATCAATCTGCCTAGGATGATGATTTGGTATATTGCAGACTGTAGCGGGAAGAAGAAATCGAGCTTACCCTATGGCATGGTTTTGACTAAATTATTTCTTAGCCAAGGGATTGTGTTCAGTGATGGTGAGCCAAAGAAGAGTTAAGACATACAGATTATTATACTTTGGCTACAATTCATCGCATGGGATTTATTAAGAAAAATGGAAGTTGGGAGAGAAAGACTGTACTGAGGATAGAGACTTAGATGCAGAGGCACCCAGATCTTCTTTGAGACATTCATCTCCGGAGCCTCCTCAGCATTCATCTATTCCAGATCCTATCCCTGCTCCTACTTCGGATCCTATCCCTGCTCCTACTATCCTACCCTGCTCCTACTATTGATCCTGCACAGTCTTCCACTGTTTCATCTGCTAGTTTTTCTGATACTCAGTTGGATCAACTTCGATCTTTATTCAAGTCTGAGTTATGTGATCAAGAAAAGAGATTGAAAGATGAATTTAATGATAAGTATATGAACTTAAAAGAAGCATTGTATTCTCTCAGTGATCGTGTTGCATTGATTGAGTCCACTCTTAGCTCATCTACCGGTTCCTTAAGTGAAAATTTAAAGAATATCTTTGGAGAGCTTAAGGACATTTGCGGTGACTCGGAGACTTACTCCAATGCAACGCAGAGCTTCAAGAAAAAATCACTTCTGCTTGTACTTTTGTTGATGAAAAACTTAAAGACTATGTAAGGCTTCAATGCGAAGGGAATGAAGCAAATTGTAGATCATTTGAATAGAATCACAAGAAGAAATTTTTAAGTTTTCATGTAACCCTTTTGATGTAGTAAATTTACTTTCAATGCAATGTACAAGTTTACATTTCCATGTACTTTCATTTTGAAGTAATGAAAATGTTTGATGCTTCACTTTTTGTCTATTTCAATTGTGAGTACCCTTGAATATCTTTGAATGCTTATGTTTAAATTGATATAATTTTGAATATCTCAATACTCAATTGATAACTAAGATGCTGAATGAATTCGAATGAGTTTAATCAATTTGATGCTCTGATGCATCTCAACCTTTTTGTTGATTACAAAAAAGGGGGAGAGATTTATATGAATTAATCGTATATTGCATCATCTTTTAATTGCCCTAATTAAATAAGGGGGAGAGAATTAAATAAGAAAAATATATGTTTCATATAAGGGGAAGAGATAAATTGAATTCATAAAGAATTGCTTAAGTTTTTGATTTTGAAAAATTTTGAATGATTTATAAGATTAAGGTTCATAGGGGGAGCTACCTCATTGAGGGGGAGCCTTTCCATGAACACAAAAGTTGATTTTGGAATCACAAATTTTTTTAATTTTATAATGCATATACTCAATGTTTTTGTCATCATCAAAAAGGGGGAGATTGTTGAGAAATTATTGAAACATAATTGCCCCAACTTTATTGATTTTGATGATTTCCAAAAGCCATGAGTATCTTAAAGAAAACAATATGTTTATTTATCAAAACCTTGAGCTTATTCAAATTGAATGGAATGAACTTTCAATGGTTATATCAAATGAATTTTGAACCGTTAGAAAAGAAGTTTCAAGTTGTATGCTCAAAGGAATTCTAAAAGGAATTTACACTTTATATTTCAATCGATGAATTCTTGGAACATGTCTTGAATCCATGTTAAACGTCATATTTAATGTATTCAAGTCAAATTTATATTTTAAATTTAATTGGGACAAGTTTTAAAGTCAATCAGAACATTTTTCTGATTTTTGTATCGGTCCCGAGCCGACTCATGAGTTTCCGAGTCGACTCCCCACTTTGCCTGAGTTTCTCGAGTCGACCCTTGGTTTTCAAGAGTCGACCCCTGAATTCTTGCGAGCCGACTCCTGTCTGTGCGAGTCGACTCCGCTCAAACAACAGAACCCATGTTTTTTGAGCACTTCTCGAGTCGACTCCCCATTTTCCTCGAGTCGACTCCCGACTTTCAGGAGCCGACACTATGTTTTCGCGAGTCGACCCCTCAATGGTTAAAATGTTTCTATTTTTGGTAATCGACCTCGAGCCGACTCCCTCAGAGCTCGAGTCGACTCCGCGAATTCTGGGCGCGATTTTTAATGTTGACACATCAGCCCCAACGGTAAGATTTTTGAATAACGGCTATTTTTCCTGTCTCTAACGGATATATTTTTGCAGATTCTATAAATAGAGGAGTTCTTTTCAAATCAAAACAACCCAGAGAAAATCAAAAAGAGAGAAAAGAATATCATTTGAAAAGAGGGAAAAACAGAGCTTAGTGGAAAAATCTTTTAGCTCAAAGAGGAGTGTTTCAAAAGGAGTGAAATCCAAGTGGAAGATACGTCTACTCCTTCTCATCATTCCACAAAAGCCAGAAGAAAATCCAAGTGCGTTTCAAAGGTCAAATCTGCGGATTTTCAAAAGAGGATAAAGCTTCATCTCAACTCCAAAGACTTCTACCGTGAAGAATCTAGCTGAGGCGTGATTCAACACTTCTAGAGGAGTTGAAGAGAAGAAGGGAGAAAGCCCAAGCATCTACCATCGGCAAAATTATCAGGCTTTTCTAACCTTATATCATTTTGTACTTAATTTGTATATCTGCTCAAGGGGAGCACTTTATTGTTCAAACACAATCTTTATTTGTTTGCTGATTCAATCAGTGGATTGAATTAGTGGAGGTTGGTATACCTCGTTGCAAGCCGGAGTGCTTGTGTTGGGTTAGTTGTGAGCCCTAGAAAAACTTGTAGGGTTTTGTGCTGGTAAGCCCGAGTTAAAACCAGCTGGGTTCGTTGTGCACCCGGTAAAACAACAAGTTTGAGTTGTGAGCTTGTAAAACAACTCGGCTGTAATCTAGAGAGATTATAGTGTGGACCCAAGTGAATCTTGGGAGTGGACGTAGGTGCTGGTTGCGCCGAACCACTATAAAATTGCTTTGTGTTTGCCGTGCCTTATTTTCTCTATCTTTATCTCTCTTTATTAACTGCTTGTTCATTGCTTATTAGTTGATCTCACTTGCACATCTTGCTAACTAATCAATTAAGGTTAAAAAGTAATAAATTTTTAAGAACCCAATTCACCCCCCCCCTCTTGGGTTGCCATCTGGGCCAACAGAGGCCTCCCGGAGAGATCCACCTCCCCATTATCTGGTTGATCACTGATTTCTTCTCCACTGACTTGAGCGTCGGAGGGTCTTCCGCAGAGGGCCACCCCCAACGCCTCTTGCACGAGGACTTTTTGTGCAGGTCCGCCTCCTCTCCCTGGAGATCGACTGCGTCCGAGTCGGAGGACGGATCCCGACGGCAACAAAAAGCATCACATAAGAAGGTGATTTGTCGATAAACAAAAAAGCCTAGCTGAAACTATGGATGGACCACTTATAATTATTTAACATGTTTTTGTTGGTTTGTGGTTATTAGCTTTGGCTGATAATCTGGTCAGTTCATTGATTGGCACAATGAAAAGAAACAGGAGCATCTCCACTGAGCCACTTTTGTTTTGCTCAATCAAAGCTTCTTCCCAAATCAATCGGAGAGACCCTACTGCACCAAGGAGCTAGCGATGGCGGACGTACTCGTTTCGGCTCTGCTATCGGTGCTGATGGAGAAGGCAACCGATCAAGTTCTCCAATAGTTTGGAGTGATGTGGGGGATTACTGAGAAGCTAGAATATGGGGACTTTTTTGTTCCATTTCTTCCAATTTTGCAGTAGCTAAGGGCGATCACATTAGTAAATTAAAAATAACTATATATGCAACCTTGATATTATCAATATTGATAATCTGATATTGAATGTGGGAAACAAAAATAATGTGCAACATTTATCTGGTAACATTATTGGATGCTCCATGAAACTTTGATAAGTTAGCTGATCATTATTAAGAAAGGATCTACGTATGATCACTAGAAGGGTGGGGTAAATCTTGTTAACCTACCTTGCAATTGTATGGCTTATGCACTTAGGGTAGCTGCATCAGTGAAAAAAAGGATAGGGCTGCAATGGGGATGAAAAAATCAAATGCCACTTGTAAAGATACTATTTTAGCGTACATAGAAGAGTCTCCATCATATTTCATGACTGTTTTATGATTATGTGATAGCTTATTAATTAGATTTTTTTTATCATGCTTTCAACTTGGATGGTATCATAAATAATATAAAGTTTAAGGACATAAGGACATTAGGTGAGGGCTTGAATAGGTAAGGGCTTGAAGACATTGAATCCGTAAGGGCTTAAGAACATTGAACCTTTGAAGATTTTAAAGATATGGATGGTAATTTAAGATTGAAGTTTGAATTTTAAAAAATATATAAAAAAAGGTTTATCATAGTTATAAAAAGATACGTAAGAAAGTACTTTCTCTTTCTTAATTTATATTTTAAATATCCTTTAAAATTTTAGATTTCTTTTCTTGAACTGAGACGGACTTTTCTTGAAGTGGGGCATTCATTCCTAAAAAAATAAATAAATAAATAAGAAAAAAAAGGAAAAAATGATAGCACCAAATGAGGCTAGGGGGCCACATAAAATAGAAAAAAAAAAAAGAATCTAGACTTTTTCATAAAGCACTTTCTTTGCGATGAATCAACTTTTCAAAAAAATAATAAAAATGATAGGCATTGAATAGGTTAAAAAAAAAAAAGAAAAAAAGATTGAGGGTGAGAGAGAACAAGTTAAAGAGGAAGGAACCCAGCGCTATCTTGGCCATCAATCAACATCTCCAAAAAAAAAAAAAAAAATTTAAAAAAGGGAAAATGACATGCATCTTTCTTGGTGATCAATCAACATTTCAAAAAAATAAAAAAAAGAAAGTGACATGCATCTTTCTTCATGATTAATCAACATTTCAAAAGAAATAATAGAAAAAAAATGAGATGCAAGCTGAGTAGGAGAGAGAGTTGATCTAATCTAATATAAATGAATTGACATGTTATAAAATAAAATAGTGCAGTGTGAATTCATAGTTTTATGAAAGAAAATAAATGATATGAACGCTCCAGGATTTTTCATACACAGTCACAATTTTATGAAAAAAAAAAGTACGGTGTGAATGCTCCCGGATATTCTACACGCATAGTAATAATTTTGTGAAAAAAAAAAATGGTACGAAAGCTCCAGAATTTTTCACACGCATAATCATAATTTTAAGAAAAAAAAAAGTACGGTATGAACACTCCCGGATATTCCACACGCATAGCCACAATTTCTAATGAAAAGCATCACGTAAGAAGGTGATTTGTCGATAAACAAAAAAGTCCAACTGAAAGTATGGATGGACCATTTATAATTATTTAACATGTTTTGTTGGTTTGTGGTTGTCAGCTTTGGCTGAGAATCTGGTCAGTTCATTGACTGGCACAATAAAGAGAAGCAGGAGCATCTCCACTGAGCCACTTTCGTTTTGCTCAATCAAAGCTTCTTCCCAAATCAACCGGAGAGACTCTACTGCACCAAGGAGTAATGGCGGACGTACTCGTTTCGGCTCTGCTATCGGTGCTGATGAAGAAGGCAACCGATCAAGTTCTTCGACAGTTTGGAGTGATGTGGGGGATTGATGAGAAGCTAGAAGAGCTTGGAAGAAAACTGGGGGCGATCCAATCCAAAATTGGCAACGCAGAGGAGCGGCAAGGCGAGGATCATGTGAAGCACTGGTTGGAAGCACTCAAGGACGCAG
Organism: Calamus simplicifolius; assembly: GCA_900491605.1. Lineage (NCBI taxonomy): Eukaryota > Viridiplantae > Streptophyta > Magnoliopsida > Arecales > Arecaceae > Calamus > Calamus simplicifolius. The sequence goes on from UESW01004082.1 coordinate 973,919, forward strand.
CCTACCAAGCAGAGGACATTCTGGATGAGTTCAATGTGGATGCAAATCGGCTGGAGGCAGGGAATCAGGCTGGTATGATGAAAAAGGTTCGCAACTTCTTTTCTTCTTATAATCCAGGTTGGTTTCGTTTTCAGATCGGGCGAAAGTTAAATCATATTATTAAGAAAATAAATAAAATCATAACTGAGGGAGACCAATTTCATTTCATACCCACAATACAACCACAAAATAGAGATAGGCCACAAACCCACTCCTACGTTGATGAGTCAACTGTCATTGGTAGAGAGGAAGATAAAGAAAATGTAGTGAATTTGTTACTTGATCACCATAGTAGCCACAATGTTGCAGTCCTTCCCATAGTTGGCATGGGTGGTCTGGGCAAGACCACGCTGGCCCAATTGGTTTATAAAGACGAGAGGGTGGAGAAGCATTTCCAACCGCTCATATGGGTCTGTGTGTCAGAAGAGTTTGAGGTTGCAAAACTTGCTAAAAAAATAATAACTTCAGCTACAGGGGAAGAGTGTAACCTATCAACCATGCAGTTGTTACAATGCCGACTTCGAGAAGTTTTAGGTGGAAAAAGGTATTTTCTTGTAGTAGATGATGTTTGGAATCATGATTCGGAAAAGTGGAATGGATTGAAAACCTTGTTAGAAACAGGTAAAAAGGAAGTAAGATTATTGTGACTACAAGACGTGAGGAGGTAGCACGCAGAATGGGCACAATCCCCTCTCATTACCCACAGCAATTGAATGAGAATGATTCTTGGACACTCTTTAAGAAGAGAGCATTTAAAGATGGAGTGGAAGAGCCTCAAAATCTAGTAAGCATTGGTAAACAAATTGTCAAGAAATGTGATGGGTTGCCTCTAGCTGTGAATGTAGTGGGGGCCTTAATGCATTCTAAGAGCCAAGAAGAAGCAGAATGGTTGTCCGTGAAAGATAGTGAGATCTGGAATTCACAGGCTGGCCGTGATGAGATTTTACCAGTTTTAAGGTTGAGCTATTGTGATTTGCCTTCCTATTTAAAACAATGTTTTGCTTTTTGTGCCATATTTCCGAAGGATCATGTGATGGAAAAAGAAATGTTGATTCAGCTATGGATGGCTAATGGCTTTATTCCATCTGATGAAGGAAAGGAGTTGCAGGACAAAGGTAATGAGATTTTTAATGAGTTGGCTTGGAGATCTTTCTTTCAGGATATTCAACAAATGAAATTTAAAAGTCCTTATACCTCTTATTGGAGAACAACATGCGAGATGCATGACCTCATGCATGACCTGGCACAATCCATCATGGGGAATGAATGCCTTAGCAGTCTGGTACATGTCAGTTGGGAACATATATATAAGAAAACTCGTCACTTGTATATATCAACTCCGAATTCTCAATTGGATAGACAGAGGATCCTAAATAATTTTCCAAATGTTCGCACTCTCCTGATACCAGATCAGTCTTATCAGATTGTAGTGGCTGGGAATTCACTGAAGTCTATTCCCTTGAGAGCATTGAAACTAAATCATGCTAATATCACAAAATTGTTTGATGCAATTAGATTTCTAAAACATTTGAGGTATCTTGACCTTTCCTATTCTGTAATTGAAAAATTGCCTGAAGCCACCAGCACACTTTTCAATCTACAGACTCTGAAACTCTCTTACTGCCAGAATCTACGTAAACTACCTGATGGTATGAAAAATATGAGTAATCTGAGGCACCTCTACATTAATGGATGTAAACGTCTGGAGTTCTTGCCAACAAGTATGGGGCAATTGAGAAACCTGCGAACATTGACAAATTATATTGTGAGCAATGAGAATGGAAGGGGTATAGATGAGTTGAATGGCTTAAATCTTGGTGGCACATTAGAACTATATAACTTGAGGAATGTGAAAAACATAGCAGATGCTAAAAAATCATATCTTAATTCCAAACATAACCTTTGCTCATTATTATTATGCTGGGATATGGTTCAATGGTCTAAGTTTGGTTATGAAGAAAAAGATGTTGCATCGGTAGAAAATGCTGAAGAGGTGTTGGAGGGCCTTAGGCCCCATGTTGGTTTAAAGCAACTTACGATTTTTCGCTATGGGGGTACTATCTTTCCCATGTGGATGAAGGACTCTCAATTGCTGCAAAATTTAGTTGAAATCCATCTGGTATTCTGCACAGGCTGCGAACATTTTCCGCCCTTATGGCAATCATGTTCGCTTCAATATCTCTACTTAGAGAAAATGGATAAGGTAAAGCACATCTGCAGCGGCAATGAAAGTAATGGTACGGTGCAAGCATTTCTCTCACTAAAGAGACTGAAGTTGCTTAACATGCAGAGCTTGAAGGCCTGGTTAAAGGATGATGGAACTGCAGAGGTTACGCTGGTTTTCCCATGCCTTGAAATTCTTGAAATCATCGATTGTCATAATTTGATGTCCATGCCAGAGCTACCATCTCTTCAAAGTTTAAAAGTGGAAAGAATTCATATTCCGTTGGGGTTCTGGAAGAACCTTGCTTCTCTTCAAGATTTAAGCATAGATTCTTATGATAATCTGATCTACTGGCCAAAGGAGGAGTTCCGTGGCTTGAACTCACTGAAGAGTTTATCTATCATAAGATGCAAAAATTTGATTGGCCCCTTACCTTTGCCATCATCGTCCTTGTTGCCATCATCCTCCTCATCATCAGGGGATGGAGAACTCCTACCAAACCTAGAAAATTTGAAAATTATTAATTGTGAAGCTCTGCTGATATTGCCTAAGTTGCCTATATCTCTCATATCATTCGAAGTCTATCACTGTTCAAATCTAAGTTCCTTGACGGAAGGCGGCCTACAACATCTCACTGCTCTTACAAGTTTAAGTATTGAGTATTGCAGAAGTCTGACTTCTTTGCCAATAGATCTGGGCTCCCTCACTGCACTTCGGAGTCTTAATATTAGTAATTGTGATCAGCTGCAATCATTCCCGGAAGGTCTCCAACAACGACTCCCTAGCCTTCGGTATCTGGACATTTCTGAATGCCCCAACCTGGCTTCTTTGCCAATAGATCTGGGCTCCCTCGCTGCACTTCAGAGACTTCAAATTACGAATTGTGATCTGCTGCAATCACTCCTGGAAGGTTTCCAACAACGACTCCCTAGCCTTCGGTATCTGGACATTTCTGGATGCCCCAACCTGGCTTCTTTGCCAATAGATCTGGGCTCCCTCACTGCACTTCAGAGTCTTCAAATTACGAATTGTGATCTGCTGCAATCACTCCCGGAAGGTTTCCAACAACGACTCCCTAGCCTTCAGCTTTTCCACATTGAAGGATGCCCCAACCTGAGGAGACAACTCTATATAAGTGGACTGGACAGGGAGGAGGCCTCAGAATTCCCTTCTTCTAGAGTAATATCAGATAGAAGCAGCTTATGCAGCACATTCCTTCCTTCATTTCGTTGCTTTAGAAGAGCATCTACAGTATAATGGCAACCGATCCAAGTGCTTATTGGGTACAATCTCATCTCCCTTCTCTTCTCTTGATAATTGTCTACTTGTAAATGTACATAAGCGAGCGAGCTTGATTATTTATGTTTCCTCACATTCTTCTACCAGTTGAAGGAATCTAGGGGGAGGGCAAGGTTAAGATATATTTGTCCATCCTATATAAAGTAGACCCTAAATTTAACCAATGGAAGTTTCTTGAGTTGGTGGCTATACTACACCGTTCATGCATATTATCATGCACTAATTCATGATTCTCACAACTAGCATTGTTTACGTTTCTTTTTTTTTCTTTTTTTTTTATGCAAGGGGCAAATGCTATCTTTAATCATTAATCATTCATGGCAGATATGACATAAATAAGTAGCTTACAGTTAGAAAAATGACAAATATTCTCAATACAAAGAAATAAGGTAGCAAACAAGTTCATTCATATACATGCACAATCGACCATTTGACTGCATTTGATGCATCACGGAAAATGACAATAAAAATATCATCCACAACTGTTATCTTGAAGGTAAAATTTGAATGACAGGTTTTGTTATTTGATGTTGTTTTATTGTTTGAGATAAGCATAAGCATTTGTCATACCTCGTTTTAATATTATCTGACATAGTAAGCCATAGAGTTCAATTGAAAAAATACAAATGTTAAAAATTACTTAATTACGGATATAGTTAGTTACCCTAATAACTATCTGGATGCATCTATGCTTCTGATTGCAGAAACAGATAGACTTTGATATGTTAAGGACTTTTTAGTTTTATTGATATGGTTTACATCTGGAAGATTATATTGTGGTTATGTGGCTGTTCTGAAGCATGAAATCAGAGAGGTTGTATCCTGTTACTATTATGCCATTAGGATGATGACTGGGTATCTTCATGTGGTTATTTTTGGTACTTCATGCATTCTTATTGCTTTGCTGTTACTTCTAATTCTAAAATCTGCATTCACTTTTCTATTGCTAAAATCTTCCTAGAGATTTCTATTGCAAAACATTCTGCATCTTAATGCTTTAACACATTTCCTTATTTAATAAATTTAATATTTGGATATTGCTTCTATAAATTCTGATAATTAAGTGAGCCACATTGTTAGAGTTAACATATATGCAGACATACTCATTTGATTTCGTGCTCAATCCTCAGCATGCTTTATTATCCATCCTATAGCGTATAGGTTTTGATTTTTTATGCATTTTGATTTCGTAGTGCTCTTTCAGATACATATAGGAATAACCTAGCTTTGAATTATTCTTCGGGTATGATGGAACTTCCAAGCTTTGATGTTGCTTCTGATGCTCTTGCTACCTTCAAGGTCAGTTCTTCTACCCTGCCTTTCTTGCATGTTCTGAAAGAAACATATGGCAGGACTTGCTTACTAATCATGAAACTGCAGTTTCCGAGTGATGGTTTCCACTATGAACAAGTTAGCCAGTAAATTCACATATTGCTGATTTGGTTGCTCTGATAGAAGCTTGATGCTGCTAGTTTAATAGCCTTGTTGTGGAACTTTTAAACTCTAGTTGTTTGTAAATGCATGTAAGGTAAATCATCTGATGAGAGAATGTTATGCCAGTTCTTTGAGCTCTATGAAAAGTTATTGACATCCACAAACTATGTGACAAGAAGATAATCCTCGAAGGTCAGGCGTACCACTGATCTACGCTCAACTCTTAGTATGTTTTTGCAAAGTGAGTTGAGGACAGTATGTAATCTGTTATTTCTTTAAATTTTTTTTTTGAAAAGTGAGTAGTATGTTTTCAAACTTTTTTGAAAAGCTACATTTCAGAAGCTCAGCACTTGAAAATTACGATGGCACTATTAAAAGTAGCAATGCCTTCCCTCAGCATCGATAGCTCTTCTTTTTAATTCTTAATCTAACATATATTTCTCAAGCTGATCATAGCTGATCATATGTAGAGATGACTTCATGTTGTAATTTTATATTTTATTATATTTATGATATCAATGCATCAGACTTGGGTGTAAAGAGTGAGGAATAGAAGATTAATATGTTCACTGTGATGAATAACAAATGAGGATTAAGGTTAAGCTGAATTTTATTAAATCTTACTCTAAATGCACTCAATTAAACCTAATACTTTCTTCCATGCTTCAGAATGGTCGTGCTGTGGGTGCAAAGAGGAAATTTCAGCGATGATATTGTGTTTTGGTAGTGGAGGAAGAGAACTAGATCATTCTTTTTTTCTTCCATTTTCCCTACATCTGGGCTCGTGAACCATTGTTGGAGGGTGTAGTTTGAACCTACTTCACCGTGGAATGTCGCCGGAGCTTGAGCTAACGTCGCCTGTGAGGTAGGGAGGCCGAAAAATTATCATGCTCTTTTCCTCTGTTTCATTCTCAAAGCTCTGTTTCATGACAATCTCTTCAATGCCAGCTGAAAGGGCCAGATATTTTCTAATTAAAGAGTAGGGGACGATCACCGGAGCTAGGCAAACCTTCAGGGAAGTTCAGATCATCGACGGCGACCCCGGCAAGGAGGAGGTAAAATTTTTCCTCCTCTATTTTTTGTTTCAACTGAGGAATCAATGGGATTTTTGGGAGGTTTGAGGGCTGCCGTTGTCAGAGAAGATCGCCGAAGGAAGGAGAGTGTTGCCACTGCTCGCCGGTGCCATGGTGGCCGGCGACGAGGAAAGAGGCTGTTGGCTGGGGAGAAGACAGCGTCTTCTCGCCTGCTTTGGCCAGGTCCGGCCACGAGAGGCCACCGGACCTAGCGGTGTGTGCCACCGCCCTTCATTGGCGGGGAACGGGTGATGGGAAGGGAAGCCGGAGACGGCTTGGGTGCTGGTGGTGGCTGGGCCGTCGGGAGGTGGAGAAAGATGGAGAAGGCAAATCGGTGAGAGAGATGTCAGGTGGAGGGTATGGGGCCGGACACTGGGACCTCGCCGGAGGAGGTCACCGCCGCCGCCGTAGTTGTGACAAGTGGGGGTGGTGCCGGCATGGGAAGAAAGAAGAACAAGGTTGTAGCCTTCTTAATGGGTTGGGCCTGAACCAGTGAACCAACTTGAACACCAACTAGTTCAAGTTGGTTCAGTCTCTTAGGATGATTAGTTTAATTAAATTTGGATGAGAACCTTAGGATTCAACTATAGAATTCGTACAGTTTGGCTAATCTATCTCTAACACGTCTCCATCATTCTAGTAGACTTGTTAAAATTTGCTTTTGTGAAAAAAAAAAAAAAATCCTTGAGATGTAGGTGGGGTTAGCTTATTCTATACATTGTAGGTGTACTCAAGAGTAAAAACAGTAATAATCTTATCTGCCAACTAGGTCACATAATTTCTACTAATAAAAGAGAGATCCATAAAATTGCTTGTACTTTTGTAAAAAAAACTTTTGAGAGAATCTGTTCATGCAAGTCTTTATCCTACGAAGCTTTTTAGGGCTAGTGTCTATTTTTATATATGCAATAGAGAGTTATAGTAATCAAGGTTTTAAATCTCGTGGGATAGAGTTATCTTGGTTTTTTCACAAAATGAGATGCGTCGTGTCTTATTCTATCTTGATCTCTGACTAGGTTAGGCATTCTAATACTTGCTTGGGATGCTTTTTTTTTCTTAAAAAAATTATTTATGTAATTTTAGTATTTTATTAAGTCTATTTAAAAGTGATATTATGATATATTATGGTCAAGATAGGATGGATTGGGACAATCGAAATTCTTCTTAGAATCCCTATGAGATGAGATGTCTTAGCTATCTCGGTCCCCGTCCCGCTGAAACTTGAATCCCTGGTACTAATAGCAACTTTTAATTTCTTGGTTGCAGATCGAAGGGGCATTCCAAATTTGTCAAGCAAATTGGTAACTTTCCTTTCAAAATTATATGTTTTTTTTACTTAATTAGACAATGCATTTTTTTCTTTTTGCCTCTATCTTAATCTAAAAAGTGTTGTGATAGATTGCAGCATATTGGAGAGAAGAGTTGGTTATCCAACATCTAAAATCTATTCTAACAAAAGAGGTTAGTAGGAGATTATGAATAGCTTGCTAGGCTACTTCCTTCAATCTACTTTGGTTCTTGCCTGAAATATGCTAAGTGGTCATGCGCACATGCATGAGAAAAGTATAATCAACAATTATATATATTAATCATCAATTAGTTATACATTCATAAAAAACTTGTTAATTATTATGGACACTCATTTTACTACTTGCAACTATAGTAATTCATGAAACTAATGGTGGAAAGCTAAGATTAATTAGTAAAATTATGACATTTGAACGAATAATAAAGAGTTCTTTATATTACCAAAAAAATGGACCTTCACAATTTATAATGTATAAAAAAATACACATAATTGTAAAGGTTTATATGTAGATTGATGATCAAGTAAATCAAGAGCTCAATTTATATCTAAGTACAAGATAATTAGGACTAATTATGATATAAATTCATGGAAATCTGAAGTGTTCAAATATATTAACACTAGTTTTTTTTTTTAAGCTTTGCTGAGATAGGATATATGTCATAAATTATTAGCTTCTAGAAATCTAGACTAAGCATCATATAAACATACTATTTTATGATTACTATTATTACCAATGAACACCTGGCCTTTTTCATATGACCTATCAATATGTCAATCCTTCCTTCTTCAGGCGATGCCATTGACTTTTGTCTTTCGAGGGAAAGATCCATGCACTAGTATGGGTTGGAATAAATAGTCTCTGCAAGTGTGGTAGCAAGTGAGATAAAACTCCAAAGTGTGCCAGAAAGGGCATTACCATGAATGATGGGGAAATCCTTGGTTGTTTGCGAGAAAGATGTCGAAATAGATAAATGTCACCTCTTTTTTTTTGTTTTCTCCTTGAGCTTCTCTCAAATATTTTTCTTTGATGTGGCAACGAAACTTGGAGTCTCAAATATGAGAGATGTCTGGTGGTTTGTTGGAGGAATATAATCTGAGTAATAGGATGTGGTGAGGAAATTGTGGGAACTATTGTATGTACAAGATTAACAATGAGCCACATCTAAGACAAATCCAGATTTAGTGGTACGCTATAATTTGTTAATTACAATTTGTTGAAGTTTAGAGATCAGAGAAAAAGTTTTCGATAGTTAAGATGAACTTAATGAATGCCAAGGGTTTATAAGCTTTATTGACAAAATTATTCATATTTTCTGGTCATTTAAGAAGGCACATCTGAGTCTTAGGAAAGGTGAAGTCTAATTATGGGAGCTATTGTATGTACTAGACTCACAAGGCACCACATCCGAGACAAATCTGGATTTAGTGGTGCTCTATAATTCCTTAATTTCCAATTGGTGATGTTTAGAGATCAGAAAAAAAAGTTTCAGTCTGTTCAGATGAACTTAATGTATGCCAATGGTTTATAAGCCTTATTGACAAAAGTTATTCTAATTTCTAATAATTTAAAAGGCATATCTGAGACAAGTATGGATTTTGTGGGATTCTCTCAATCCCTCTTTGGAATCTGTATTTTCAGCCAATGAAATTTAAAGGTCTGAGATAAACTTAACTAAATCCAAAGGTTAATAATCCTCGTTGACAGAAATTATTCATGATTTTATATTAGTTAAGATGCGTATGTGTGTTTTTCAGTAAATTTGCAGTTGCTCACACAATAATCGCAATATGGTCAGACTTGACCAGATTACTAAGACCTTGGGCCTAATGGTTTGAGTTGTTGAATGTGACTTACCATCTATAAACTTCTGGTGACCTGGAGATCCCTTGTTTGACCTGGAGATCCCTTGTCTATGCATCTGATGGTCAAAACGGGACAGCTCAAATAGCATAAAATAAGGCATAGTTTTAACCATCGTATGCATAGGCTAGAGATTTCCAAATTATATGATTTTTTAACAGCAAGCAGTTTGGTGATAATAAAACTTATTTATTGGCTTAGAACATCGATATCAGGCTACTAGTTGTCTAGATCTAGATCAACATTATTGGGGCTGTTGTGTGGGATAGGGATCAGGACTGATCTTATATGAGCATTTATTTATTGAACATGTGCTTTATAGGAGATTACGTGATCATTTATATATGGAACATGTGCTTTATATCTACATGCTATGGATATTCGAACAGTTTATGGACAATACCTCCCAAGCTTTTTGCAACCTACATACATATTAAAATCTTAGAATCCGCGTTCTACATCTTAATATTCAAATCAAAGTGTGCCTAAAGGATCTGGATCTCATCCTTGGATTTATGGATCATATAATCCCTTAGATCTGAAGATATGACATGATCATGTCATATACATATTAGATCATATTGATGTCCACCTTTTATAATTTGCGACTATATGATTTATATATTTACTTATCATTGATAAGCCTTTGAGCAAATGAAATTATCAAACTTTTTAAAGCTTCTGGCTTTTAAAATAAAAGAGAGAGAAGTTTTGGTGTTCCTGAGTTAAAAACAAGAGGTAAGCTTTTCTATTTTTACAACCATTATTAAAATCTCTTTGCTTTTTTACCCCCTAAAATGTTCTATATAAAATGATAATTGATTTGATAGGTAGGATAGGAATATCACGAGTAATAGGACCTGATGCTATTATAGTAGACATTACGATACATGAGTGTATATTGTAGAGCTTGGACTTCATAATAATCATGGATTTTTATTGTTTACTCATCTATTTTTTTTTTGCTTTTTTAATCTTCACATTTCTTGTATATGTTTTTTTTTTGAAAGAAAAAAAAAATCTTATGATCCATGATTCAATCCATGATCCAATATGATTACCCCCTTATGATCTGCAACTTGATACAAAAACATTGCAAATAAACACATATCTATGTGCAATGTTTTACATTATGTGGTACGAGGGTGTTTCGGTTTTGTGGAACAAGATTGTTTATTGTCACATTCAGTCTGATAGCCATCCTGATTGAACATCACATCAGGCATGCACTCGCCTCCTCTTTCCTTTGTTTATTTTTTTTTTTCTTTTTCTTTTTCCTCTCTTTGCTTCCTTTGTTCCTTCCTTCCTTCCTTTTCATTTTCATTTTTTTCTTTCTTTCTTCTTTCTTTCTATTCCTTCTTTTCTTCTCCTTTCCTTCTTCTCTTTCTTCTTTCTTTCATTGATTCCTTCTTCTTCTTTTTTTAATTCCCCCTTCCTTCATTTTTTTTCCTTTTTATTCTTCTTTTCTTCATTTCCTTTTTTCTCGCATGGATAGTTTTTGAAGTCTTACTCCAATCCTGGTTCTATTTTCTCATAGAAACGGAAATAGGATGGCCTGGACACTCACTATCTATCTGGGATTTAACATATAGCCTCTGTTCACTATTTACATAACTAAAATTAATTAGTGCTTATTAACATATACTAATAATGCATTAGTTTTGTATGCATTATACAAATAACTAGTTAATTCACATCTAAAAAAGAAGGGAGGGTCAGTCAGGAAAGACTCCTGTGTACATGATGGGAAATTGAGATTATGATTTTATTCTTTTATTTATTTTTGGGTTGGAGTGCTATGGGGTTTGTGAGGATTCTTTCTATATAAGATTGTGGGCTCTTAAAGCTACATTGATCAGGTAGCCTTGAAGTATGTGTGTCTGCAAAGGCACTGACATGCACATATGTATGCTTTAAACATATACATTATACATGTACATATGGATGCATGTATACATGCATATCAAGGGTGCAATTTTATGTCTCTTTATATAATTGGTGAAGGAGCATACGCAGATATGATCAAAATCACCAAATTGATATGGTTTTATTTATTTATTAACAATTAACAGTGTGCTTGTTGAATTTTATAAGTTTTACCTTTTTAGCAATAATGTGTCATATTAGTTAGGTTCTTAACATTTATCATAGTTAGGTTCTTAACATTTATCATCTCAAAATATATATTCCAATCATGTAGTTTAAATTGCATTTTCTTTTCTATACTTTACAACTCTTCTTTTTGTAGGGAAAGGATTTCCCTTTTCTCTGTCTTTCTGCACTTCTCCTTTCTCTTGTGGTATCCTCTTTATCTAATTTTCAAGTACAAATTATAAAGTCCTTTTCTTCTTTATTTTTTTAAATAAACTTGTCCTTTTTTATGCATTTTTTCCTTCTATTTCTTTCCTAGTTTATGATGCAGCATGAACAACTTTGTTCTCTTGTGCACTACATTGCTACATGAACAACATTGTTCTTTCCTTGAAAATGATGATATATTCTTGAAAAGGCAGCATCAATCTTATGCATTTTATTTTCATAGGTTATAGATTCAATATTTGCAAGCCAACATGACTTGGCGCCATTGAGTCTTGATTTTTCGGAAAAAATCATGTGTCTTCTTTGTGGCAAGTTGGACTAGTTGATGCTGACCAGAATAATCAGACTTCAGCAGATGTAACTATTCTTCCTGTTTTATCCAAGTATTTGTATTTATTGAATAAATTGGCAACAATGTGCCTATTAATCATGCCATATTTGACTTCTTGAAGCAACTTCAGACTACTTCAAATTCTGAACACAAGACTTTCCAAGTTAAATTAAAAAATGATGATGTATTAGGTGGTATACAGAAAAAGGACAAAGAGCTTAAAGATGACTCAGGTAAACAACTGGCTGCTCTTTTTCATTCTCTTTTTTATTATTTAGTTTCACAATTCAAGTACAATTTTTTAAGTAAAGAATTTGATGGGTTTTGCAATGTAGATGGATGTCAACTTCTTGACTCATTGGCAAAACTAGCCCGAAAGGTAACAACTATATCTTATATTAACAATACTGTTGTTGTCATTTAAACTACGAAAGTAAAATATTCATATTATTCCACTAGATTAAGAAAGTTACTGACCTGTAATTTTCTCTGAATATATTGCTAAACAAAGCTTTAAACTTCTTGTTTGTACCAAGTATATGTTGATCTACTTATATAAATTTGATGTCTCTGCCATAGAGATTGAGAGAGAATACTGTCAAGTTTGTATCTGTTGTAGAAAACATAGATAGTTTAAATGGTTGAACTTGTTAAGTTTTGAGGCAGCTTGAGTCTGCTGCAATGAAAGAACACTACTTCAAGGCTGATCATCCAACAACTCTCTCTGCAGGCTTTTCCAATTCAAAGTACCGAAACCCAAAATACCTGTCTATGCTGAATCATCTAAGATTCTACCTCCCATAGGTTTATCCCAAGTTAGATAAGATCCTGTTTCTTGATGATGTCAGCATTGTCCATAAGGATTTGACATGATTGGGGTCTACTGTACATCTTAATGGAAATGTGAATGGTGCAGTGGAGACCTGTGGTGAAAATTTCCACTGCTTTGATAAGTATCTTAATTTCTCAAATCCGCATAGTGCTTGAAGCTTGGATCACAATGCATGCGGTTGGACCTATGGAATGAATGTTTTTGATCTCGAGGAATGGAAGAAGAAAGATATAACTGGAATTTATCACAAGTGGCAGAATATGCAAGTCTATATAAGCTTTTTGTTTTATTACATTTCCAAAATTAATTGCACATTATGTACACATAAATAACATATGTACAGAAATTATCATTCTATAGAGATTTGGCCTTGAGAGTAAATTTTTTGTCATGGACTATATATGTTAATTATGGCTCTTCTAGTTTTTTTTGTGCATTTAACCATACTGATATATTTTTTTATGGTTATCTCTAGATCCACATATATCACATAGATCGATTATTTATAGATAGGCTCATGCATGCATGTTTTACTGTATCTATGTTTATCTATATAAAGAGGTGTTCTAGTACATGAGGCACCTTCTGTTATGGAGTCAGATGAATACAACCTTACCTTTATGTGTAGAGAAGATGTTTTCATATTTTGAATCTGTAACCCCCAAGTCATGATGGAGCAATCTTACCATTGTGTTGACGCCTGCAATCTATGTTTACAAAACATGAAAGTATTATTTCATTTATTAGTTATTTCTTTGGTTAACACAAATATTTGGTGAATTTTGAAAAGTATTTATTCATCTTTTCATAAGCTGCCTTTTCATTATCTATCTTATGATATCTAATTTCCTATATCCTCAAGGGCCATGACTGCTTTAACTAATCATCATTAGCTATGAATAATTTTAGCTCATTATTGCATTTATCCTTAATTTAAGCACCATCATAGCTAATCTTGTAGTGCAGTGTTCCTGCACTTTCTTCATTCAAATCAATACAGTCAACATTGTTGATGCTACCCCTCTGAAACGCAGGAGTCATATCAATATACAGAAATGCATCTCTAGTTCTCATTCATTGCCATAGATCTGTTTGAATTATTATCTTCATTATCTTTCCTTTTTATTTGTTTAATCAATGTGATCAGTTTATGGCATTTCTTGGTCATATATTGCCTGTGGGTAACCCTTTCAAACATAACGTATGATTAAATCTATTTCACACATAATCTCACCACCTCAGATTCCTATAACATATTCCATAAGCATCTTAAAGCCTTCATGTATGGCAACTCTGAGGAGATAAGCTGTTAATGCTGAATGTTTATATGGAATTACTGACCATTGATAAGGTCATGACAGTTTGAATGTTGCCATATTGACTGTCATACTTTGCTAGACTTTTTATTTATTTATTTTGATATTTATCTTTAATGTTGAAGATATGACATTTCTTATACAAATTGTTAAATACCCTTTTGCAAATTTTATTGTCCATCTAGAGGAAATGTGGACTCATGCATTTAACAACTAGGGCGAATGCCAATTACATGTCTACTTTCAATGTAATGCATTGAAACTCAAGTAGACAAACATATTGCTACACCAATTAGCAATCTCTTTTTTGGTGTTACTAACTAGTTTTTTTTTTTTTTTTGTTTCTCACTAGAAGGAAGACAGGGTCCTTTGGAAACTTGGTACTCTTCTGGCCGGACTGTTAACATTTTATAAATTGACACATCCGCTGGACAAATCATGGCATGTCCTTGGTTTGGGTACAACCCTAGTGTTGGTCGCTCAGAGATAGAAAATGCTGCAGCAATAATCCAATATAACAGGGAACATGAAACCTTGGCTGGAACTGGCAGTGACTAAATACGGGCCTTGCTGGTCCAAATACATCAAGTATGATCATCCTTATGTTCAGGGCTGCAGTATAAGTGAATAGGCAGAACGATGCAATTATTCTCATGGGATATGATTTATTGTTTGGAAACTGAAGTAAAGCTGGAGGAAAGGAAAGAGGGCCCTTGGATGTTGCATCGCCTCATTCAGTTAGTATTTGTTTGACCTTATTGCTGTCATTCTACCCCACTTGTAATTTTCCTTCATTTTGTTAAGCCTTGAACATGGAAGGGAGGCTGCACTGGAATATTAAAGCTTTGAACAGATAATGTTGCTTGTTACGGACAGGAGGCTCGTGCGTTGCAATGAGCAAGACCATCCTTCTGACACTTATACTAATTAGTGGAAGGTCAACACATAACTCGTGAATGTTATAATGAAGGTGAACCATTTTCTGCCCAAAGACAACACCTTAGGTTATGCCTTAGTCAATAATTTTTCTCTTTTATTCTAGTACACTCTTATTAGCCTTTCTTTTGTTTTCTTTTCATTTTATGCTAGCATGAATCTGTAGTTGTCTTCATTCTATTTCTTGATATAGTTTTCAAAATATTGTCCAATGATGCGGCTAAAGCTCAAAAAATTGTGGGCAAAATTCCAAACGTTGAGAAATGTGTTTGAGGTTTTGATTTGCTTCTTTCGAATTGTTTTTTATTGTTTCAGCATTAGCAAGAGAAAAATATGCTAAAAAATTAATTTACTAGAAAAACAATAATTGTTGCAATAAGATTGCTAACATATTTTGTGTCAATTTTATGATATCTATTTGCAACACCTGAAATTTGGAAGACTTTGAGAAGGAAATGTAGTGCTGCCAATGCATAAGATAAGTACTTGGTTGAAAAATATCATTATTTTGAGATGGTGGATGAAAAATCATGGAACCAATCCATAACCTTGAGTTTATTGTAGGAGATTTCAAATGATATGGATGTCATCGGCTGAAAAACGAGAGTTTGGCATGGTGATTGCAAAACTTGCTCTCTAATAGAGAGATTTTAATAAATTAAAAAAAAGCTAAGAAGTTAAACATATGCATCCGAGCTTCAATTCAGTGTCAATCTTATTGAGACAAACTATTTCACGTACATAAATTCCACGAGAAAACTTCACCAAACACATCCCTTCAAAAAAAAAAAAAAAAAAAGGCCGACGAACCATTCACGACATGAAGTCAAATGGTTGACATCAGCCAACCGCAAACCCAAGCAAATTTATTTGCAAGTAAGTTATTTGCAAAATCGATGTCTTTTGACATTGGTTTTTCGCTTCTGAGATAGAAACAAAAGATTTTAGAAATGATGTTAAAATGAAAAATAACTTTTTAAATATCATTTTAGGAATAATATTTCAAATGTATTAGTATTTTAAAAATGCTGACGTATGACCTTTAAAAGCAACATTTCAAATGTCACTTTTGTCGCGTTATAACCTTCATGCACCTACCCACACCTCCTCTTCTCCCAAACTATCTTTTTCTCTCCTGCAATTCCTCCTCATTTTTTCTCTCTCGGTGTTCCCTTTTTTTCTCTCCCAACATTCCTACTAGAAGTTAATTTATCCCAACTAATTTAACAGGTTAAGTATTCTACCTAATCCCAACTACTCTTGATTCAAATACAATTCTTACCACCAAAGCATTTGTGTAGAGATAAGTCTAACAACTTGTACATTGATAGTGGTCATGTCTGAATTAACTTCCAACAAAGGAGGCAATTTCATGAAACCAAATTATAAAACATATAAATGTACAAGTTAATTATATGATCATTATCAATATACAAGCTCTTAGCTTTATCTCTTCACAAGTCATTATATTTAGTTGTAGGAATTGCATTTGTTGCTGCCAAATCACTTTCGTGGAGCATTGATCAAGGGAGGAGCTTCATGGATCTCTGGAAGAATGATGCGACTGCCTCCTATGGCCAGAAACCTACAAGAAAAGTTCCGGATCGATGGTTCCGGCGGGAACCCTCCGATACTCAAGTTAGCGATTAGGAGAACAGGGATTTAGATGAGATAGTAAAGATTGAGTCCCCCTCCTCGTTGTGAGTCGGGGTCTTTATATACCTGTTCGGGAGTCCCTCTTACCCTTCGAGGATAATCGTCAGATCATGCCTTCCGCCAAGATCGGCTCCGTTAATGGTAGGTGGACGAATAGCCGCTAAACGTGTGCCCTGAATATCGACAACTGTTCATAATATTTCGGTAACCACCCGTGATCTTGGCAAAAGAGAAACGGATTGGTGGGCCACGTGGAAGTCCTGCGTGAACAGCGATAGGTGATAAAGTTAGTCACGTGATGAGGCTGACTTAGATGAGGCCAAGGCCAAGGCCGAGGCCGAAGCCGAGACCAAGGCCGACTTAGATGAGGCCGAGGCTAACGCCGAAGTCGAGGCTGAGGCCAAGGCCGACGCCAAAGCCGAGGCCGAGGCCAACTTGGAGTGCCGAGGCGAGATGTTCGTGGCTGAGCTGAAGTGCCGAAGCAAGATATCTGTGACACTCCTCCATTCCATTAAATGTTCTCTAAGTCATTATGACACCATTGAATGCTCCAGCCCATTGACTCGATTACCAAACATTAATGACGAAAGGTGGCCTTTGGGAGAACCCACGCACGTAACGTGGCCCTTTATCCTTTTGTTCTCTTTCTTCATTATGACGAGGAGCAATGCCATGGATGGAATTAAATGCCCATTGCGTCCTTCAAAAGAAAGCCAAGTAGAGCAGCGAGGACGCCTAAGAATTAAGCCGTTCATGAAGGCCGCCGAGGATGGCCGCTTAGAAAAATTATCTGAAAATTGCTTGAGAGGATGCCATCCAAAAATTATTATCTTTATTGCCTATTGGGTCAACTGGCCCCATTAAATGCCCCCACACTCCTGAGCTTGTATGCCCCGCGTTAGCTAAGCGAAAGGAGTGCATGACTTTTACCTTCTCATCTGCCCTTTCTTATCAACTTCAACTATAATTCCTTCTAGGTGGAGAAACCCCTTTCCTTTTGTGCTACCTTGTGTAGACATCTTTACGCTCTTTGGAGCTATACTTTTTTCCTGTTCAATAAACTTTAAGTAAAGTTTAAAGGTAAGTTGGTTACCCTTGACTGGCAGCTAGTAATCCTCTCCCTATGCAGAGCCCGAAAGCGGATGCCCGTCAACTATGAGTTGGAGAGTCAGTTTCTCCTAACTGTGAGTTGACTTTGGGTCTTCTACTTTTGTCATAAAATTTGAAAGTGGGTGCCCGTCAACTGTGAGCTAGGGAGTTGGCCTCTCCCAACTATGAGTTATCTTGGGGCTTCTTGATGGCTGAAAGTGACCAGTAATATGTTGCATATATATAATTTAGATAAAGGTCTTACTCGATTGGCCATTAGCCATTGAGTTAGAGTTAGAGCCGCTGTGAAGCCGTTGAGGCTGTGATAAAGCTGCTGAAGTTGTAATGAGGCCATGAAGGCAGATGAATGGAGCCGCTGAGGCCGATAGAGCTGCTGTGACTACAATAAAACTGCCTCGGGGGTTTCATGGCCGGCCCGAGTGGTGACATGAGAGTTGCTGAAGTCGTTGGGTTCTTTTTAACCCTGAAGGGTGACCTGAGAGTTAGAGAGTCGTCAGATGCCTTTTCTACTTTGTCGATGATCTTTGTTGCCCACGCTAGAGTCAGTTTTCAGTCTTTGGTGCTAAGCTGGCCTTGGGCTTGAATACCAATGGTACATTGGTCTTTGAGTGCCGACCGGAGTCAGACTTGAGTGCCGATGGTACATCGGGCTTTAGGTGATGACCGAAGTTGGGCTTTAGTGCTGATGGTACATCGGGCTTTAGGTGCTGAGCTATCAGGCTTTAAGTGCCAAGCTAGAGTTGGGCTTTAGTGCTGATGGTACATCAAGCTTTGAGTACCGAGTTGGAGTCGGGCTTTAGTATCGATGGTACATTGGGCTTTAGGTGCCGAGCTAGAGTCGGGCTTTAGTGCCGATGATACATCAGGCTTTGAATGCTGAGCTGGAGTCGGGCTTTAGTACCGATGGTACATCAGGCTTTAGGTGTCGAGCTAGAGTCGGGCTTTAGTGCCGATGGTACATTGGGCTTTGAGTGCCAAGTTGGAGTCGGGCTTTAGTGCCAATGGTACATCGGGCTTTAGGTGCCAAGCTGGAGTCGGGCTTGAGAGCCGATGGTACATCAGTCTTTGAGTGCCGACCGAAGTTGGGCTTGAGTGCCGATGGTACATTGGGCTTTGAGTGCCAAGCTGGAGTCGGGCTTTAGTGCCGATGGTACATCGGGCTTTGAGTTTCGAGTTGGAGTCGAGCTTTAGTGCCGATGGTACATCGGTCTTTGAGTACCGACTGGAGTCGGGCTTGAGTGCCGATGGTACATCGGACTTTGAGTGCCGAGCTAGAGTCGGGCTTTAGTACCGATGGTACATCGGGCTTTAGGTGCCGAGCTAAAGTCAGGCTTGAGTGCCGATGGTACATCGGTCTTTGAGTGCCAACCGGAGTTGGGCTTGAGTGTCAATGGTACATTGAGCTTTGAGTGCCAAGCTGGAGTCGGGCTTTAGTGCCGATGGTACATCGGGCTTTGAGTGCCGAGCTGGAGTTGGGCTTTAGTGCCGATGGTACATTGAGCTTTGGGTGCCGAGCTAGAGTCGGGCTTTAGTGCCGATGGTACATCGAGCTTTAGATGCCAAGCTAGAGTTGGGCTTTAGTGCCGATGGTACATCGGGCTTTGAGTACCGAATTGTAGTCGAGCTTTAGTGCCAATGGTACATCAGGCTTTAGGTGCCGAGCTAGAGTCGGGCTTTAGTGCTGATGGTACATTGGGCTTTAGGTGCCGAGCTAGAGTCGGGCTTTAAAACCGATGGTACATCGGGCTTTGAGTGCCGAGCTGGAGTCGAGCTTTAGTGCCGATGGTACATCGGGCTTTGAGTGACGAGCTGGAGTCGGGCTTTGAGTGCTGAGCTGAAGTTGAGCTTTAGTATCGATGGTACATTAGGCTTTGAGTGCCGAGCTGGAGTCGGGCTTTAGTGCTGATGGTACATCGGGCTTTAGGTGCCAAGCTGGAGTCGGGCTTTAGTGCCGATGGTACATTGGGCTTTAGGTGCCAAGCTAGAGTCAGGCATTAGTGCCGATGGTATATCGGGCTTTGAGATGCCAACACGAGATTGGTCTCGAATGCTGATGCAGAGTCGGTCTTCCCTGCATGACATTTTCAAGTATCAGTGAAAGAAACACTATTAAGTATGGTGTACTTAGCTCTTGTAGCACCCTTGTTTTCCTCTGCTAATTTGGGTACTTCTATCCGCTGGTGGTCTGCCCCCCAGGGAATCAAGATGATTGGAGTAGAGGTACTGGTGCCCTTGCTTAGGCCTCCCCCGCATCGCCATCCGTAGGAGAGTAGGCCGCTTGGGCAGCGAGTAGTGGCTCTCCGAGTTTTAAGTTGTTGATGAGCTTGATGGTGGTGGATCTCTTGCTCGGGAGATTCCCGGTAGGATGAATGATGGCTGGTTTGAGCAGCGACCAAAGAGCGAGCGGAAGCTTTTGCTTGCTGTTGTGTGGTCACGAGATGTTGCTTCTGGAGCTTTTGGATAGCCATCATCAATGCTTGGATTTGCAGGGTGAGGATGGCAAGATGTTCTGCTTGCTTGGTCCGAGATAGTGGTAATGGTGGAACGAAGAGTTAGCTTCCTGTTGCTCAGCTCGTTGAAGGTGCCCCCCAGCATAACTAGCGAAAGCTTCTTGGATTCTTGTCATCACTACTGTTATGATCCACCATTTTGATTAAAGAGGGATAAGGATCTGCAAACTAGCATCGCCAATTTTCCCCCTTTCTGGCGCGCCAATCTGTTGCTGCCAAATCACTTTCGTAAAGTGTCAATCAAGGGAGGAGCTTCATGGATCTCTAGAAGAATGATGCGACTGCCTCCTGTGGCTGAAAACTTGCAAAAAAAGTTTCGGACCGATGGTTATAGCAGGGACCCTCCGACACTCAAGTTAGCGATTAGGAGAACATGGATTTAGATGAGATAGTAAAGATTGAGTCCCCCTCCTCGTTGTGACTCGGGGTCTCTATATACCTGTTCGGGAGTCCCTCTTATATACCCTTCTAGAATAATTGTCGGATCATGCCTTCTGCTAAGATCGGCTCTGTTAATGGTAGGTGGGCGAATAGCCGTTAAACGTGCATCCTGAATATCGACAACTGTCCATAATATTTCAGTAACCACCCGTGATCTTGGCAAAAGAGAAATGGGTTGGCGGGCCACGTGGAAGTCCTGCGTGAACAGCGATAGGTGATAAAGTTAGTCATGTGGGCCCCAAAGTGCAGCCATTGGGCAGAAGATGACGTTTGGAGTTGAAGCCATCTGTCCCTCATAGAGCATTGATTATAGAGTGCTTGCATGGCACTATTCACATGCGGCACTGTTCATGCGCATGGTACAGTTCACGGCCGAAGGGAGTAGGCTGAGGGGGAAGTCCGAGGCCGAGTGCTGTGGGAGCCAAGGCCGAGGCCGGTTTCATGCGGAGAGAAAAGGTGATGGTGGTCAAGTAGGAGTTAAGGCCAAGACCGAGTACGTCTGAGGCCGAGGGGGAAGTCCGAGTGCCGAGGGGCCAATGTGGCAGCCATAAATGCCTTAATACAGGGAAAGAATAAGGCAATAAATGCCTTGGATCAAGTGGATGCACGTGGCCTTTGAGGCCATAAATTCTTTGGTGCGAGAGATGTCATGGTCGTGGTAGCTTATGGGAGGCCGAGGGGAACAGGCTAACGTGGTAGCCATAAATGCTTTAATATGGAGAGAATAAGGCAATAAATGCCTTAGAGCAAGTGGATGCACGTGGCCGTTGAGGCGATAAATGCTTTGGTGCAAGAGATGTCGTGGCCGCGGTAGCTATGGGAGCCGAGGCCGACTTAGATGAGGCTGAGGATGCCGAGGCCGACTTAGATGAGGCCGAGGCCGAAGCCAAGACCGAGGCCGAGGCCGACTTGGAGTGCCGAGGCGAGATGTCTGTGGCCGAGCTGAAGTGCCGAAGTGAGATGTCCGTGATACTCCTTGTAGTAACCCGGTTCAGATGAACCAGGCTTCAGTCTGTTGGTTTTCCCGGGCTGACGCTTCGCTCCAGGTGAAGCGTTTAGTCTTTGGGAAACTCCCGAAGAGGCATCGCGCAAGTGATTAAATATGAAGGAGGAGGACTCCTTCCTTCACGCTGGCGCGCTTCATCCTCAGGTACGTTCCCCTGCCACACAGAGAGAGAGAGAGAGCCAGAGAGAGAGAGAAAGAGAGCCCGAGAGAGAGAGATATAGCCGGGAAGAGAGAGAGAGAGAAAGAGAGCTAGAGAGAGAGAGAAAGAGGGCGAGTGTCGGCCAGTGACCTCCACCGGCGCCGGGCGTGCGTCCGGTGGGGGTCCGGCCGGCCTTGGTGGCCGGCCGTGTCGCTGGCACCGAACACACAGCGCGGAGAGAAAGAAAGAAAGAGAGGGAAAGAGAGAGAATTAAGGAGAGAGAGAGAGGGGAGGCCGGCCGCGATGGCGGCCGGCTCTGGTCCGACCAACGATGGCCGGACCAGCCCCAATTTTGCCGGATTCGACGCCGGCATGGTGAATTCCATCGGGAGCAGCACGGAGAGAAAGAGAGAGGAGAGAAATTGAGAGTGATAGAGGGGGAATGGAGGCTGGCCGCGGCGGCGACCGGCTCTGGCCCGACCTCCGATGGCCGGGCCGGACAAAATTAGGCCGGCGGCAGCCCTGGCCGCCGGCCGGAAGCTGCCCCCTGTTTCGGGCGAAACAGGGGAGCGGGGGGATGGTTTGGCCATGGGCCGGCTGGGCCGGCCTAGGCTGGGCCTTTTGGGCCGTGCAGCGAGCAATCTTGGGGCCGGCTTTTGGGCCCCGTAACGGGCCGGAATTAGCAAAAAAAAATATGGCTAGAATCTGGATTAATTCTAGTTTCTTGGGGTATTTTTACTTCCCCAATTGGGTGTGTTCAGTGGGAGATATTCGAGCCTGAAGTTGGATCCGTGAACTAGTCTGGGTAGGGTCTTAAGGGTCATTTTATTAATTAGATTTCAGTGAATTAATTATGTACATTGATCCTGTAGGTGCCCAGACATCTGATTAGTTGGTGCATCATTTGGAGTTTGCGTAGGAGGTAAGTAAGACTATTATGCAATTTAATTGTTTAATTAATAAATTGAGTATATACAGTTTGCATGAATTTCATAAATTAACTGAATTGTCTATGTGGCATGGAACTGTGGATTATGAATGAACAATTATATGATTATAATGATTAGTAATATTGTAAGAAATGATTTATTGATGTATATGCTAGAAGGTGATTGTCTGTACGATATGTTTATATTGAGGTGATTATATGCATTCCTTGTACTATGCAAACCACTGTGAGATATTGTGAGATACAGATGTATGATGCACTTGTGATGAAAATGTTAAATAGATTTATATGTGTCGCCGCAGTTCTCCTTTACTATGGCCCCACACATTGTAGATGTGTTCTGTTGATTTTATATGGCCACACATACTGGAGATGTATTCTGTTATGATATGGCCCCACATATTGTAGACATGTTCTGATGATTTTATATGGCCACACACACCGTAGAGTGTGTTCTGTTATGGTATGGCCCCACATGTCTTACAATGTGTTCTGTTTGATTTTCTTATGGCCACATACATCGTAGAGTGTGTTCTGTTATGGTATGGCCCCACACATCGTACAATGTGTTCTGTTGATGTTTATGGCCACACATCTGGAAGATGTGCTCTGATTGAGGTATTGCAGGGCCGTGGGACACATAGGAAATCTATAATTACATAAACAGTGAGTTTGCTAGAGTGCATATTCTGATGCTTATCAAATATTCAATTTATGTTAAGTTGACAAAATGCATATGTTGATAGCATGTTAAATATAATTCAAGTATGATATGATTGTATAATAGGCTTACTTATTGAGTGTAAACTCATTAAACCTTCACAATGTTTTTCAGAGCTTCAGGGTTGACGATGGATATTTGGAGTTGATGGAGCTCCTAATAAATAAAATAAGAACCATTGCATTGGTGTAATCCTATTATGTTTGTGTGTAGGGCTTGTTGTAGCCCAACTTTATTAGCATGACTTGGATGTAGGGTTTGATACCCAAAACTTATAATTATCATTTGTATTATGGTTGGTTTTCATAATTATTGTCTCATTTGAATCGTATATCAAGATTTTAAGACGTCTTGCGTGCCCGGCACGCGACGGGTTGTCACCCTAGCCCAATATTTGGGTCTAGGGCATGACACTCCTCCATTCCATTAAATGCTCTCTAAGTCATTCTGCAGCCATTGAATCGACCACCGGACATTAATGACGGAAGGTGGCCTTTGGAGAACCCACGCAGCCCTTTTTTTCATTTTGTTCTCTTTATTTATTATGACGAGATGCTTGTTGCAGTCGGGAGCAAAGCCGTGGATGGAATAAAATGCCCGTCCTTCAAAAGAAAGCGGAGTAGACCAGCAAGGCCGCCTAAGAATTAAGCCGTTCAGGAAGACCGCCGAGGATGGCCGCCTAAGAAAATCATGGAAATTGTTATCTTGAGAGGATGCCATCCAAAAATTATTGTCTTTATTGCCCATGGGGTCAATTGGCCCATCAGTATTTGAATTAAAAGAAATTGAAATTAGGTAGAATTCTTAACATTATTAAATTAGTTGGGATAAATTAATTCTTAAAAGGGGGAATGTTGGGATAGA
Source organism: Calamus simplicifolius (assembly GCA_900491605.1). Lineage (NCBI taxonomy): Eukaryota > Viridiplantae > Streptophyta > Magnoliopsida > Arecales > Arecaceae > Calamus > Calamus simplicifolius. The sequence continues at coordinate 998,228 of UESW01004082.1, forward strand.
AAAAAAGAGGAGAGGGAATGCTGGGAAAGAACAAACCAGGAGAAGGAATGCATGGAGAAAAGAGATAGTTCAAGAGAAGAGGAGGCGTGGTCGGAGGAGAGAAGAGATGGTTCGGGAGAAGAGAAGGCATAATACATTTGAAAGCGACCTCAAAAATATTTTTTTACTCTAACACCATTTTTACAAAATCTTTTGTTTCTATCCCAGAATTGCAAGACTGGTGTCAAAACACATCGGTTTTGCAAATAACACCCAAGATGGTAATTACAACTGCTATCTTTAAGTTTTGATTTGTTTTTCATTGTCTTTCCTTTCTATTGTGTTAGTACGTTCAAAGAAAACCGTTATTCATTATCCGAGTCATTGCTATAAATTTTCACAAAACTCATTTACTAATTCTTATAAGGCATCTAGGCATTCTGACTCTTATTTTTGTACTTTATTTTTCTTATTTTTGTACTTTACTTTAGAAAGCCTTCGCATGAGATATTTTTTAATAATATTTTTAAAAAATAATTTTTTAAAATAGAATAGTTTTGAAACTATTTATGAATGTAGAATATTTTTTTTTTTGTTTTCTTATGTTTGCATCCATCGCTGGATGCAGGGGGGGTATGACCGAGAGAAGAAACAATTTCTACCAACAAAATCATCACTCTTTCTTGGGTTTTTTTATAATTATAGCTAATGGTGAATATTTGTTTGAAATGTGGCATGCATTACACCATGAAGCTTTTGTTATTATTTTTACCAACCCTTAACACTTAAAATAAAAGAAATGATGCCATAACATACACAAGATTTGAATAACAATTAACTTTAGAAATAATATGTACCACATCTTTTCAGAATGAGAATTTAGATGTCGACTCACCATTATTTTGATCGCAATTTTGGTATCACTTAATTAAAATTGTGTTATTTGAAAGTCAAAATCTCTATGTCAATTTAGGGATTCTACAAATAGTGATAACATTAGATCGCATTGTTGTTTCGCCATTAACTTTTCTTATAATAGTTAACTAAACTGACTGTTATATTTATAGAGAATCCAGAAACAATATTGGATCAAATAAATGGTAGCCATTACTTTATTTATAACGGTATATCATGATTTCCCAAAGGGTTGTGTTCTTTCATTGGGCCTTTCTCATTTAGAAGGATGAACTTTCTTCATGGATCTGGATGTCGCCTGCTTGTCGCCAGTTTCGGCCAAATTTTCCCTCAGTTCTTCCCGATTGGTTGAGAATGTAGGTATTAAATTAACTTTGCCAAACAGCATTTTACCTCATTTTCTTGAGCAAATGGGGAAATATGAATGAGAAAAATTATATTGGAAGATGATGCATGGTAAATGATATCTTCTAATATTTTTTTATGCAATATTTTTATATAAGTATATTGGTTAAAAATATTTTTCTATATATTCGTGTATAATTTTTTTTCCTACTCAAGTCAAACTATTGGATGCATGTCTAAATCTAATTCTTGTGTCCAAACATGTGAAATTCTATTAAAAAAGTACCATAAAGGAATGATGATAATGGATGAGCAACGACTCTTCCTTGCTCCAAAATAATTAAAGAATCAAGCACAACCCTTTATTGACTAGACACCTAAAGTTAAACGCTCAAGGTTAATTTACATCTAAAACTACCGGTAGTTGAAAACACATCAGACAAGAATTAATTAACTAATCTTTTTCTTTAGGTGCTTTATATTTAATCTTTTATTCTAATTGCATTAGAGGGGGCTGCATATGTCAAGTTGTCGGCTGATAGTGATTGTAATATTTTACAAAAGGTGAAAATTCTTTGTAACATGAAAGAATCTGTGTTGATATGCAGTAAGAGTGGTGATTTTGTTTTTAAATATTCAATATATGATACAAGATGGAATTATGCGGAAGAAATTTTGGACATCTTAACCAGTTAGAGGGCAGGTCCTAGAGTAAGGGTAAGGTTGCATCATTGTGATCGATGTATCATGCATTGGGTCGTACTTTGGTGTCAATTTTGCAATTTGTAATGGCATGGGATTCTCTTTGGAATTATTAATTCTAGTAGCTTAAGGATCAAAGTACTAGGTGCTATCTAGAAGCAAGTCTTAGTGCAAGGAAATATGTGGAATCTTTTAGCCATTTTTAAGCTAAAATTAGGGAAATTCATATCAGTCTTTTCTGCTGTTCGAAGTTAAGCTTTAGCCCAAGGGAACTTTTTGAGTTGTGAAATGTTGGGATGATTCTCCAATTTTGAACTTTTATTCCCCACTAAGTTAACTATTGGCCATCTTTAATATTCCACAATTGTATATAAAGTATGCATCCCTGATTTTATACAAGGAAGAAGACATTATCTCCATTTCTTCAAAATACATGATCTCCATTTCTGGTTGGGTAAATAGTTCTTGAATCTTTGTTCTTTCGTGATTAACATCTTTTATAGTTGTTGAGGAATCATCATCAGAGTGAACCACTAAATGCAATAATGATATATGCCATTTGGAATATTTAGAAATTTAGGAACCAATCTCTGGAGCTAGAAACTTGGCTGCCCTAGAGGCTTATTATTATCTAGTCTTATTTTTCAGGTCTGACCCTTATTCCATTAATATATGGGAGAATGCATCATAAATTGAGAGTGAAATCTACAACCATGTAATATGTTTTAAGAGGATATTAGTTTTACTATTGTTTTATAGATCTTGGTATATGGCTTCAAGAGATTGAGACATACAAATGAAGACATGTAAGCCATAGTTTTGATACTTGTCCTTGCAAAAGAGGCTAATCTTGTACATATATACTTATCCTATGGATGATTTTGTACATACATTTATTTATTTTTAATATATTTTTCTCTCATCTATTTGATTATTTTATTTCTTCTCTTTATTTTGTTTCATCACTATCAGTTTTGCTTTAGTTAAAGCTATGACCTTTCTAAGTTTAATTTCAGTTATCTTTAAATATTTCTAGCTACTTTTTTTCGGAGGATATTCTCAAAAAAAATTGGAATCAATGCTGGCACTCCTTTTCATCATCTTGTTGTCATCCTCAATTGAGAGAAGATGGCATCATGTCTACCAGCTGGCTAATTAAATGGTATGTTGGATTTAAATGAGCGCAAATGTCAATCCTAATCTAATTTTCCTGCCCAATTGAATGCATGACAAAGATTACTCATAATTTTGGCCGATCAAATTTGCTATCTAATAAAAATTAATGATTTGAAGGCTACAAGAAATGCAAATATGAGTTTAGTCTCGCTAAATGCTCCTTTCATTCAAGAATAAATAGCAAATATTTATGATGAAGGCTACAAGAAATGCAAATATGAGTTTAGTCTCACTAAATGCTCCTTTCATTCAAGAATAAATAGCATATATATATATATATATATATATATATATTGTTGCCGCAAAAATCTGTTATCCGACTCGGGTGCGCTTCTGGCTCCTGATCCGGATGCCGATCTCATCGCCTCGGGGTGGAACCTGCAAGACAGTACGCACGTAGAGGATGCTGTGGGGGTTGCCCTCTGCGGAGGACCCTCCGACACCCAAGTCAGTGAAGATTCATAGCAATTAGATATGATGAGAAGACTCTCACAGAGGAGTTTCCCTTCTGACAGATATTTTCTTTCGAGAGCTCTGACCTCAAGGGGAGCTTTTATGGAGTATGGAGTATGAAAGTATGTGTAAGAACTAGGTTCCAGAGGGACATACCTGAGTGGTTGGAGGGCTGTGGTATTTATAGGCGATCACCTGATTCCTTGGACGTGTCCTGGATAGGGTCTGAAAATGGTTAGGATTCGAGACGGATTCGAATCAAGTTTGTTACGGAGCCAGTGGGGCCCATATCTTGTCAGTTAGAGGATCGACGGCTGGGAGAGCTGATTGATACCTTGAGGTTTGATGATCGCATAGACCTAGGCTACTTCCGTGGGTTCTAGGCCACTTCTGGGCATGATTTATCGCATGGAATCTTATTCAGTTATAGTTGATTCAAACTCTCGTGCGCCAGATTCCGTAGAGGTATTTTGAATGCCGTGGTTCGGCCTGAATGAAGAGCAACATGTTTCCTAAGGTATAGAATGGATCAGCTCAAATAGCCGAGGTATTATCGGCTCGGATGGCCGAGGCATGAAGCTAGCTTGGGTTGCCGAGGGATGGCTCGGCTCGGGTGGCCGAGGCATGAAGATAGCTCGGGTTGCCGAGGCAATCCGACTTTGTCAAAGGTGATTCGGTTTCATTGCTTGGCTGTCACGCCAGCTGGTTGGCAAGGTGTTTCAATTGGGACTGACCCAATTGCCGATGTGAGCGGTCAATAATGCAATGATGATTTTACCCCTCATCACATGCCCCCCACTCCCTAGTCTAAAGTATAAGTTTAGATATAGAAAGTAGAATTCTGGAGCGATCTTATTTAGGGGATTCAAAAGGCGAGCAATGATAATCTCGTAAATGATGGGCCGCTGTTTCATCATCATTCTTCCCAGTAGCTCGAGGAGGAAATGTCTTGTTTCTAGCAGGTCGCGATAGCGGAAGCTCCACGTGGCGGGGCCTCTTTATTTCTGGTGTCCGTATCGGGGTTTTTGATGTCTAGGGCTTTCTTCCTGAAATGCTTATTTAAAGAGGGTTGTTGCGGCACTTCTTCTACAATGCTCCTTCATCCCTATCATAGAGATTTTCTACTCCATCTCTGAGTCCTTGCTTGTCTGTTCGTGTCTCACCCTCCATTCAGCCAATATGAGTGGTCCAAGTGATGTTGCTTCTGAGATAACCTTAGACGATCTGGATAGGATCCATCGCCATTATAGAGTTCCTTTGGATGTAGCCTTATGGGTGCCGAGGACCGAGCATCGGGTTTCAAGCGAGCTAAGCCGGGGGGTTTTCTTCTATAAGGAGAGCTTGAGAGTGGGTCTTTGATTCCCTCTTCATCTGTTGATACAGGAGGTGATGAGGTTTTACAATATATGCCCAACGATGGTGGCTCCGAATAGCTAGTGCAATCTTGTTGGGTTTATCTCGATGTGTAGTCACGTTGGTGTGACTGCTACTCTTCCCTTATTTCAAGTTTATTACAATCTAATTTCCGGGAGGAGTTCTGAATGGCCTTATATTGGCCCCCGGAAATCATTTAAGATGATTTTTGATAACCCCTCTTCGATAAAGGGGTGAAAGTCTCGGTTTCTCATCGCCGAAGGGAAGATTGGCTCGGATTTTTTGAGAGGATGGACTAGTTATGTGAAGGATCCGGAGGCGCGTATGGAATTGAGCGAGTAGGAGAAGAGAGATTTGGTCACCCTTCGCGGTGGTCAGGAGATTTCTACCAGCACCTTGTTGGTGGAGGATGCCCTCTTCGCTGCTGGACTTAGCTCTATCGACCCTCAAGATAAGCATACCTTTTCTCTTTGGTTACAATAGCTAGTGCGCTTGGGTGTTTCTATTCGATTGATCCGTTCAATGTGTTTTCAGCCGAGAGGTCGGCGTTTGTGGGCCATATGAAGAAGGAGCTGGGCAAGCGTCATAAGGGCTCCAGCTCTGGGGAAAAACATAGATCCGGAAAGAGGTCTTGCCCCTCCGGGACTCATTCAAAGGGGCCGAAGAGGGATAGTTCCAGTCATCACTCTCCTGCCCCAATAAGGGAGGAAGCGAAACACAGGCTGTGGTTGATGAGCCCTCCCTACCAAAGGGAGGCAAAATGATAGAGGAAATCACTGGGAGAGCTTGAAGGGAGTTCTTGAAGTTTCCCCCCTCTAGGTAGTAGTCATGTCAGATGATGCCGAGGAGATCTAGCCAGTCGGTCCGACAATCTCCTTGTCAGAGGTCTTTCAGTTACCAGCGGGAAGTAGTCCGCCACACGTGGAAGAGACCCCTGCTCAGGCAAAAGGGGTCAGGAGAGGCAGAGGCGGCTGCTGCAACTCAAGTGGAGCTACCCGTTGAAAGGCTGGTGGAGGTCGTGGCACCTCCCGCTGAGGATCTCTCTTCCACGGCTTTCGGGGCCGCTATGGAAGGGGTTGAAGTTCAGGTGGAGCCCGTCGAAGGTGAAACATTAATAGAAGAAGAAGAAGAAGAATCACTGAATGAAGGGGACACTCGGGCTGAGGTTCCTCCAGTCGAGGCCGAGGAGTTCGAGGCCTCGCAAATTAGAGTTCTGACAGAGGAAGCCAAGCGGATGGTTTCTCGGGCCGAAGTCCCTCAGGCCAGTTCTTCAGTCATGAGCTCTTTCTTCCACAGCTCAGAGGTGGATGATATGCTCATCGCCTTAATGAGGTCTGTGTTACGAGCGGAGGGAAGTTCTTCGATAGATGAGTCTGTCGTCGAGGATATCATTGAGGCGGCTTTCGGGCGGCTTGGGGCACCGAAAGATGTTTTCCTTCTCCCCGAAATCAACAACGCCACCCTTATGATGATGGCTTCAAATTACATATCCCGGGAAAGTTGTTGCTCCAAGGTTGTAGTTCCTAATTAGTCGGTCGGGCCACGATTTCTTATTGGTGTTTTTCTCACAGAATGCTTTGGTCACAAGGGCGCTGACCTGGCACTTGAATTTGGCCACTGGGGCCTATGCTCAGGCCAGGAAGGAAGTGACAGACCTTCGGGCGAGGGTGGATTCAACCAGCCAGCTTTCCAGGGCCTTGGCGTCCGCTAAGGCGGATCTTGAAAGGATGAACGAGTCTTATCGACTTGCAGCCGAAAGGGCCTCTTGGCTCGAAACCCAAGTCAGGGAGCTCCAAGGTTTCCACGAACAATCAGACAAGGCTTGCTTGGAGTTATCCCAGATTAAGGCGAAGCATGACGACAAAGTCAAGGCCTTGCATCAGCATTTTGATAAAATATGGGACCAGCTGAAGGCTAGTCATGCCGAGGAGAGAATAATTGGGGTAGGAAACTGGAGGATGAGGAGCGTAGGTGTCGGCGGCAGTGGGATCAGCTTGTCGATATGGAGAATCGGCTGAAATGGCAAAATGAATAGATTGCTTGGCTTGCCGACGATCTCGATCACTCTCAGCAAGAAGTTGGGGACAAACAGTCTCGAATTAATGACCTCAAGGAAGGTCTTCAACAAAATAAATTGGCCAAACTGAAGGCCTTGGAAAAGGTTCAGGAGCTGAGCAATAGGATGGCTCGGCAGGAGGAAGAGGTATGGTGTCTTCCTATTCATTTACTTTCAGCGCCTTTCTTTTGTGCGTGGGCTCAAGTGTTCCAATGTTTTGCGGATGGCCAGAGTCAAGTTCGAGGTGCAGGAACAGTCTAAAGCTCTAGAGGCAGAATTGGCCGCGTGCCATCAGATGAACCTCGAACTCGAGGACCAGTTAGCCGAGACTAATAAGCGGGTTACCTCGGCTGTGGAGGAGTATAAAGGCTCTGTGCAATTTTCCGAAGAGTGGAGAGAGGCTTGCGCCGATGCGTTTCGGTTCGATGAAGAGGAGACTCGAGCAAAGATCTCTCGGGCGCACCCCGAATGGGATTTATCTTTTTTGGATGTTGACCATTTTGATGCTTGTACCCTGGGAGCTGAGGAAGTCGAGTATGAAGATATCTAGGACGTTGATCGTGATGCCATCCTGGGCCCTAATGAGGCCGTGGCTCCTGATGAATGCCCTTAGCTTGCTGCCAAGGAGTCGACGACATTTGAAGTGGGTGAAGCAAGCCAAGTCCTCCCGGATGTTACCGAGGAAGCTCCCGAAACTGACCCAAACCCTAACTCTTAAGGGTTGCTTGTGTATGTTGGGAATTGTATCCTAATGCCAATCATTTGATGGTTGTGCTGATGAAAATTATATATAAATTGATATATTAATAAAAGTTATTTGGCAGTTTATTCATTACAAGAACATCTTCTTAAAACTCCTAATAGTAATGAAGCCCTTAGGATCTTCCTTCACGATAAAGAAGGATTTATCTTTGAAGGTCCTTAAAAGAGTTCGACCAAATGATATACTATGACAGGGCCATAGTACTATCAATTATAGGACGTTGTATATCATATTTATCGGTTGTCCTCTTAACCAAGGAGTGTAGGACATGGTATGACATATAGGTGAAAGTGTAGGAGTACATTTCACCGAACGTGACTCATTTCCGGATACTCTACTGTCAAGAGTTAATCCGAGAAGATATAGGTATAAGTATCCTTCAGACATGAAGATCACAACCAGTGGCTTACAAGAAACTTATTGTACTTAGGTGCTGGACCACCTGGATTCCTAATCCAGCTACGAAAGGTTACTGGGTGCAGTCAAGTACTTATGGTAGTTAGTTGTGGATCAAGATGGAATTTGACCTATCCTGTTAAAAGGAGAAATGCTTGTGTTTCAATTTAGCAAGACCTTGGCCAAGGCACTTCATGTGAAAGTCACATGATCACTAAAATTGAAATCACTTTATGGATTTGCTGTTTAGAGTTGACAGGCTCTTAAGCCATCCTTAGCATTTGTGGTCAAGAGGATGAATTATACGGTAACTGTTTCTTAGGGTTCTTGGAGTTTGCTCGACAACTCTTCGACCTATCCGGATGTCGGGTTCCATAGCTAGATGGGCACATCGATTAGTATAGAAAATTATTTTTATGCTACCGGCTTAGGTTCGAACCTAGAGAGTCACACGCATAGAAGTTTCCTAGGATAATCTATTTGCTGATCAACGATTGAGAATCATATATGATTTAATTAATCAATTTGATTGATTTAATTATCTCAATTGGATTAAGTACAAGTGAATATGATTCAATTTGGTTTAAGTCTATTAGAAGGACTAATCAATTTCAAATATTGATTTAAAATTAGATTTGATTTGGATTTAAATAGATTTAGGATTAGCCAAATTTGATTTAGGCTACGACCATGATCTATATTGGTTTAATCCAATAAATTCAAATTAGCTTAAAACCAAAAATCCAAACCCCATGTGTGAAAAAGGTTTTCTCGCATGATGAGATAACTAAAATCTCATCTCATGAGAAATTAAATTCTCATGCAGAATTTAATTTATAACTTTTAGTCTTCTTCAAATGATTCCCAAGTTCAAGAAAAATAAATTTTGCTAAAAGGTGCCCCTTTAGAAGAGCACTCCACACAACTCTCCGTGCATTGACAAGTGTGTGAATTAATGTGCCTCTTTGGAAAAATACTCCACACAACTCTTCGTGCATTGACAAGTATGTGAATTAATGTGCCTCTTTGGAAGAGCACTCCACACAACTCTCTGTGCATTGACAAGCGTGTGAATTAATGTGCCTCTTTGGAAGAGCACTCCACACAACTCTTCATGCATTGATAAGTGTGTGAATTTAATATGTCTCTTTGGTTTTCACAAAAACAGCGGAATTCTAAATGTTAGAATTCAATAGGCTGGCTAATATGAAACTATAAATAGAGGACATCCCTCACTAGATAATAAAACATAAGATCAAAAGAGATCAAAAATTCTAAAAAGTTAGAACCAAGTGTTATAGTTCTAAGAGTTAGAATAGAAAATTCTGGTGTGATTTTAGTGTTAGCAAAAGCTTGGTGGATCTTGGAGGAAGATTCAAGTGGAAGAATTCAAGATCAGCAAAATTGTTTTTCCGCGAGCTAGCACTCCTAGGAATCCGATCATTTGGGGGCTTCGCGTGGACAATACTAGAGGCTGGACGATTGAACGGCTGCAGAGCACAAAGGATTTACCTACTGTTCTTAAGGTGAGTGATTTGATCCTTAGATCTTAAGGCAGGCTTCAAGATGAGTAGTATGACTTCTCATCTTGAAGATTAAGATATGATCTTAATTATTTAATTTATATGCAATACTTAGATCAAACGATCTTATAATATAAGGCAAAGATATGATCTTGATGCATGTTAAAAAGATTAATATGTAATCTTTAAATTTTTCATTGATAATTGTTATCAAATTTTAAAATATGCATGCCTCGGGGATTAACTCTCCCAACAAATGGTATCAGAGCTAGTTGACCTGCACGGGTTAAAATGCAGGCAGAGCATCAATGGGAACTCTCGCTAGTGACCGTGTCATCGAAGCCAGACTCTCTGCCCATTGGTGTTGGTGTACCGGCCGAGACGGTAGCCAGCTAGTCTGATAGGTACATTTGTTAGGTGACATGGAAGGTACCCATGGCTGAGTAACAAATGGTATCAGAGCAATGATTTCTTATTGATCTAATTTATTGCATGTAAAATAATGTTCTTATTAATTATGTAATTATGGCTAAAACTAATCGCAAGGCTATATGGTCACAGATGGATTGAAAATCCAATTACCCATTCAATGAGGTATTCTATGACATATTGCCATGCTATTATTTTATCATTGATGCTCAATCCAAAGATAATTTAAATTGAGCTTATGCATCAAAATAGATTGCACGCACTCTCAAAAGATGTTTTATATTTGATACATATTGATGTTGTATAAAAGCATGATATTTGCATGTTTAGTATAAAACATAGATATGATATATGATGGCATGATGTCTATGTTATGAAACATACAAATATCTATGAGAGTCTAATTTGAATGTCAAATGTTAATTCATAATCTCTTTAGATATGATCTAAATATAGGAATTATGAGTAGTAACATAATACATGTGATGCTTGATTGAAATATATGACATGTAAACATGAAATATATTTAATCTTTTGGGTTAGCTAAATCGGGTCCATAAAGGGTTAGACCCTAAGGTTTAAATCAACTGGACTAAAAGAGTATTTAAACAAATCTAATTAGATTAGGATAAGAATGCTCTAAATCAAACAATAGTTGTAGTTGATCATGTCCTTCTCTTTGATTAAACCAAATGGAAGTAGATTAGGCTCCATGGTTGAGCATGAATCTCTTAGATGGTCAAACCAGAATTGGTTAACCATATGATGTCAAGGTGAGTTGGCAAGTTGCTCTAGGATCAACGATCGAATGATTTTAATTGGGAGCTACTCGTATTGATGCGTCTTTAACGAGTTAATGACATATCCCTCCTATCGATCTCACTCGCCTGGTTAATGTGGTGAACCATTTATGATTCAGATCATTTACCTGATTCGGATTGATCCATGCCTGTAAGAAAATTAGTCTGACTGATTTAGGTGTCACTTAACCTTACTTAATCTTATTTCATTCTACCGATTTCATACATTCAGTGGGAGGACTTGATTAGTCAATTTGTCTTCAAATTATAAAATCCTCTAAAATTATTAGATCCTTAAAATGAAATAGTTATATGATAACTAGATCATAGCCTCCCATTAAGGTGGGTGATAATGAGTCTGATGTCTTGATAATCATTGGAGGCACTCCATGCCTAGTGCTTGTCAACCATCGGAATTATCATTCATTATATGATAAGTCAGCGTAACTATTAAATAGATAGTCAGGTGAGCCGAGCTTCACTCGGGCTTGGTTGTCTATTGATAGGTTACACTGATTATATCATTTAATGGTTGGACCTAACCAGAACTTTCAATGGAGGCACTCCATGCCTGCTGAAGAGGTACATGGGGCAAAACTAAACACTAAGAATTGTTTGGGAAACAATTAGTTTTAAACCTACTCTTAGATGCATATGGGTTGGCCAAGCTTCACTTGGGCCTGTATGTAGTCTATGTAGATCTTAGTGCCTGCTAAAGAATTAAGAATAATTCTTCGAATTGGGGTGTAGAGGCTGCCAATTTAAACAAAATAGTGGTATAATCTTTAGACTAAAGTCCAAATCTTTAGACTGAATCAATTTATATACTAATAAACTTTAGTTTTTCCTTATACAGAAAATGGCCACTAATTTATCATTAAGGTCCCTATTGGATAGTGACAAGTTGAATGGTTCAAATTTCAATAGCTGGTTTAGAAAACTTAAGATCGTCCTTGAGCATGAGAGGATTCTATATATTCTTAATAATCCTGCACCAAAGATACCTGATGCAAACACACAAAGTTCTGAGAAAGACACTTATCAGAAGTGGCTCAATGATAGAACTAGCATACGTTGCATCATGCTAGCAGCAATGAACGATGAATTCGGTCATCGGTTCGAGAATGCTCAGCCAGAAGAAATCATTCAAGCGTTGAATGAATCTTTCAGCACACTTGACGGCATTGAAAGGCACAAGACTAGTTGTGCTATTTTTAATGCTCAAATGAGGGATGGATCTCCTGTCACTGATCATGTATTGTACATGATCGAGAAGATAGAACTGCTAAGCAAGCTCGGCTTTCCCCTATATGAGCAGTTGGGAAAAGATGCGATCCTTAATTCCTTACCTCCATCCTTCCGACCTTTCCTTACTCATTTTCGAATGACAAAGCCTACAGTCAATTACCACGGTTTGTTGGGGTTGTTATAGAACTTTGAGAAGGATAACCAGCTCTCTAAGGGTTTGGTTAATGTGGTTGAAGGATCTAAGGTAGGGCGTCAACCCTTTGGGAAAGGGAAGAAGAAAAAGAATAAGAAAAATGTGCAACATGCTAGGACATCTATAAGGGGTCAGATGCAGAAGAAGAAAGTTGATAAAAGTTAAGCTGAATGCTTTCATTGCAAGATGCAAGGGCACTGGAAGAGGAACTGTCCTCTTTACATTGCCACACTTGATCCAAACTGGCCGAAGAAGAAAAAGGGGCAAGATGTTGCTCAACAAGGTATTTATATGATAACACCTTGTAATTTTTCTATATATGATAATTAGACCTGGGTATTGGATACCAGGAGTCCTTTTAATATTTGCAATTCATTGCAGGGACTACAGGTCACTAAAAGATTTGAGGACAATGAAAGATTCCTTAATGTCGGCGATGGAAGATTAGTTCCAGTTCTGGCATTAGTAGTTCTTGAAATAGTTTTCAATAGAAATGTCATTATACTAAATGATTGTCATTTTTGTCCAATGTTCTTGTTGAACATAATTTCTGTAGGCCTTCTGGCTAAAAGTCATTATAAAATTTCAATAAAGGATGTTACTTTGAATATCATTATGAATGGAGTCACTGTAATGACTGGGCATTTATCTAATGGCATTTATATATTATCACAACCTATGAATGTAGTGTACAAATCAAGTAAGCGCCCTAGAACAACTGATGTCACAGACATTTATCTTTGGCACCATCAGCTGGGTCATATCAATAAGAATAGAATAAACAGGTTAACTCAGGAGGGCATCCTTCGAGTTGATGATTGTGAATCATTAACTACCTGTGAATCCTGTCTTCTTAGTAAAATGACCAAGTCATCTTTTACTGGAAAAGGTGAAAGAGCTAAAGAGCTATTAAGTCTAGTACATACTGATGTATGTAGACCAATGAGCACTTGTGCCAAAGGTAGATATTACTACTTCATTACTTTTACAGACGACCTTTCTAGGTTCGGTTATGTCTATCTTATGCGACATAAATCTGAATCGTTTGAAATGTTCAAACAATATCATAAAGAAGTAGAAAAACAAATAGGAAAATGTATTAAGATCCTTCAATCAGATCGAGGAGGCGAATACCTTTCCAATGACTTTGTGACATATTTAAGGGAGAATATGATTCTCTCCCAATGGACTCCTCCAGGAACACCACAACATAACGGTGTGTCGGAAAGGAGGAATCGAACTCTGTTAGACATGGTTCGGTCCATGATGGGTTTTGCAAGCTTGCCAATATCCTTTTGGGGATATGCATTAGAATCAGCTTGTCATATTCTCAATAAGGTTCCAAGTAAGTCTGTTTCAAAAACTCCACATGAGATGTGGTATGGACATAAACCGGTAATCACCTATCTGAGAGTCTGGGGGTATCCAGCTTATGTGAAACATGCAAAATTAGATAAACTTGAACCCAAATCTGACAAATATTTTTTCATCGGCTATCCAAAAGAAACCAAAGGATATTACTTCTACAATACTGAAGAACAAAAGTTGTTCATTAGTAATAGAGCAGTTTTTCTTGAAAAGGAGTTCCTCAGTGAAGGAACAAATAGCTCTAATGTTGAACTTGAGGAAGTTCATCAAGTAGAAGGAACAACATAAACCAGTGAACCCTTAGAATCTGAGTTGATTAGATTAAACTCAAAACCCATTTTAGATGCACCATTAAGGCGATCTGGTAGAGTACCACATCAACCGGACAGATACTTAGGTTTCTTGGTCCAGAACGATGATCCTGTTAAACTCGATGAGAACAACGAGGATCCGATCACCTATATGGATGCTATGCAAAGGACTGACTCTAATAAATGGCTTGATGCCATGAAATCCGAACTTGATTCCATGAAGGACAATAATGCATGGACATTAGTTGACCCACCCGAAGGGATAAAACATAGGGCGTAAGTGGGTTTTTAAGAGGAAAAGAGGCGCAGACGGAAAGGTTGAGACCTATAAAGCACGTCTGGTTGCCAAGGGGTATCGTCAATGTTATGGTATTGACTATGACGAAACGTTTCTCCCGTGGCAATGCTGAAATCCATTCGGATTATGCTAGCTATAGCAGCACACTTAAATTATGAGATTTGGCAAATGGATGTTAAAACCGCTTTTCTAAATGGTGATTTAGAAGAACATGTGTATATGATACAGCCTGAAGGTTTTATATCTGAAGACGAGTCTAAAGTGTGCAGGCTACAGAAGTCTATTTATGGACTTAAGCAAGCATCTAGGAGTTGGAACATAAGATTTGATAAAGTGATCAAATCTTATGGCTTTATTAAGAATAAAGAAGAACCTTGCATTTATAAATGGGCTAACGGTTCCATTATTGTATTTCTTGTATTATATGTGGATGACATTCTCTTAATCGAGAATGATGTCCCTGCGTTATAAGGAAAAGATATGGTTAGCATCACAATTCTCCATGAAAGATCTGGGAGAAGCATCATACATCCTCGGGATGAAGATCTATAGAGATAGATCTAAGAGGATGCTTGTTTATCCCAATCTATGTATATTGACACAGTGCTAAAGAGGTTTAGCATGGAAAATTCCAAGAAAGGCTATCTTCCGATAGGCCATGGAATTCATCTTTCTAAGAAGGATTGTCCGACAACTCCTAATGAAAGAGAACGTATGAGTTGAATTCCAAATGCTTTGACAGTAGGATCGATTATGTACACCATGACATGTACAAGACCAGATGTGGCATACTCACTAGGAGTAGTGAGTAGATACCAATCTAATCCAGGAAAAAAACACTGGCAAGTTGTTAAGACAATCCTTAAGTATTTGGGAAATACTAAGGACCAGTGGTTAGTCTATGGAGAGTCTGATTTGAAACTTATTGGATATACTGATTCCAGTTTCCAATCAGATCATGATGATTGCAAAAGTGTATCGGGTTTCGTGTTTATCCTTATTGGTGGAGCTGTTTGCTGGAAAAGTTTCAAGCAACATACAGTGGCAGATTCATGTGCGAGGCAGAGTACATCACTGCATCAGATGCTGCGAAAGAAGTTGTGTGGCTGCGAAAGTTTATCTCCGAGCTTGGAGTGGCACCTTCCATAGGTGGACCAGTCCTGTTGTACAGTGACAGTACTGGTGCCATAGCTCAAGTAAAGGAACCACGAGCACATCAGCGCACCAAGCACATACTATGTCGGTTTCATCTTATACGAGAGATTGTAGACCGAGGTGACATAAATCTTCAAAAGATTGATGGAAAGGAAAACCTAGGTGACCCATTTATTAAAGCACTCAGCATCAAGGAGTTTGATGACTATAAATTGAAGATGGGTATTAGATACTGTAATGAGTGGCTTTAGGCTAAGTGAGAGTTTGTTGGGAATTGTATCCTAAACCTAATCATTTGATGATTGTGCTGATGTAAATTGTATATAAATTGATATAATAAAAGTTATTTGGCAATTTATTCATTACAAGAACATCTTCTTAAAACTCCGAATAGTAATGAAGCCCTCAGGATCTTCCTTCACGATAAAGGATGATTTATCTTTGAAGGTCCTTAAAAGAGTTCGCGACCAAATGATATACTATGACAGGGCCATAGTACTATCAATTATAGGACGTTGTATATCATATTTGTTGGTTGTCCTCTTAACCAAGGAGTGTAGAGATACTGGTATGACATACAGGTGAAAGTGTAGGAGTACATTTCATCGAATGTGACTCATTTTCAGATACTCTACTGTCAAGAGTTAATCCGAGAAGATATAGGTATAAGTATCCTTCAGACCTGAAGATCACAACCAGTGGCTTACAAGAAACTCATTGTACTTAGGTGCCGGACCACCTGGATTTCTAATCCAGCTACGAAAGGTTACTGGGTGCAGTCAAGTACTTGTGGTAGTCAGTTGTGGATCAAGATGGAATTTGACCTATCCCGTTAAAAGGAGAAATGCTTATGTTTCAATTTAGCAAGACCTTGGCCAAGGCACTTCATATGAAAGTCACATGATCACTAAAATTGAAATCACTTTATGGATTTGCTGTTTAGAGTTGACAGGCTCTTAAGCCATCCTTAGCATTTGTGGTCAAGAGGATGAATTATATGGTAACTGTTTCTTAGGGTTCTTGGAGTTTGCTCGACAACTCTTTGACCTATCCGGACGTCGGGTTTCATTGCTAGATGGGCACATCGATTAGTATAGAAAATTGTTTCTATGCTACCAGCTTAGGTTTGAACCTAGAGAGTCACACGCATAGAAGTTTCCTAGGATGATCTATTTGCTGATCAACGATTGAGAATCATATATGATTTAATTAATCAATTTGATTGATTGAATTATCTCAATTGGATTAAGTACAAGTGAATAAGATTCAATTTGGTTTAAGTCTATTAGAAGGACTAATCAATTTCAAATATTGATTTGAAATTAGATTTGATTTGGATTTAAATAGATTTAGGATTAGCCAAATTTGATTTGGGCTAGGACCATGATCTATATTGGTTTAATCCAATAAATTCAAACTAGCTTAAAACTAAAAATCCAAACCCCATGTGTGAAAAAGGTTTTCTCGCATGATGAGATAACTAAAATCTCATCTCACGAGAAATTAAATTCTCATGCAGAATTTAATTTATAACTTTTACTCTTCTTCAAATGATTCCCAAGTTCAAGAAAAATAAATTTTGCTAAAAGGTGCCTCTTTGGAAGAGCACTCTACACAACTTTCCGTGCATTGACAAGTGTGTGAATTAATGTGCCTCTTTGGAAGAGCACTCCACACAACTCTCCGTGCATTGACAAGTGTGTGAATTAATGTGCCTCTTTGGAAGAGCACTCTACATAACTCTCCGTGCATTGACATGCGTGTGAATTAATGTGCCTCTTTGGAAAAGCACTCCACACAACTCTTCATGCATTAATAAGTGTGTGAATTTAATATGTCTTTTTGGTTTTCATAAAAACAGCGGAATTCTAAATGTTAGAATTCAATAGGCTGGCTAATATGAAACTATAAATAGAGGACATCCCTCACTAGATAATAAAACACAAGATCAAAGAGATCAAAAATTCTAAACAGTTAGAACCAAGTGTTATAGTTCTAAGAGTTAGAACAGAAAATTCTGGTGTGATTTTAATGTTAGCAAAAGCTTGGTGGATCTTGGAGAAAGATTCAAGTAGAAGAATTCAAGATCAGCAAAATTATTTTTCTGCGAGCTAGCACTCCCGGGAATCCGATCATTCAGGGGCTTCGCGTGGACAATACTAGAGGCCGGACGATTGAACGGCTGCAGAGCACAAAGGATTTACCTACTGTTCTTAAGGTGAGTGATTTGATCCTTAGATCTTAAGGCAGGCTTCAAGATGAGTAGTATGACTTCTCATCTTGAAGATTAAGATATGATCTTAATTATTTAATTTATATGCAATACTTAGATCAAACGATCTTATAATATAAGGCAAAGATATGATCTTGATGCATGTTAGAAAGATTAATATGTAATCTTTAAATTTTTGCATTGATAATTGTTATCAAATTTTAAAATATGCATGCCTCGGGGATTAACTCTCCCAACAAATGGTATCAGAGCTAGTTGACCTGCATGGGTTAAAATGCAGGCAGAGCATCAATGGGAACTCTCGCTGGTGATCGTGTCACTGAAGCCAGACTCTTCGCCCATTGGTGTTGGTGTACCGGCTGAGGCGGTAGCCGGCTAGTCTGATAGGTACATTTGTTAGGTGACATGGGAGGTACCCATGACCGAGTAACAAATGGTATCAGAGCAATGGTTTCTTATTGATCTAATTTATTGCATATAAAATAATGTTCTTATTAATTGTGTAATTATGGCTAAAACTAATCGCAAGGCTATATGGTCACAGATGGATTGAAAATCCAAATTACCCATTCAATGAGGTATTCTATGACATATTGCCATGCTATTATTTTATCATTGATGCTCAATCCAAAGATAATTTAAATTGAGCTTATGCATCAAAACATAGATTACACGCACTCTCAAAAGATGTTTTATATTTGATACATATTGATGTTGTATAAAAGCATGATATTTACATGTTTAGTGTTGACCCAACTATTGATTTATATGATTAATAAAGGAATTGAGTATATTTATTTGTTTGCTATTGGATTTGACAAGTGTTTCAGGACTTAAAAATATTTGATCAATTTAAAGGAATTAAGAAACGTGTTTTGAATCAATTGCAAAACATAATTTCAAAGTTTCAGAGCCTGGAGTCGACACCTAGAATTCTGGAGCCGACCCCATGGCCATTCAAATTTTTTTCTGATTTTTGATACGGTCCGGAGCCGACACCTAGAGTTTCGGAGCCGACACCCAGAGTTTCGGAGTCGACACTTACAGTGTCTGGAGCCGACTCCGATGCGGGGACAGAACGTTGATTTTTTGAGCATCTTGGAGCCGACACCTACAGTATTCGGGAGCCGACACCTGACGATGGCGAGCCGACACCTAACTTTTTCGGAGCCGACTCCTCGACGAACTCAGAACTTTCTATTTTTGGAAAAACGACTTGGAGCCGACACCTGAAAAGTTGGAGCCGACTCCAACCTGTCTGGATGAATTTTAAAATGCCAGATCAGCTCTAACGGTAATATTTTCTTTTTACCTAATTCTAACGGATATATTTTGTTTCCAGGTACATTCCAACGGCTAGTTTTCTTCCAAAAATGGATTAAAAGAAATCTATAAAAAGGGGAAAACACCCGTTTGAAAAAGAGAGGAAAATAGAGAAAAAATCAAAAATCCGAGAAGTCTGAGCCTGAATCCAAGAGAAAAGTTCAAATTCAAATCCTTCCACTCCAAAAGCTCAAAGAGAATCCAAGGCGTTCAAAAAAAAATCAAAGGATTCCAAAAAAGAAGAAACTCTGTTTTGAAGATTTTCCAACTTCTCATCTGCAACATTTGAAGAATCAAAGCTGAGGCCTGATTCAACATCTCAAAGAGAAGAGAAAAAGAAGAAAAGAAGAAAAGCTCAAATCCAATCTCTTCAAACAGGCTTTTCTAAACTTATTTTTATTTTTGAATATTTGCTCATTTAGGAGCTTTGTATTTTAAAAATTCTTTTATTTTGTTTGTGCTAGTTCAATCTGGGGGATTGAACTAGTGGAGGTTGTATACCTCGGGTCAAGCTAGATTAGCTTGAGTTTAGGGTTTTGTGCTGGTGAGCCCGAAAACCGGCTGGGTTCGTTGTGATCCCGGGAAAAACAACAAGTTTGAGTTGTGATCTTGTAAAACAACTCGGCTGTAATCTAGTGATTATAGTGTGGACCCAAGTGAATCTTGGGAGTGGACGTAGGTGTTGGATACACCGAACCACTATAAAATCTTTGTGTTTGCCGTGCTTCATTTCTCTATCTCTATCTCTTATTGTGCTTTATATTTGCTTGCATTTAATTTCATTTCTTAAAGCAATAGTTTTAAAAGGTTTAAATTTTTAAAGAACCCAATTCACCCCCCCTCTTGGGTTGCCATCTGGGCCAACAATTGGTATCAGAGCAAGTGCTCATTTTTTTGATCACACGATCAAGAGCTAAAGATCCAAATGGCAGCTCAAGTTGGATCTTCATTTGCTGAAGGTCATTCTACGAATAGACCTCCCTTTTTAATGGTTCCAACTATTCATATTGGAAAGCTAGAATGAGGATATTCATTCAAGCTTCTGATTATGAATTTGGGGTGTTATAATTAATGGACCTAGTACACCCACACACATTATTGATGGCACTATTGTTCCTAAGCCCGAAAGGGATTGGAATGATAATGATAGGAAAATGGCTCAGCTTAATGCTAAGGCCATGAATGTCTTATATTGTTCCTTAGATGCAAATGAATTTAATCGCATCTCTACATTGTAATTCCGCAAAAGAAATATGGGATAGATTAGAGGTTACCCATGAGGGTACAAACCAAGTAAAAGAATCAAAATAAATATTTTGTTCATAAATATGAATTATTTAGCATGGAACAAACTGAAACTACATGCATGTATCACTAGATTCACCGATATTGTAAATGGTTTGAAAAGTCTTGGGAAAACTATACTAATTCTGAACTTGTTCGCAAAATTCTCAGGTCACTTCCAAGATCGTGGGAAGCAAAGGTGACAGCAATCCAAGAAGCCAAGGACCTCAACACTTTACCCTTAGAGGAGCTTCTAGGATCCTATGACCCATGAATTAACCATGAAGCAGCATATAGAGGAGGAAGTAAAAAGAAGAAAACCATAGCTCTTAAGGCTGCAGAAAGTGAGGAGAGCTGCAGTGATAATGATGATGATGATGAGACAGCTCTTCTAGCAAGAAATTCAAAAAATTCATGAGAAGAAAGAGACCCTTCCACAAGAAGAAATTTGGAATAAGATGGAAGGAGAAAAAGAAAAGGAAAAGGACAAGGACAAAGAGAAAGACCCCTTGATTTGTATGAGTGTAAGAAACCGGGGCACTTTAGATATGATTGTCCTCAACTAAAAAGACCTTCAAGAAGAAGAAGAAAGCCTATGTTGCAACATGGAGCGACAGCGATGAATCCTCTTCAGAGGAAGAACAAAAAGAAGTTGCAACATTTGCTTCATGGCAAACGACGATGATGAGGTAAGTTCTGAAAACCCTTGTGATGATTTACTTTGATGAATTGTTTGAAGCTTTTAATGAACTAGTGATGATTTTAAAATTTTGAAAAAGAAATAAAGTCTTTGAAAAATGATAAAATTTTTATTAAAGAAAAAGATAATCTTAAATGAATTAAAATGCTAAAATCTGAAAATGAAATTTGACAAAAGAAAAAGAATCAATTTCAATGAAAATGATAAATTAAAGAAGGAAGTTGATAAATATAAAATATTGTTGATAAATTTACTTATAGTTCTGAAAAACTTAATTTATTGTTAAGAATCAAAGAGCTATATTGATAAAGCTGGTTTAGGATATAGACCTAACTTAAAACAAAAATTTGTCAAAAACTTTTTTAGAAAAGAACAAAAAAGATAATGTTACATGTCATTATTGTAACAAGAAAGGCACAAATCCTTGAATGTAATGCAAGAAACAAACAAGAAATTAAATAATAAAGGAAGAAAATATGGGTTCCCAAAGGAACAATTTTTATGCTACTAACCATGAAGGACCCAAGAAAGCTTGGGTACCTAAATATAAGACTTAATTATTTTGCAGGAGTGTCTTGCGGCCAAAAGATCAAAGAAAAGTGGTATCTCGATAGCGGCTGCTCAAGACACATGACGGGTGACAGGATCAATTCATCACCCTTGAAGCAAAAGAGGAGGAGTTGTTACATTTGGTGACAATGGCAAAGGCCAAATCATGGGGTTTGGTAAAATTCAAATAACTCCCTCCACATATATTGAAAATGTCTTATATGTTAATGGTTTAAAGCATAATCTAATTAGTATTAGTCAATTATGTGATAAAGGTTTTAAAGTATCATTTGAAGCTTCTATCTGCACTGTTTCTAATCCCATTGATAATAGCATTGTTTTTATTGGAAATAGAAATGGCAATGTATACTTGATTGATTTAGACAATTTCTACTAGTAATCATTGCTTAGTTGCTAATAATGCTAATATGAATGAGATTGGTTGGTTGTGGCATCGTAGATTAGGTCATGCAAGCACACACCTTATTTCAAAATTAATTAGAATGGATTTAGTAAAAGGACTTCCACAATTAGATTTTGAAAATAATAAAATTTGTGATGCATGTCAATTTGGAAAACAAACTAGAAATTCTTTCAAATCTAAAAATATTGTTTCCACTTCTAGGCCACTTGAACTACTTCACATGGATCTTTTTGGACCTACTAGAACCACAAGTCTAGGAGGAAAGAAATATGGTCTTGTGATTGTAGATGATTATTCTAGATACACTTGGGTATTGTTTTTAGCTCATAAAGATGAGACCTTTCCATGTTTTGAAATTCTTCAAGAAAGTCACAAATGAGAAAAACAACACCATAGTGTCTCTAAGAAGTGATCATGGCACTGAATTTGAAAATCATTTATTTGAAAATTTTGCATAGAAAATGGCATTATCATAATTTTTCAGCACCTAGAACACCACAACAAAATGTAGTTGAAAGAAAAAATAGAACTTAGAAGACATGGCCCGTACCATGCTATGTGAAAGCAACTTACCAAAGTACTTTTGGGCGGAAGCTATAAACAGGCATGTTACATTCTTAATAGAGCTTTAATTAGGCCAATCATTAAGAAAACACCTTATGAACTATGGAATAATAGAAAACCAAACATAAGTTACTTTCATGCATTTGGTTGTAAATGTTTCATTCATAATAATGGTAAAGATAATCTAGGAAAATTTGATGCAAAATCTGATGAAGGCATTTTCTTAGGATATTCAACATCTAGTAAAGCTATAGAGTGTTTAACAAGAGAAACTTAATTGTAGAAGAATCTATTCATGTAATTTTTGATGAATCTTTAGCATCAGTTCTGAAAAGATTGATGATGAGGAAGATACAAACATTCTAGAAAGAGATATTGAAAAACTTAATATAGATGTATCTTCAGATCATGAACAAGAAGCTAAAGATAATGATTCTCCTAGTGTTGATGTTGTTGATGCAAATCATAATGATGTAGATCTTCCTAGAGATTGGAGATATGCCTATGGTCATCCAAAGAATTAATTATAGGTGATCCATCTCAAGGAGTAAGAACTAGATCATCAATGAGAAACATCAATAATCATCTTGCATTTGTATCTCAAATTGAACCTAAAACTATTGAAGAAGCTGAAAAAGATAATAATTGGATGTTAGCTATGCAAGAAGAATTAAATCAATTTACTAGAAATAATGTTTGGACTCTTGTAGATAGACCTAAAGATCATTCTGTTATAGGATCAAAATGGGTATTTAGAAATAAATTAGATGAAAATGGCATAGTAATTAGAAACAAAGCTAGATTAGTTGCAAAAGGATATAATCAAGAAGAAGGAATTGATTTTGATGAAACTTTTGCACCTGTAGCTAGACTAGAAGCAATTAGATTATTACTTGCATTTGCATGTCATATGCATATCAATTTATTTCAAATGGATGTTAAAAGTGCATTTTTAAATGGATTTATAAATGAGAAAGTTTTTGTTGAACAACCACCTGGTTTTGAAGATCATGAATTTCCAAATCATGTTTTTAAATTACACAAAGCACTATATGGTTTAAAACAAGCACCTAGAGCTTGGTATGAAAGATTAAGTAAATTTCTAATTGAAAATGATTTCATAAGAGGAAATGTTGATAAAACACTATTTTTGAAAAGAAAAGATAAGGATTTATTAGTAGTACAAATATATGTTGATGATATTGTATTCGGTGCTACTAACAATTTGTTATGTCAAGAATTTGCTAAGTTAATGCAGGGTGAGTTTGAAATGAGCATGATGGGAGAACTCAACTTCTTCCTAGGACTTCAAATCAAGCAAAGCAAAGGAATTTTTATCAATCAAGCCAAATACACAAAAGAATTGCTCAAGAAGTTTGGAATGGAGTCAATCAAACCACTTGGAACACCTATGAGTCCTTCATGCAAGTTGGACAAAGATGAAGATGGTAAGAAAGTAGATCAAAAATATTACAGAGGTATGATCGGATCTCTTCTTTACTTAACAGCTAGTAGACCAGATATAATGTTTGCTGTATGTTTATGTAGATTTCAATCTGAACCTAAAGAATCTCACTTAATTGCTAAAAAGAATCTTAAGATATTTAAGTGGAACTAAAAATGTAGGTTTATGGTATTCTAGAGACTCACATTAAACTTGATTGCATACTCTGATTCTGACTATGCTGGATGTAAATTAGATAGAAAAAGCACAAGTGGTGCATGTCAATTCTTAGGAGTAACTTAATCTCTGGTTTAGCAAAAAGCAAAATTCGGTTGCATTATCTACTGCTGAAGCAGAATATGTTGCAGCTGGAAGTTGCTGTGCTCAAATCCTTTGGATTAAGAGACAACTTGAAGATTATGGCATAACACTTGATAAAACTCCAATTAGATGTGATAACACAAGTGCAATAAATCTAACTAAAAATCCAATTCAACATTCAAGAACAAAACACATTGAAATTAGATATCACTTTATAAGAGAACATGTAGCTAATAATGAAATTTGTCTTGAATATGTTAATACTGAAGAACAATTAGCTGATATATTTACAAAACCTTTGAGTGAAGAGAGATTTTGTTATCTTAGAGGTGAATTAGGGATATGTGACCCTTTGGATTGATTTTGAAACACTAAGGAATGACTATCTAGATTTCTATTAATTTCTTGATATTCCTTTCATAATTTTAAGGACAAATCATCTAGTCATCTGTGCATTTGATTCTTAATACTCCAAAATTTTATCAAAATTTTATAGAATTTCTTTTGGCAAGTTTCAGTTGTTTGAATCTCAATTATTTTTTTCTGAAACTGTCATTGGAGTCGACACCTCAGAATGAGGAGTCGACACCTTTGTCTGTGTCGCTCTTGGTCCCTGACCTGGAGCCGACACCCGTGTAAGTGGAGCCGACTCCAGTTCGAGCGCTGACTGTGTTCGCGATTTGGAGTCGACACCCAACTTTGCGGGAGTCGACACCTGGGAATCCAAAATTGATTTATTAGGGCAGAGTCGACACCTCGTCATTTCCTAAACTATCGAATCCTCAACCAAATCCCTCCAAAATCTCTCAAAGTCTCCCCATCTCTAATTCCACTCCTCCTAAGCTTTCCTAAGGATCCAATGGCACCTAAGAGGAGAGGTTCGGTGTTTGGAGCGACTGTGGTGACTGGGAAGCGTTCCGTGAGGTGACCCATCCGTGAGCCGTCTCCAAGCAAGGATTCCTCACCGATTCAGACAATCCTAACACCACTTCACCTCAGGTAGATACCCTAGCAGGGAGGGTAATCACAATGGTAGGAAAGTTGACTTTTGAATTCTTTCAATCCGAGGGTTTTTCAATTGGTAATCAACTTAAGGAGCTCGGATGGGATAAGTCTGCTCTCTTGATGTTCCCACTTACCCAGCTTTAGTAAAAGAATTTTATTTCAATTTATCTAGAGGAGATGGTGGTTTAGTAAGCTCTGTTAGAGGCAGACGGATTCATCTTACATTCCAAAAATTAGGAAATCTCCTGAGCATCCCTATTACCTATTAGCTGCGGATATGCACAGTGATAGATCAGCGGCCTTATCAAGGATGTTAGGAAGAGTTGTTGAAGAATTTGAGGAAATTAGGGCTAATCAGTTGCCCTTGGAATTAAGGTTGTTACACAACATTTGCAGCAGGATCTTGTTCCCAAAGATCGGACGTTTTGAGTATGTCTCCGAGCGGGACATTGTTGTGATGGATAGTGTATTGACCGGTCAGCCTATTAACCTAGCAGCCATGATGATATTCTATATGGCCGAGGCCAGAGGGAAGAGAATATCATCACTACCTTATGGCATGATTCTCACGATGGTATTCAGGAGCCAAGGAGTAGTGATTCTAGAGAATGAACCATCAAAGAGCCTGAGACACACCGATTATTATAGTTTGGCTACTTTACATCGAATGGGATTTGTCAAGATTAATGGTCAGTGGGAAAGGAAAGGCAACGTAGATGAGAGAGCCCCTGAGCCCAGACATTCTGCACCTTGTGAAGCTGGTCCGTCTATGAGGGTTCCCTCTCCGCATCCTAGTACTCCTGCCCCAGTACCTATGATTTCATCCTCTTCTTCAGTCGGATTTTCAGACCTTCAGATAGAGAAACTCAAAAATCTTCTTGCTGCTCAGAAGGATGAATTGAAGACTGAGTTTGACAACAAATTTATGAATCTTAAAGAAACTCTTTATTCCTTAGATGATCGGATTGCCAAAATTGAATCAACTCTTAGCTCTTCTATTGGATCTTTAAGTAGTGACTTGAAGAACATTTTTGAAGAACTTAAAGACATTTGTGGAGATTCTGAAACCTATTCAAAGAGCAATGCCAAGTTACAAGATAAAATTGTCACTACTTGTACTTTTGTTGATGAAAGATTAAAAGACTACGTCAAGCTTCAGACTGAAGGAATGCAGAAGATTGTAGACCATTTAACAAGGATAATTAGAACTAATATATTGATGTAATGAAAGTTTCAATTTTGATGTAATGAAAGTATAATTCTGATGTAATGTAAGCATAGTTTCTTTTTAATGAAATTTTAGTTTCATTTTGTAACACTTGACTTTTGATGAAATGAAATTATCTTTTGATCTATCAATTTGATCTTTTGACTTAACTTTTCTTTATCTTTTTGTTGATTACAAAAAAGGGGGAGAAAGTTATGTCGTATATGCATTGATTAGTAATTGATTGGAATTCAATTAAAGCTTATTTGATTAATTTAATTGGAGAAAGTTATGTTGTATATGCATTGATTGGTTATGCTTTAATTGGCATTTATTGAATGAGTATCAAGTGACTTTGTATCAAGTGATACAAGTGATTTTGGATATGCATTAATTCAATTAAGCTTAAGTGAAAATTGATGTGACTAAATTCTAAGTATCAAACACGAACAATTGATAATTTAAACTTCATTGAGGGAGCTACCCTATTCAGGGGGAGCTTACTTATGAGGATCACTCTCTTAAAAATTTTTAATTTAAGAATACTATGCATATACTCAATGTTTTTATAATCATCAAAAAGAGGAAAATTGTTGACCCAACTATTGATTTTGATGATTAATAAAGGAATTGAGTATATTTATTTGTTTACTATTGGATTTGACAAGTATTTCAGGACTCAAAAATATTTTACCAATTTAAATAAATTAAAAAACGTGTTTTGAATCAATTGCAAAACATCAATTTCAAAGTTTCAGAACCTGGAGTCGACACCTAGAATTCCTGGAGCCGACCCCATGGCCATTCAAATTTTCTTCTGATTTTTGATACGGTCCGGAACCGACATCTAGAGTTTCGGAGCCGACACCCAGAGTTTCGGAGTCGACACTTACAGTGTCTGGAGCCGACTCCGATGCGGGGACAGAACGTTGATTTTTTGAGCATCTTGGAGCCGACACCTACAGTATTCGGGAGCCAACACCTGACGATGGCGGTGTAAGGATTTATTCTTAGGAGATAGGTTATGTGTGTCCCGTGAAGTCCAAGGTGTAGACCATAAAAGTAAATTCGCTCCTAAATTTTAAGAATTTATTTTTAAAATTTTAGGTGATGCGATGAGCAAGTAATGTCGCCTAATATTGTGTTTATTTTTTGGAAAATTCGGAGAAAAGTTTCTTAATGAAACTAAACTCTGTAACATGGATCCGTGACCAAAGTGGAGGCCATGGGTGATTTGAGGACTTTGGGTTTAGGCTCTATGGGCCTTGGTCCCAATGAGCCTTTAGACCAGCGGGCCTATTGTAAGTTGGGCATGATGTTCTCAGATCAGGCGCAGAAGAGACAACGTATTTTTTCATGAAGCGGTGTCTTCTTCGTGCATCTTTGGATGATGATGATAAGCGTCTCTCTCGTAGGGATGTGATGCTTTCTTCGATCAGAGTATCGCTTCCCATTTATAAATAGCGAGCACCATGATCAGAGAAAGAAGAGATAAATCTTTTTTTTATTTTTTATCCACCCATCTTTATCTATTTTTTTAAGAACAGTAAAGACAGAGAGATCTAGAAGAGAGAAACACAAAAGAATTCGGCTGATTTTTATTCACCAAAAAATCCTTGCTTATTTCCTTGGCTATACCCCTTGCTCATTCAGGGAGTTGAGGATTAAAGATTATCCCGTTTATTCCTAAGAAGAAATCAGCGATCTCAGATAGCTTCTCCACTCCTTTTGAGTAGTCTCTGGTGCATAAGCCTTCATGCAGAGGAGTCTTCATGCACAGACGTTTCCTTATTGGTATCGCCTTCGCATCAACCGAATTTAATATTTTAATCCATGCTTATCTTTTTTATGATAAGAGTTTTGATCGAATTGTTCTGATCATGGGGATCTCACCGGAGATCAGAACCTCCAACTCGTTTTATCCAGAGTTGAAGATAACCATAGCAAAATTTAAAATCCTTATCTTATCCGATTATCAGTAATCCCATCTATCCATCCAACACTTTGTGCTCTATAGACCAAAAGAAAAAACACGACAACTAACAACAAACCTAGATTGAGCACCATAACGGCCATGTCTGGAAAATTAAGCAACTTGGCAATCACAGGTTCATCATTTCTCTTTTCTCTTGTCATGAAATAGTCCTATAAGTCTTTCAAGCATGGTATTTTAAAATAGTGATTTCTTGAAGTTCTCTTTTAGACCTTGACATATTAGTAACAAAGGACCTAATTAAGATCTCGTTGTTATATTGAGTAATAAGATTTTATAACTTTACTTGCTTTGTATAAGCTGATACTTCTATCCTTGAGAATATCAAAGTTAAAGTGGAGGAATTTAAATATGCAGTTAGAATCATATCAATGACTTTGTGTATATTGTTTCAAATGACCCCTCTTTGGCTCCATCTTAAGATCTTTCTTAACGGCCATAAGATAATACTTTCACTCCTATTGGTTCTTCAAGTTTGAATTTTGGTAATGATTTTAATGATCTCTTTGGTGATGGTCGCTATAGTAATTTGGTCCCTATCATTCCTCCACCTATTTCATCTTAGCCACTACCCTTTACTTGACATTGCACCTAGATGAAAAGAATAGATATGCCAATAATGTTGTAAAGCTCACCCTATTACCAAAAGTTCACTTTAAAATTGAAAGAACATATTATCATAAGATATTTACTCTTATAACAAACATGTGAATGCTAATAATTTATTTACATTCTACAACTAAAAACTATCACTTTCATTAATTAGATATCCATAATGCCTTTTTCCATAGAGTCTTGGTTGAGGAAGTGTATGGATTATATTTCTCTCGGATATCATAGCAGGGGAAAAAAAGCAGTGTGCCATCTCTACAACTTAATATGTGCCTAAAATAAGTATCCAAAATCGCTTTATTAAGTTCTTATATAATTACATTAAGCAAAAGTTCTCATATGATTACATTAAGCAAGTTCTAATAAAATTATATTAAGTAAATTGTTTTCCCTGCAGAAGAATGGTATTTATATTTTTGTCTTATTATTTATTGATAATATTATAACATCTTTCAATACTTCCATATAAAAAGCCTTAGCCAGCTTAAGTATTTATTTTGCATGGAAATTGCTAGCTTGAAGCAAATTATAATTTTTCTCAACATAAATATAATTTGATATTCTTCATTATTCTAGTCTTAATAATGCTTGCATGTTAAAATTCTTAGAGGATTAAAATCTTAATGACTACATCAAATGCCAAGTACTAATGGATCTTTTAACTTGGAATCAATTAATAGGGTAACTAATTTATCTCACTATCACTTGACCAAACACTATTCTACCATTAGCACTTTTTTGTGGTAATTGGGGAGAGCACATAAGTGGCTAGGAAAAGCCACTCCTTGAACGTCCACAAACAAAATTATGCTTAAATCCTCTGGAGGGCCATCACATCATGTAGTCATACATGCGAGGGACACTGCTTTGTTGGCAAGGAAATCACTTGGTTCCCTTATCTAAAAGTATATCATATCATCCAATGATGCTGGGTAGAGGTAATCATCTGTCGAATACTTCAAATATATGAATGGAAACACTGGGATGGAGATTGAGTCCAGTTTATGATAGTTGAAAAATCCCTTCAATCACAAACCCATTCTTAGGAGCATACGATAGTAACTTCTTCATCCCATACCATGCCTTTGTTAACTCTACTTATGGCATTGAATGTAGTTAAAGGAATTGAAGCAACAGAAATAAAATATAAAGGCCAAAGGGGGGAGGGGTGAATGGGGTTATAAAAAATTTAACACTAACTCCAGCACAATTTAAAGAAGGATAAATACAGAAATATAAAGAGCAAGAAAATAAATGAGGTAAGAGATTTTATAGTGGTTTGGTACTCCTTCCCTATATCCATTCCCCAAGTCTCTTGTTTAGGTATTCTACTATTCAATCTTCTTTCTTGATGAAGATCAACCTTTCTTATAATCTCTCCTTTTCTTTAGGCTAAGGAGTAACCCTCACAAATGATTTTGAATCTTTTAATACTTTTCTCTTGAAGACAACACTCAAAACAAACACTACAGGATGTAAATTTTTCAATGGGGCTATAAACTTGGGTTGAATTATTAAGTGCACTAAAGGCTTAAAAAAAGTTTAAATAAGGTTTTGCAAAAACATATATTAAAATTAGCCACCAACACCCCATTAAATAGAAGAGATAAAATATGATTATTGGGGCTCCTAAGCAACTCCAACAATCATAAGAAAATATGACCGTTAGGCTGTCAAACCCTACCGGTCAACTGCCCTAGCCTATTTTGGACGACCATCAGGTTTGGCAGAGAGGGAGTGTTTTGGCCTATTTAGAGTTTTTCCAAACCCGATCGATTGTTTCAGAGTTCACTCGACTGCACATGCTCAATTTTTGTTTTTTAAGTTAATTTCACATTAATTATGATCCAGAAACTAATTTAAACCACTTTTTATGATTATAAAGCTTTGTGCACTTAAGGTCCTATTTGATTTTACATATGATCCCTAGAAAAATAAAATTTATAATTAACCATCATTCGTTTAAACCTTGATATGATGGATAAATCTCCAAATATCCATATCGCTTTTGACACATATGCTAGGGTGAGGCTTAAGCTCTTGTAGATTAAGTGCATTCCAGATGAATGCACATCTATCTAAGTCATTACAACTTAAGAATATTATTAGTAACTTAATCAATATCTTGTTATCATCAAAACATAGATATTGAACCCTAAGGTTCAACAAAACATGCTTGATCATCCTAAATAATATACCCTGCTTCTCTGAACTCCCTTTCAAAGAACCATGAAAGTTCAACTCAAGAACTTGATTGGAGGGTCACCACAAAATGGGAGTAAGGAAGGAACCACCATGGAGGAGTCCCTCGATGCCAAGCAAGGAAGATGAACTAGAAGCTCCAAAAAAAATCTTAATTCATGGCTTTGGCTTAATAAAATATAATAAGGGGTAGTTACTTTCTACTGAAAATCATTTCATTTGGAGAACTAAAAATTAGTTCAATTGTACTTCTCTAAATGAACTATAATGTGTGGATGAGAGTTGATTGAAGTCTCATTTTAATCACTTGTTTAAAGGAGAGCAAATATAACCCATAAAGGCATCCATGGAGCCCTAGAAAATTCATACTAACCTCTCAGCAAGTTCCACACCTCCACAAAATGAGGGCACTGTAAGAACAAATGGTCCATGTCTCTAGTTCTGAGTGACAGTGGCCATAGGTAGGAGAGATGGATAGAATATGTCCAACCAATACTTAGCTGTAGGGAAACCTCTGAGTAATTCACCAAATGAAGTGATGAAGAACATATTGAGAGGCATGTAAATGCCATATGCGAGTATCTTGCTGGTAACAAAGGAGATGGTGAGCCTTTATCATTGAGTGGTACACCTCATGGACAACAACAAAGTTCTTATAACCAAGGCCTCGTGTACATGAGAATATCATCGGGGTCCTCTATGCTCCTTGAAATCTAAGCTATCATAGTAGCAAGGTGAGAATGAATAGAGCCTCCAATCTATACATATCCCATCCATCCTTCAGGTGAAATAGATTATTCATTGTCGCTTTAAAATCAGTATCCACTGTAACAAGTTGACAAATCAAAAGTACACCAGAAAACTAGATATCTATATCCTATCAAACGGTCTTACCAAACCCAATAGACCATAAAAAGTCTTCAACAATAAGTCCAGAAGCCTTAGAGATATTGTTCTATAGCTTAGATGATGCTATCCCTAGTCGATAAGTAGCCAAGCTACCATCAAATTTATACTTTGTAAATATCCACTAAGCTAATAGGGAATTAGGTTGTAGCACAATCTTTCCTGCCACTTTGGATAAAAGAGAAAGCCACCAAGAAGAAACATAGGAAATTCCCAAACAACTCATTTGCTTGGGTAAACATATAGTCTGTCAAGGGGTAGTGTGTACTATCCTACTTCCATAATCATAGCCCTAAAGAAAATTCCTAATAATTCTATCAAACCAGGTTGAAAAAGAAGTAGGTATCTGAGCATAAGAAACAATATGATCAATATGGAGTATAGCACTTACCTGGTCATTATGTATTGTCCTACAAAAGATAAACACTTCCACTTTTAAGAGTTCAATCGAACCATAATTTTATTCTTGAGAAATTGAAGGTCATCAATATGAAGCTAACCTAAGGTCATTGGAAGCCCAAGTTAAGAACCCAAAGACTAAACCCTTTGAATTTGTAAAATAGACTGTAAACGAGTATCCATCTCATGGTGCAACTTTAGGCTAAAAATCACTAGACTTTTATAGCTTCACCTTCTGACCGATTAAAGATAGTAGCTCTAAACAATAGACTTCAACACTTTGCCATCATTTGGGCTAGTTTTGGAGAGTAACAGACAATCATCTGTAAACAGAAGGTTGGATATACATGGTCTAGCTCTAGAAGAATGGATGAATGGATTATATATCTTCTATGCAAGGATAACAACATTATCAAATAAACCCTTTGTATATATGAAAGATTTTAGTGATGATCTTTGCTATTAGCTTATAAAATGAATTGCAAAGGCTAATCAATTCGTAGTGGGCTATCAAGAATTAGGCATTATGTCCCGAAGTTTAATTTATTAGAACCTATAGTCTTCATGTTAGTAGATAACCCACCACTTGGGGTGGGCATGGGCCGGCCCAAGCTTAACTTCAGAAAGTTCAAGGCTTGGGCCTTTATTTTTAGCCCATAGGGCTGGATTAGGAATGAGCACGGACTTAGAAAAATTAGATTAAGCCTGACCCAAAATATATACCTAATATATATATATATATATATATATATATATATATATATATATATATATATATATATATATATATATATATATATATATATATATATATATATAGACACACACACACACACACACACACACATATGTGTGTATATTTATATATGTTTTTTAAATATATTTATTTAAATATAATTGTTTTAGAAAAAAAGGTTAGGTTGGGAATCAAATTGGAAACCTTCCAATTACAAGACAAAGTGTTTACCACCCCACCACCTTTTCTTTTAGTGATATATTATACTTATATTTTATATAGGATATGGTTATTCGGCGCAAGTTTGAGGTAGGCTCAGCTTCGCTTGGCTTGATACTTTGGATTGTATTTTTCACCCTTAGCCCTAGCCTAACCCATGCCTATCTCTGCTTGTCACCCTCAATCTCTGCCTGCTAAAGAGACTCAATCTCCTCCAAAGATTTGATTTTATTCAAAATATTCCCAACATAAGTTTTATTCCAGACTTTCAGGGCTTTCTTAGTGTGCTTGAGTTTTCTACTAGCTCAAAACATAGGAGACTCAGAAGTGAAGGACAACCATGCTTTAGAGACAACCTCTTTTAACTCACACCAAAAGTTCTCAAACCTAAAAGGTTTAGGTCTATCCCTTTCCCTCCCCTGTTGAGTAAGGAGTGGCCTGTCAAAGCCAACTCTAGGAAGATGCCTAATATTTTTTGAGATAGCAGAGTTTCTAAAGGATTTTTCAAGGGAACATTTTCGAGGAATTTTTTGAAGGAACATTTTCGAGGGAATCTCCAAGAAAATGTTTCCAAGGGATTTTCTAAGGAATTGTTTTGAACTCATTTATGAGAAAAAATTTTCTCGATAAATCCCTCATAAAATTAATTTTATGAGGGATTTTTTGAGAATTTTTTCATTAAAAAATTTTAGTAAAGACTCATTAATGAAAAATAAATCCCTCAAAAAATTCCTCACAAAATTAATTTTCAAGAGATTTTTCTAGGGATTTTTTTATCAAAATTTTTTTTACAAAGAACCCATTTATGATAGAAAGATCCCTCAGAAAATCTCTCACAAAATTAATTTATGAGGGATTTTTCAAGAAAATTTTTTTTGTCAAAAAATTTATTTTTTGTCAGAAAATCCATTGGAATTGCAAGGAATTTTTTCTTAGTAAAATCCCTCGATAAATCACACTTTTCTAATAGTAAACTACAACATCAAGAAATGATCCAGCCCAGTCTAGATACTCCCATATTATAGCCCCTTTATAGTGATTATTACACTATATGAATCTTAGCCCGGTAAATTATAAATCAATGGAACCAGTTTCTTGAAGAAAGCTCCTGAAATCTTTAGTTTCCCAATTATAAGAAAAAGGTTGCTCATCTTGTTTATCTTCTTAGGATAAAATATAGTTAAAATCTTCTGCAATCAACATAGGCAATCCCAAACTTAAGGTATCTTTGAGATCAACCCATAAGAATCTCTTAGCTAATTAAGTTAGAGGTATCTATTGATATTTTGTTTAAATAAACTAAGTAGATGTTTGTGGATCTATGACCATTCATATTTGTAACTAAATGGTTATTAATTTGAGTAATGATAATTTAGTTGGTGTAACCTCTTGGTCTCTTTGTCTTCTATGACCATTCATATTTATAACTGAATGGTCATTAATTTGAGTAATAGCAATTTAGTTGATATAACTTCTTGGTCTCTAGATCTTCTATGACCATTGATATTTATAACTGAATCGTCATTAACTTATATAATGGCAATTTTAGTTATTAGTGGTCATTCTATAGCTTAAGGTGTGATAACGGTAGGCCATTGTTGATAGAGCAATGGCTATATAAAGAAGATAACTCTCTTAATAGTATATAGATCTAAAAATTAGATCCATAAAAAATTTCATATTAACAGAGTGTAAGAAAAAGTTCTTGTCTACAATTGAGTTTTCATTAGTGCTTTAGTGCAAATTCAATCAAGGCTTGTTGTATCCTGCGACGTATTTGCTATGCATCCATAGAGCATTTGAGAGGATGCAAATAACGCTTAAGAAAAGCATTCCATGCGTGATTCAAGCCTATCCTTAACTTAATCCATATCCTTATTCTTATCATTATCTATATCTAGTTTAATAATCTTAAAAGTTATTTGTATGGAGATCAAGACTACCATATCCACAATCAAACTCATGAACCAAGATCTCGTGAGATTGGATCGTTTTGATTGCACCAATTTCACACGGTAGCAAGATAAACTCAAGTTCTTACTCATAGTGTTGAAGATCTTCTATGTATTGGATCCAGATTTGGCCCCAATTCCCGAATCTACCATGAAGGACTCTGATAAACTCAAGACTGAAAGAAAGATGAGGCGTGAATATAAACTTATATATCGTGGACACATTCTCAACGCATTGTCAGATCGCCTCTATGACCTCTACACCAACACACAATCTCCGTGGAAGATTTGGAATGCACTTGAATTCAAGTATAAGGCTCAGAAAGAAGGTACTAAAAATTTTTTTATCTCTAAATACTTTGATTTCAAGAAGAATGATGAGAAAGCAATTCTTGCACAAGTGCATGAGTTGCAGATTTTTGTCAACAAGTTGATAGCTGTAAAGATAAAAGTTCCCAAACCTTTCTAAGTCAGTGCAATTATTGCAAAGTTGCCCTCATCTTGGAACATATTTAAGAAGAAACTTCTTCACAACTCCAAGGATTATTCCTTAGAACAATTATAAAACACCTTCGAATCGAGAAGGAATCGTGGGTGCATGAAAAGCTTGAAAAAATAGATATTAAAATTTCAAAGACAAATGTTGTGAGTAATCATAAGAAGTTTAAGAAATCTAAAGAGAACAAACTTGGTCTTAAAAAGAATCAAGATAAGTTCAAAAAATCCAACAAAAATAAGCCTTATGTGAGTTTCTTTGCTTGTGGCAAACATGGGCATTTTGCTTATGATTGTAGGCACCGAAAAGGGCAAACCAATAAGGCAAATGCAACCAAAGTAGACGATGAGATTGTTGCCACCGTGAGCGAAATCATGATGGTCAAAGGCAAGGTTTCTGGTTAGTGGTATGATACTTGTGCCACCGTCCATGTTTTCTATGACAAGTCAATTTTCAAGACTTATGTAGATATCATCGATGGACAAAAAATTCAAATGAGCAATGAAGGCCAGTCTAAGGTGCTTGAAAAAGGAAGCATGGATCTTCACTTTACATCCGTCAAGAAGATCACTTTGATTAATGTATTGTATGTGCCGGATATGATGAGAAATCTTGTTAGTGGGAATTTATTGGGCAAACTGGAGATTAAAAGTATATTTGAGTTGAAAAAACTTATACTATTCCACAATGATGTTTTTGTTGGAAAAGGCTATTCTACTGATGGAATGGTCAAACTTTGTATTGTTGATAATAATAATAATAATAATATGTCTTCTGCTTATATTGATGATTCTGTTACTTTATGACATGATAATTAGCACATATTGTATTAGCACTATGAAAAGATTAATTAAATGTAGCATGATTTTTTGCAATATTGATAAGTTTAATAAATGTAAAATTTGTATTAAATCAAAGATGACTAAGAAGTCATTTCATAGTGTAAAAAGAAATACTAATTTGCTAGAACTTGTGCATAGTGATATTTGTGAGTTAAATGGTATGATAACTAGAGGTGGTAATAGATATTTCATTACTTTTATTGATGATTACTCTAGATATACATACATTTACTTACTTAAGCACAAAGATGAGGCTTTTCATGCTTTTAAAGTTTATAAAGCAGAAGTTAAAAATCAATTAGGTAGAAATATTAAAATCCTTAGAAGTGATAGGGGTGGAGAATATTTTTCTAATGATTTTAATATATTTTGTGAACAAAACGAAATCATACATGAGTGTTCCGCACCACGCATACTCGAACAAAATGGGTTAGCATAACGTAAAAATATAACATTTCTAGAGATGATAAATACCATGTTGTTGCATTCTGAGTTACCTTTTAATTTATGGGGTGAAGCATTATTATCTGCATGTCATATTCTTAATAAAATTCTTACTAAAAGAATAAGACTTCTCCATATGAGTTATGGAAAGGTAAGAAGCCTAATGTAGGCTATTTTAAAGTGTGGGGGTATCTTGCTTATTATAAGAACATCAATCCTAAAAGGACCAAGTTGGCTTCTCATGGAATTAGATGCGCTTTTGTAAGATATGCTATAAATAGCAAAGCCTATAGGCTTCTTAATTTGGAGTCTAATGTGATAATAAAATCTAGAGATATGGAGTTCTTTGAGACTTTGATCACTTTCAGAAAGAATTCTCAAAGTCCCATAAATAAAGATTCTTGTGAGGAGAATACTTCAAAGGTTGTTGAAGAAGAACAACCGAAACTTTGAAAAGTAAGAGAATCCAAAAGGTTAAGGATTTAGGACCCAAAGAGATAGATTCTCAACTCATTTCTTTCTATTTGGTAGAACAAAGTCGAGAGAATTTTATTCGTAAGGTACCTATTGTTCTTCAAATGGAAGACAATCCTAAAACCTTTAAGGAAGCAATGGCTTCGAGAGATTCTACTTTTTAGAAGGAAGCTATTCAAGATGAGATGGATCCTATTATATCAAACCACACTTGGAAGCTTATCGATTTACCCAAAAGTTCTAAGCCTATTGGTAGTAAATGGCTGTTTAAGAAGAAGTATCATAGTAATGGTACTTTAAAAACTTATAAGGCTAGACTAGTAGCTAAAAGTTTTTGATAAAAGGAAGGAATTGACTATATTGATATATATGCACCTGTAGCTAGAATAACAACAATTAGAGTATTGTTTGCATTGGCTTCATTGCACAAACTTTATATTAATCAAATGAATGTCAAAACGGCATTCCTAAATGATGATCTCGATCAGGAGATCTATATGAAACAACCAGATGGTTTTGTTCTACCGGATAATGAACATAAAGTGTGCAAGCTTGTTAAATTCTTGTATGGATTGAAACAAGCGTCCAAACAATGGCATGAGAAGTTTGACTTAGCCATACTCTTAAATGAATTTGTTCAAAGCGTTTTTTATAAGTATTTATATACTAAAGTGCATGATGACTTTGTGGTATATGTGTGCCTTTATGTTGATGATATGTTGATCATTAGCAATAAATTGAAAGGCATACAAGAAATGAAGAGGTTTCTATTATCTACTTTCAAGATGAAAGATCTTAGACAAGTTGATACTATTTTGGGCATCAAAGTAAAATAAAATAGTGGGGGTTTTGAACTTGGTCAATCATATTATGTTGAGAAAGTGTTACACAAGTTCAAACATTTAAAGTTCAAAGAAGTGAACACCCCATTCGATCCAAGTCTAAAGCTTGAAAAGAATAGTGGACGAGCCGTGGCTCAACTTAAGTATGCAAGTGCTATTGGTTATCTAATATATTTGATGCAATGCACTAGATCCGATATAGCATTTACATTCAGTAAGCTGAGTAGGTTTACTAGCAACCCGAGTGTAGAACATTGGAAGGCTGTTGGTAGAGTCTTTAGCTATCTTTCGAAAACCAAAAGACTAGGTCTACAATACTCTAAATTTCCTACTGTATTGGAAGGATATACCAATACAAGTTGGATATCGAGTGTGGGAGATAGTAAATCTACCACTGGTTGGGTGTTTATACTAGCAGGTGGTGCAATATCTTAGAAATTCAAGAAACAAACTTGTATTACATACTCAACAATAGAGTTAGAGTTTGTGGATTTAGCTTCAGCAGGACATGAAGCTGAGTGATTAAGGGATCTTCTATTGAAAATTCCATTGGCTTATGAGAATATTTTAATAGTATCGATACATTGTAATAGCCAAGCCACTTTAGCCAGAGTGTACAACAAAGTGTACAATAGAAAGTCTAGACACATTAGTCTAAGACATGAATATGTAAGAAAATTAATCAAAAATCAAATAATTTCTCTCACTTTTGTGCAATCAAGCTATAATCTAGCTGATCCACTTACTAAACCTCTTACAAGAGATTTAGTAAAGACGACTTTCAGAGGGATGGATCTAAAACTCCTTGAGTAAAAGTTCACCAATGATGGCAATCCAACCTAATACTAGGAAATGACTAATCTTAGGTTCACTGGGTAAGAACAAGTCATTGATAAGTGGATTGTAGCTTACTTAGTGTACAGTGCTGACTGTTACAAGTTGGAGGGTTGATTTTTTAAACTCTTAATGAAGTTCATGTTGGGAATTGTATCCTAAAGCCAATCATTTGATGATTGTGCTGATGTAAATTATATATAAATTGATATATTAATAAAAGTTATTTGGCAGTTTATTCATTACAAGAACATCTTCTTAATACTCCTGAAAGTGATGAAGCCCTTAGGATCTTCCTCACGATAAAGGAGGATTTATCTTAGAAAGTCCTTAAAAGAGTTCGCGACCAAATGATATACTATGACAGAGCCATAGTACTATCAATTATAGGACGTTGTATATCATATTTGTTGGTTATCCTCTTAACCAAGGAGTGTAGAGACACTGGTATGATTACAGGTGAAAGTATAGGAGTACATTTCACCGAACGTGACTCATTTTTGGATACTCTGCTGTCAAGAGTTAATCCGAGAAGATATAGGTATAAGTATCCTTCAGACCTGAAGATCACAACCAGTGGCTTACAAGCAACTCATTGTACTTAGGTGCCGAACCACCTGGATTTCTAATCCAGCTATGAAAGGTTACTGGGTGCAGTCAAGTACTTGTGGTAGTCAGTTGTGGATCACGATGGAATTTGACCTATCCCATTAAAAGGAGAAATGCTTGTGTTTCAATTTAGCAAGACCTTGGCCAAGGCACTTCATGTGAAAGTCACATGATCACTAAAGTTGAAATCACTTTATAAATTTGCTATTTAGAGTTGACAGGCTCTTAAGCCATCCTTAGCATTTGTGGTCAAGAGGATGAATTATATGGTAACTATTTCTTAGGGTTCTTGGAGTTTGCTCGGCAACTCTTCGACCTATCCGAACGTCGGGTTCCATTGCTAGATGGGCACATCGATTAGTATAGAAAGTTGTTTCTATGCTACCGGCTTAGGTTCGAACCTAGAGAGTCACACGCATAGAAGTTTCATAGGATGATCTATTTGCTGATCAACGATTGAGAATCGTATATGATTTAATTAATCAATTTGATTGATTGAATTATCTCAATTGGGTTAAGTACAATTGAATAAGATTCAATTTGGTTTAAGTCTATTAGAAGGACAAATCAATTTCAAATATTGATTTGAAATTAGATTTGATTTGAATTTAAATAGATTCAGGACTAGCCAAATTTGATTTGGGTTTGGACCATGATCTATGTGGGTTAAGTCAAATAAATTTAGATCAGAACCCAAACATCTCGAATATGGATCTCATATGATGAGATGGCTAAAATCTCATCTTATGAGATAGAATTTAATGCATGACATTTATTTACCGAACGTCAGATTTATCCCTCGTCTCTTTGGTTTTCTCCAAACGATGGAACTAAACCAAACGCCGCGACTCCTTGGTTTTCTCCGAACATCGGAATTAAACCAAGCGCCGCGCCTTCGGCGTCTCTTTGCTTTTGCCAAACGATGGATTCTTAAATGTCAGAATTAAATGTCAAGGCTAAATCTAGACTATAAATAGAGGGCATTCCCTCACCAGAGAACACAGAACAAAAAATAGAACAACAATACACGATTTGTCGTGGATTGTAATTCTAAATTATCATGGATTGTAATTCTAAAATGTTAGAATAGAAAATCCTGGTGATTCTGGTGTTAGCGGAAGCCTGGTGGATCTTGGAGGAAGATTCAAGTGAGAGGATTCAAGATCAGCAAAGCTATTTTTCTGCGAGCTAGCACTCCTGGAAATCTGATCATTCGGGGCTTCGCGTGAACGATACTAGAGGCCGAACGATTGAACGGCTGCAGAGCAATAAGGATTTACCTACTGTTCTTAAAGTAAGTGATTTGATCCCTAGATCTTAAGGCAGGCTTCAAGATAATAGTATGACTAGTCATCTTGAAGATCGAGATATGATCTTGATGTTTTTATATGCATATTTTAGATCAAACGACCCTGAATATATAGGCAAAGATATGATCTTGATGCTTATTAGATAGATTAATATGTAATCTTTTAATTTCCGCAATGATAATTGTTATCAATTTTTAAAAATATGCATGCCTCGGAGACTATTTCTCCCTACAAATGGTATCAGAGCCATGGTTTCATTAATGATCTAATTTATTGCATGTAAATTAATATTCTCATTAATTATGTAATTATGGCTAAAACTTATCATAAGGCCGGATTGAAAATCCGAATTACCCATTCAATGAGGTATTATTGCCGTGCAATTGTTTTATCATTGATGCTTTGTTTAAAGAAAATTTAAATTGTGCTTTGGCATCAAAACATAGATTACACACACTCTCAAAAGATATTTTATATTTGATACATATTGATGTTGTATAAAACCATAATATTTGCATGTTTAGTATAAAAACATAGATATGATATATGATGGCATGATATCTATGTTATAAAACATACAAATATTTATGAGAGTTTTATTTGAATGTCAAATATTAGTTCATAATTTTTTTTAGATATGATCTAAATATAGGAATTATGAGTAGTAACATTATGCTTGATTGAAATATATGACATCTTAACATGAAATATATTTAATCATTTGGGTTAGCTAAATAGGGTCCATAAAGGGTTA
Source organism: Calamus simplicifolius (assembly GCA_900491605.1). Taxonomy (NCBI): domain Eukaryota; kingdom Viridiplantae; phylum Streptophyta; class Magnoliopsida; order Arecales; family Arecaceae; genus Calamus; species Calamus simplicifolius. The sequence goes on from UESW01004082.1 coordinate 1,040,390, forward strand.
GACTCTAAGGTTTAAATCAACTGGACTAAAAGAGTATTTGTTCAAATCTAATTAGATTAGGTTAAGAATGCTCTAAATCAAACAATAGCTGTAGTTGATCAAGTCCTTCTCTTTGATTAAACCAAATGGAAGTAGATTAGGCTCCGTGGTTGAGCATGAATCTATTAGATGGTCAAATCAGAATTGGTTAACCATATGATGTCAAGGTGGGATGGCAAGTTGCTCTAGGATCAACGATCGAATGGTTTTTAATTGGGAGCTACTCGTATTGATGCATCTTTAATGAGTTAATGGCATATCCCTCCCATCGATCTCTCTCACCTGGTCATTGTGGTGAACTATTTATGATTCAGATCATTTACCTGATTCGGGTTGACCTATGCATGTAAGGATATCAGTATGACTGATTTAGGTGCCACTTAACCTGACTTAATCTTGTTTCATTCTACCGATTTCATAGATTCAGTGGGAGAACTTGATTAGTCAATTTATCTTTATATTATTAAAATCCTCTAAAATTATTAGGTCCTTAAAATGAAATAGTTATATGATAACTAGATCATAGCCTCCCATTAAGGTGGGTGATAATGAGTCTGATGTCTTGATAATCATTGGAGGCACTCCATGCCTGGTGCTTGTCAACCATCAAAATTATCATTCATTATATGATAAGTCAGCGTAACTATTAAATAAATAGTCGGGTGAGCCGAGCTTCACTCGGGCTTGGTTGTCTATTGATAGGTTACACTAATTATATCATTTAATGATTGGACCTAACCAGAACTTTCAGTGGAGGCACTTCATGCCTGCTGAAGAGGTACATGGGGCAAAACTGAACACTAAGAATTATTTGGGGAAACAATTGGTTTTGAACCTACTCTTAGATGCATATGGGTTAGCCAAGCTTCACTTGGGCCTATATGTAGTTTATGTAGATCTTAGTGGCCACTAAAGAATTAAGAATAATTCTTCTAATTGGGGTGAAGAGGCTGCCAATTTGAACAAAATAGTGGGAGAATCTTTAGACTAAAGTCCAAGTCTTTAAACTGAATCAATTTATATACTAATAAACTTTAGTTTTTCCTTATGCAGAACATGGACACTAATTTATCATTAAGGTCCCTATTGGATAGTGACAAATTGAATGGTTCCAATTTCAATAGCTGGTTCAGAAAACTTAAGATCGTCCTTGAGCATGAGAGGATTCTATATATTCTGAATAATCCTGCACCAAAGATACCTGATGCAAACACCCAAAGTTCTGAGAGAGACACTTATCAGAAGTGGCTCAATGATAGAACTAGCATGCGTTGTATCATGTTAGCAGCAATGAACGATGAATTCGGTCGCCGGTTCGAGAATGCTCAGCCAGAAGAAATCATTCAAGCATTGAATGAATCTTTCGGCACACCTGATGATGTTGAAAGGCACAAGACTAGTTGTGCTATTTTCAATGCTCGAATAAGATATGGATCTCCTGTCACTGATCATGTATTGTACATGATCGAGAATATAGAACTCCTAAGCAAGCTCGGCTTTCCCTTATATGAGCAGTTGGGAAAAGATGTGATCCTGAATTCCTTGCCTTCATCCTTCGACCTTTCCTTACTCATTTTCGAATGACAAAGCCTGCAGTCAACTACCACAGTTTGTTGGGGTTGTTACAGAACTTTGAGAAGGATAACCAGCTCTCTAAGGGTTTGGTTAATGTGGTTGAAGGATCTAAGGTAGGACGTAAACCCTTTGGGAAAGGGAAGAAGAAAAAGAATAATAAAAGGGTGCAACATGCTAGGACATCTATAAGGGGTCAGATGCAGAAGAAGAAAGTTGATAAAAGTCAAGCTGAATGCTTTCACTGCAAGATGCAAGGGCACTGAAAGAGGAACTGTCCTCTTTACATTGCCACACTTGATCCAAACAGGCCAAAGAAGAAAAAGGAGCAAGATGTTGCTCAACAAGGTATTTATATGATAACACCTTGTAATTTTTCTATATATGATAATAAGACCTGGGTATTGGATACCGGGAGTCCTTTTAACATTTGCAATTCATTGCAGGGTCTACAGGTCACTAGAAGATTTGAGGACAATGAAAGATTCCTAAATGTCGGCGATGGAAGATTAGTTCCAGTACTGGCATTAGGAGTTCTTGAAATAGTTTTCAATAGAAATGTCATTATACTAAATGATTGTCATTTTTGCCCAATGTTCTTATTGTACATAATTTCTGTAGGCCTTCTGGCCCAAAAATAATTATGAAATTTCAATAAAGGATGTTACTTTGAATATCATTATGAATGGAGTCACTGTAATGACTGGGCATTTATCTAGTGGCATTTATATATTATCACAGCCTGTGAATGTAGTGTACCAATCAAGTAAGTGCCCTAGAACAACTGATGTCACAGATATTTATCTTTGGCACCATCGGCTGGGTCATATCAACAAGAACAGATTAAACAGGTTAACTCAGGAGGGCATCCTTCGAGTTGATGATTGTGAATCATTAACTACCTATGAATCATGTCTTCTTGGTAAAATGACCAAGTCATCTTTTACTGAAAAATGTGAAAGAGCCAAAGAGCTATTGGGTCTAGTACATACTGATGTATGTGGACCAATGAGCACTTGTGCCAAAGATGGATACTACTACTTCATTACATTTACAGACGACCTTTCTAGGTTCGGTTATGTCTATCTTATGCGACATAAATCTGAATCGTTTGAAATGTTCAAACTATATCATAAAGAAGTAGAAAAACAAATAGGAAATGTATTAAGACCCTTCGATCAGATCGAGGAGGCGAATACCTTTCCAATGAATTTTTGACATATTTAAAGGAGAATGGGATTCTCTCCCAATGGACTCCTCCTGGAACATCGCAACATAACGGTGTGTCAGAAAGAAGGAATCGAACTCTGTTAGACATGGTTCGGTCCATGATGGGTTTTACAAGCTTGCCAATATCATTTTGGGGATACGCATTAGAATCATCTTATCATATTCTTAATAAGGTTCCAAGTAAGTCTATTTCTAAAACTCCACATGAGATGTGGTATGGACATAAACCGGTTATTACCTATCTGAGAGTCTGGGGGTGTCCGGCTTATGTGAAACGTGCAAAATCAGACAAACTTGAACCCAAATCTGACAAATATTTTTTCATCGGCTATCCGAAAAAAACGAAAGGATATTACTTCTACAATACTGAAGAACAAAAGTTGTTCATTAGTAATAGAGCAGTTTTTCTTGAAAAGGAGTTCCTTAGTGAAGGAACAAATAGCTCTAATATTGAACTTGAGGAAGTTCATCAAGTAGAAGGAACAGCACAAACCAGTGAACCCCTAGAATCTGAGTTGATTAGATCAAACTCAAAACCAATTTTAGATGCACCATTAAGGCGATCTGGTAGAGTACCACATCAACCGAACAGATACTTGGGTTTCTTGGTCCAGAACGATGATCCTGTTGAACTCAATGAGAACAACGAGGATCCGATCACCTATATGGATGCTATGCAAAGGACTGACTCTAATAAATGGCTTGATGCCATGAAATCGAACTTGATTCCATGAAGGACAATAATGTAAGGACATTAGTTGACCCACCCGAAGGGATAAAACCCATAGGGTATAAATGGGTTTCAAGAGGAAAAGAGGCGCAGACGGAAAGGTAGAGACTATAAAGCACGTCTGGTTGCCAAGGGGTATCGTCAACGTTATGGTATTGACTATGATGAAACATTTTCTCCTATGGCAATGCTGAAATCCATTCGGATTATGCTAGCTATAGCAGCACACTTCGATTATGAGATTTGGCAGATGGATGTTAAAACCGCTTTTCTAAATGGTGATTTAGAAGAACAGGTGTATATGATACAGCCTGAAGGTTTTATATCTGAAGACGAGTCTAAAGTGTGCAGGCTACAGAAGTCTATTTATGGACTTAAGCAAGCATCAAGGAGTTGGAACATACGATTTGATAAAGTGATCAAATCTTATGGCTTTATTAAGAATAAAGAAGAACCTTGCATTTATAAATGGCTAACGATTCTATTATTGTATTTCTTGTATTATATGTGGATGATATTCTCTTAATCGGGAATGATATCCCAACATTACAAGGAATAAAGACATGGTTATCATCACAATTCTCCATGAAAGATCTAGGAGAAACATCATACATCCTAGGGATGAAGATCTATAGAGATAGATCTAAGAGGATGCTAGGTTTATCCCAATCTACGTACATTGACACAGTGCTAAAGAGGTTTAGCATGGAGAATTCTAAGAAAGGCTATCTTCCGATAGGCCATGGAATTCATCTTTCTAAGAAGGATTATCCGACAACTCCTAATGAAAGAGAACGTATGAGTCAAATTCATATGCTTCGGCAGTAGGATCGATTATGTACACCATGACATGTACAAGACCAGATGTGGCATACTCACTAGGAGTAGTGAGTAGATACCAATCTGATCCAGGAGAAAAACACTGGCAAGTTGTTAAGACAATCCTTAAGTATTTGAGAAATACTAAGGACCAGTGGTTAGTCTATGGAGAGTCTGATTTGAAACTTGTTGGATATACTGATTCCAGTTTTCAATCAGATCATGATGATAGCAAAAGTGTATCGGGTTTCGTGTTTATCCTAAATGGTAGAGCTGTTTGCTGGAAAAGTTCCAAGCAACATACAGTGGCAGATTCGGTGTGCGAGGCAGAGTACATCGCTGCATCAGATGCTGCGAAAGAAGCTGTGTGGCTGCGAAAGTTCATCTCCGAGCTTGGAGTGACACCTTCCATAGATGAACCAGTCCTGTTATACAGTGACAGCACTGGTGCCATAGCTCAAGCAAAGGAACCACGAGCACATCAGCGCACCAAGCACATACTGCGCCGGTTTCATCTTATTCGAGAGATAGTAGACCGAGGTGACATAAATCTTAGAAGATTGATGGAAAGGAAAACCTAGGTGACCCATTTACTAAAGCACTCAGCATCAAGGAGTTTGATAACTATAAGTTGAAGATGGGTATTAGATACTGTAATGAGTGGCTTTAGGCTAAGTGGAAGTTTGTTGGGAATTGTATCCTAAAGCCAATCATTTGATGATTGTGCTAATGTAAATTGTATATAAATTGATATATTAATAAAAGTTATTTGGCAGTTTATTCATTACAAGAACATCTTCTTAATACTCCTGAAAGTAATGAAGCCCTTAGGATCTTCCTTCACGATAAAGGAGGATTTATCTTAGAAGGTCCTTAAAAGAGTTCGCGACCAAATGATATACTATGACAGGGCCATAGTACTATCAATTATAGGATGTTGTATATCATATTTGTTGGTTATCCTCTTAACCAAGGAGTGTAGAGACACTGGTATGACATACAGGTGAAAGTGTAGGAGTACATTTCACCGAACGTGACTCATTTCCGGATACTCTGCTGTCAAGAGTTAATCCGAGAAGATATAGGTATAAGTATCCTTCAGACCTGAAGATCACAACCAGTGGCTTACAAGCAACTCATTGTACTTAGGTGCCGGACCACCTGGATTTCTAATCCAGCTACGAAAGGTTACTGGGTGCAGTCAAGTACTTGTGGTAGTCAGTTGTGGATCAAGATGGAATTTGACCTATCCCATTAAAAGGAGAAATGCTTGTGTTTCAATTTAGCAAGACCTTGGCCAAGGCACTTCATGTGAAAGTCACATGATCACTAAAGTTGAAATCACTTTATGGATTTGCTATTTAGAGTTGACAGGCTCTTAAGCCATCCTTAGCATTTGTGGTCAAGAGGATGAATTATACGGTAACTGTTTCTTAGGGTTCTTGGAGTTTGCTCGGCAACTCTTCGACCTATCCGGACGTCGGGTTCCATTGCTAGATGGGCACATCGATTAGTATAGAAAGTTGTTTCTATGCTACCGGCTTAGGTTCGAACCTAGAGAGTCACACGCATAGAAGTTTCCTAGGATGATCTATTTGCTGATCAATGATTGAGAATCGTATATGATTTAATTAATCAATTTGATTGATTGAATTATCTCAATTGGGTTAAGTACAATTGAATAAGATTCAATTTGGTTTAAGTCTATTAGAAGGACAAATCAATTTCAAATATTGATTTGAAATTAGATTTGATTTGAATTTAAATAGATTCAGGACTAGCCAAATTTGATTTGGGCTTGGACCATGATCTATGTGGGTTAAGTCAAATAAATCTAGATCAGAACCCAAACCTCTCGAATATGGATCTCATATGATGAGATGGCTAAAATCTCACCTTATGAGATAGAATTTAATGCATGACTCGTCTCTTTGGTTTTCTCCGAACGATGGAACTAAACCAAACGCCGCGACTCCTTGGTTTTCTTCGAACATCGGAATTAAACCAAGCGCCGCGCCTTCGGCGTCTCTTCGCTTTTGCCAAACGATGGATTCTTAAATGTCAGAATTAAATGTCAAGGCTAAATCTAGACTATAAATAGAGGGCATTCCCTCACCAGAGAACACAGAACAAAAATAGAACAACAATACACGATTTGTCGTGGATTGTAATTCTAAATTATCGTCGATTGTAATTCTAAAATGTTAGAATAGAAAATCCTGGTGATTCTGGTGTTAGCAGAAGCTTGGTGGATCTTGGAGGAAGATTCAAGTGAGAGGATTCAAGATCAGCAAAGCTATTTTTCCGCGAGCTAGCACTCCCGAAATCTGATCATTCGGGGCTTCGCGTGGACGATACTAGAGGCCGGACGATTGAACGGCTGCAGAGCAATAAGGATTTACCTACTGTTCTTAAGGTAAGTGATTTGATCCCTAGATCTTAAGGCAGGCTTCAAGATAATAGTGTGACTAGTCATCTTGAAGATCAAGATATGATCTTGATGTTTTTATATGCATATTTTAGATCAAACGACCCTGAATATATAGGCAAAGATATGATCTTGATGCATATTAGATAGATTAATATGTAATCTTTTAATTTTTGCAATGATAATAGTTATCAATTTTAAAAATATGCATGCCTCGGAGACTATTTCTCCTACAAATGGTATCAGAGCCATGGTTTCGTTAATGATCTAATTTATTGCATGTAAATTAATATTCTCATTAATTGTGTAATTATGGCTAAAACTTATCACAAGGCCATATGGTCACAGGTGGATTGAAAATCCGAATTACCCATTCAATGAGGTATTCTGTGACATATTGCCGCGTGATTATTTTATCGTTGATAATTTGTTTAAAGAAAATTTAAATTGTGCTTTGGCATCAAAACATAGATTACACACACTCTCAAAAGATATTTTATATTTGATACATATTGATGTTGTATAAAACCATAATATTTGCATGTTTAGTATAAAAACATAGATATGATATATGATGGCATGATGTCTATGTTATAAAACATACAAATATTTATGAGAGTTTTATTTGAATGTCAAATATTAGTTCATAATTTTTTTAGATATGATCTAAATATAGGAATTATGAGTAGTAACATTATGCTTGATTGAAATATATGACATGTTAACATGAAATATATTTAATCATTTGGGTTAGCTAAATCGGGTCCATAAAGGGTTAGACTCTAAGGTTTAAATCAACTGGACTAAAAGAGTATTTGTTCAAATCTAATTAGATTAGGTTAAGAATGCTCTAAATCAAACAATAGTTGTAGTTGATCAAGTCCTTCTCTTTGATTAAACCAAATGGAAGTAGATTAGGCTCCGTGGTTGAGCATGAATCTATTAGATGGTCAAATCAGAATTGGTTAACCATATGATGTCAAGGTGGGATGGCAAGTTGCTCTAGGATCAACGATCGAATGGTTTTTAATTGGGAGCTACTCGTATTGATGCGTCTTTAACGAGTTAATGGCATATCCCTCCCATCGATCTCTCTCACCTGGTCATTGTGGTGAACCATTTATGATTCAGATCATTTACCTGATTCGGGTTGACCCATGCCTGTAAGGATATCAGTATGACTGATTTAGGTGCCACTTAACCTGACTTAATCTTGTTTCATTCTACCGATTTCATAGATTCAGTGGGAGAACTTGATTAGTCAATTTATCTTCATATTATTAAAATCCTCTAAAATTATTAGGTCCTTAAAATGAAATAGTTATATGATAACTAGATCATAGCCTCCCATTAAGGTGGGTGATAATGAGTCCGATGTCTTGATAATCATTGGAGGCACTCCATGCCTGGTGCTTGTCAACCATCGAAATTATCATTCATTATATGATAAGTCAGCGTAACTATTAAATAAACAGGGTGAGCCGAGCTTCACTCGGGCTTGGTTGTCTATTGATAGGTTACACTGATTATATCATTTAATGGTTGGACCTAACCAGAACTTTCAGTGGAGGCACTTCATGCCTGCTGAAGAGGTACATGGGGCAAAACTGAACACTAAGAATTGTTTGGGGAAACAATTGGTTTTGAACCTACTCTTAGATGCATATGGGTTAGCCAAGCTTCACTTGGGCCTGTATGTAGTTTATGTAGATCTTAGTGCCGCTAAAGAATTAAGAATAATTCTTCGAATTGGGGTGTAGAGGCTGCCAATTTGAACAAAATAGTGGGAGAATCTTTAGACTAAAGTCCAAGTCTTTAGACTGAATCAATTTATATACTAATAAACTTTAGTTTTTCCTTATGCAGAACATGGCCACTAATTTATCATTAAGGTCCCTATTGGATAGTGACAAATTGAATGGTTCCAATTTCAATAGCTGGTTCAGAAAACTTAAGATCGTCCTTGAGCATGAGAGGATTCTATATATTCTGAATAATCCTGCACCAAAGATACCTGATGCAAACACCCAAAGTTCTGAGAGAGACACTTATCAGAAGTGGCTCAATGATAGAACTAGCATGCGTTGTATCATGTTAGCAGCAATGAACGATGAATTCGGTCGCCGGTTCGAGAATGCTCAGCCAGAAGAAATCATTCAAGCGTTGAATGAATCTTTCGGCACACCCGATGTTGAAAGGCACAAGACTAGTTGTGCTATTTTCAATGCTCGAATGAGAGATGGATCTCCTGTCACTGATCATGTATTGTACATGATCGAGAAGATAGAACTCCTAAGCAAGCTCGGCTTTCCCTTACATGAGCAGTTGGGAAAAGATGCGATCCTGAATTCCTTGCCTCCATCCTTCCGACCTTTCCTTACTCATTTTCGAATGACAAAGCCTGCAGTCAACTACCACGGTTTGTTGGGGTTGTTACAGAACTTTGAGAAGGATAACCAGCTCTCTAAGGGTTTGGTTAATGTGGTTGAAGGATCTAAGGTAGGGCGTAAACCCTTTGGGAAAGGGAAGAAGAAAAAGAATAATAAAAGGGTGCAACATGCTAGGACATCTATAAGGGGTCAGATGCAGAAGAAGAAAGTTGATAAAAGTCAAGCTGAATGCTTTCACTGCAAGATGCAAGGGCACTGGAAGAGGAACTGTCCTCTTTACATTGCCACACTTGATCCAAACAGGCCAAAGAAGAAAAAGGAGCAAGATGTTGCTCAACAAGGTATTTATATGATAACACCTTGTAATTTTTCTATATATGATAATCAGACCTGGGTATTGGATACCGGGAGTCCTTTTAACATTTGCAATTCATTGCAGGGACTACAGGTCACCAGAAGATTTGAGGACAATGAAAGATTCCTTAAATGTCGGCGATGGAAGATTAGTTCCAGTACTGGCATTAGGAGTTCTTGAAATAGTTTTCAATAGAAATGTCATTATACTAAATGATTGTCATTTTTGCCCAACGTTCTTATTGAACGTAATTTCTGTAGGCCTTCTGGCCAAAAATAATTATGAAATTTCAATAAAGGATGTTACTTTGAATATCATTATGAATGGAGTCACTGTAATGACTGGGCATTTATCTAATGGCATTTATATATTATCACAGCCTGTGAATGTAGTGTACCAATCAAGTAAGCACCCTAGAACAACTGATGTCACAGATATTTATCTTTGGCACCATCGGCTGGGTCATATCAACAAGAACAGATTAAACAGGTTAACTCAGGAGGGCATCCTTCGAGTTGATGATTGTGAATCATTAACTACCTATGAATCATGTCTTCTTGGTAAAATGACCAAGTCATCTTTTACTGAAAAAGGTGAAAGAGCCAAAGAGCTATTGGGTCTAGTACATACTGATGTATGTGGACCAATGAGCACTTGTGCCAAAGGTGGATACTACTACTTCATTACTTTACAGATGACCTTTCTAGGTTCGGTTATGTCTATCTTATGCGACATAAATCTGAATCGTTTGAAATGTTCAAACTATATCATAAAGAAGTAGAAAAACAAACAGGAAAATGTATTAAGACCCTTCGATCAGATCGAGGAGGCGAATACCTTTCCAATGAATTTGTGACATATTTAAAGGAGAATGGGATTCTCTCCCAATGGACTCCTCCTGGAACACCGCAACATAACGGTGTGTCGGAAAGAAGGAATCGAACTCTGTTAGACATGGTTCGGTCCATGATGGGTTTTGCAAGCTTGCCAATATCATTTTGGGGATACGCATTAGAATCAGCTTGTCATATTCTTAATAAGGTTCCAAGTAAGTCTGTTTCTAAAACTCCACATGAGATGTGGTATGGACATAAACCGGTTATTACCTATCTGAGAGTCTGGGGTTGTCCGGCTTATGTGAAACGTGCAAAATCAGACAAACTTGAACCCAAATCTGACAAATGTTTTTTCATCGGCTATCCGAAAGAAACAAAAGGATATTACTTCTACAATACTGAAGAACAAAAGTTGTTCATTAGTAATAGAGCAGTTTTTCTTGAAAAGGAGTTCCTTAGTGAAGGAACAAATAGCTCTAATGTTGAACTTGAGGAAGTTCATCAAGTAGAAGGAACAACACAAACCAGTGAACCCCTAGAATCTGAGTTGATTAGATCAAACTCAAAACCCATTTTAGATGCACCATTAAGGCGATCTGGTAGAGTACCACATCAACCGGACAGATACTTGGGTTTCTTGGTCCAGAACGATGATCCTGTTGAACTCGATGAGAACAACGAGGATCCGATCACCTATATGGATGCTATGCAAAGGACTGACTCTAATAAATGGCTTGATGCCATGAAATCCGAACTTGATTCCATGAAGGACAATAATGTATGGACATTAGTTGACCCACCCGAAGGGATAAAACCCATAGGGTGTAAATGGGTTTTCAAGAGGAAAAGAGGCGCAGACGAAAGGTAGAGACCTATAAAGCACGTCTGGTTGCCAAGGGGTATCGTCAACGTTATGGTATTGACTATGACGAAATGTTTTCTCCTGTGGCAATGCTGAAATCCATTCGGATTATGCTAGCTATAGCAGCACACTTCGATTATGAGATTTGGCAGATGGATGTTAAAACCGCTTTTCTAAATGGTGATTTAGAAGAACAGGTGTATATGATACAGCCTGAAGGTTTTATATCTGAAGACGAGTCTAAAGTGTGCAGGCTACAGAAGTCTATTTATGGACTTAAGCAAGCATCAAGGAGTTGGAACATACGATTTGATAAAGTGATCAAATCTTATGGCTTTATTAAGAATAAAGAAGAACCTTGCATTTATAAATGGGCTAACGATTCTATTATTGTATTTCTTGTATTATATGTGGATGATATTCTCTTAATCGGGAATGATATCCCTGCATTACAAGGAATAAAGACATGGTTATCATCACAATTCTCCATGAAAGATCTGGGAGAAGCATCATACATCCTAGGGATGAAGATCTATAGAGATAGATCTAAGAGGATGCTAGGTTTATCCCAATCTATGTACATTGACACAGTGCTAAAGAGGTTTAGCATGGAGAATTCAAGAAAGGCTATCTTCCGATAGGCCATGGAATTCATCTTTCTAAGAAGGATTGTCCGATAACTCCTAATGAAAGAGAACGTATGAGTCGAATTCCATATGCTTCAGTAGGATCGATTATGTACACCATGACATGTACAAGACCAGATGTGGCATACTCACTAGGAGTAGTGAGTAGATACCAATCTGATCCAGGAGAAAAACACTGGCAAGTTGTTAAGACAATCCTTAAGTATTTGAGAAATACTAAGGACCAGTGGTTAGTCTATGGAGAGTCTGATTTGAAACTTGTTGGATATACTGATTCCAGTTTTCAATCAGATCATGATGATAGCAAAAGTGTATCGGGTTTCGTGTTTATCCTAAATGGTGGAGCTGTTTGCTGGAAAAGTTTCAAGCAACATACAGTGGCAGATTCGGTGTGCGAGGCAGAGTACATCGCTGCATCAGATGCTGCGAAAGAAGCTGTGTGGCTGCGAAAGTTTATCTCCGAGCTTGGAGTGACACCTTCCATAGATGAACCAGTCCTGTTATACAGTGACAGCACTGGTGCCATAGCTCAAGCAAAGGAACCACGAGCACATCAGCGCACCAAGCACATACTGCGCCGTTTCATCTTATTCGAGAGATAGTAGACCGAGGTGACATAAATCTTAGAAGATTGATGGAAAGGAAAACCTAGGTGACCCATTTACTAAAGCACTCAGCATCAAGGAGTTTGACAACTATAAGTTGAAGATGGGTATTAGATACTGTAATGAGTGGCTTTAGGCTAAGTGGGAGTTTGTTGGGAATTGTATCCTAAAGCCAATCATTTGATGATTGTGCTGATGTAAATTGTATATAAATTGATATATTAATAAAAGTTATTTGGCAGTTTATTCATTACAAGAACATCTTCTTAATACTCCTGAAAGTAATGAAGCCCTTAGGATCTTCCTCACGATAAAGGAGGATTTATCTTAGAAGGTCCTTAAAAGAGTTCGCGACCAAATGATATACTATGACAGGGCCATAGTACTATCAATTATAGGACGTTGTATATCATATTTGTTGGTTATCCTCTTAACCAAGGAGTGTAGAGACACTGGTATGACATACAGGTGAAAGTGTAGGAGTACATTTCACCGAACGTGACTCATTTCTGGATACTCTACTGTCAAGAGTTAATCCGAGAAGATATAGGTATAAGTATCCTTCAGACCTGAAGATCACAACCAGTGGCTTACAAACAACTCATTGTACTTAGGTGCCGGACCACCTGGATTTCTAATCCAGCTATGAAAGGTTACTGGGTGCAGTCAAGTACTTGTGGTAGTCAATTGTGGATCAAGATGGAATTTGATCTATCCCATTAAAAGGAGAAATGCTTGTGTTTCAATTTAGCAAGACCTTGGCCAAGGCACTTCATGTGAAAGTCACATGATCACTAAAGTTGAAATCACTTTATGGATTTGCTATTTAGAGTTGACAGGCTCTTAAGCCATCCTTAGCATTTGTGGTCAAGAGGATGAATTATACGGTAACTGTTTCTTAGGGTTCTTGGAGTTTGCTCGGCAACTCTTCGACCTATCCGGACGTCGGGTTCCATTGCTAGATGGGCACATCGATTAGTATAGAAAGTTGTTTCTATGCTACCGGCTTAGGTTCAAACCTAGAGAGTCACACGCATAGAAGTTTCTAGGATGATCTATTTGCTGATCAACGATTGAGAATCGTATATGATTTAATTAATCAATTTGATTGATTGAATTATCTCAATTGGGTTAAGTACAATTGAATAAGATTCAATTTGGTTTAAGTCTACTAGAAGGACAAATCAATTTCAAATATTGATTTGAAATTAGATTTGATTTGAATTTAAATAGATTCAGGACTAGCCAAATTTGATTTGGGCTTGGACCATGATCTATGTGGGTTAAGTCAAATAAATTCAGATAAGAACCCAAACCTCTCGAATATGGATCTCATATGATAGATGGCTAAAATCTCATCTCATGAGATAGAATTTAATGTATGACATTTATTTACCGAACGTCAGATTTATCCCTCGTCTCTTTGGTTTTCTCCGAACGACGGAACTAAACCAAACACCGCGACTCCTTGGTTTTCTCCGAACATCGGAATTAAACCAAGTGCCGCGCCTTCGGCGTCTCTTCGCTTTTTCCAAACGACGGATTCTTAAATGTCAGCATTAAATGTCAAGGCTAAATCTAGACTATAAATAGAGGGCATTCCCTCACCAGAGAACACAGAACAAAAAATAGAACAACAATACACGATTTGTCGTGGATTGTAATTCTAAATTGTCGTGGATTGTAATTTTAAAATGTTAGAATAGAAAATCCTGATGATTCTGGTGTTAGCGGAAGCCTAATGGATCTTGGAGGAAGATTCAAGTGAGAGGATTCAAGATCAGCAAAGCTATTTTTCTGCGAGCTAGCACTCCCGGAAATCTGATCATTCGGGGCTTCGCGTGGACGATACTAGAGGTCGGACGATTGAACGGCTGCAGAGCAAAAAGGATTTACCTATTGTTCTTAAGGTAAGTGATTTGATCCCTAGATCTTAAGGCAAGCTTCAAGATAATAGTGTGACTAGTCATCTTGAAGATCAAGATATGATCTTGATATTTTTATATGCATATTTTTGATCAAACGATCCTGAATATATAGGCAAAGATATGATCTTGATGCATATTAGATAGATTAATATGTAATCTTTTAATTTCTGCAATGATAATAGTTATCAATTTTTAAAATATGCATGCCTCGGAGACTATTTCTCCCTACAGTTCAGTCTTGTGGACAAGTATTTATTATAACAGAGATACTGAAAGAACTTCACCTATGTGAATCTTGAGATGGTGTCGTCTCAAGTAAGAGTTGGAGTTTCTCTCATAAAAAGGTTCATAAAATAGGATAAGCACATGACCATAAATTGTACTAAGCGAGTAGAGTAGACAAGAAACTCTAAGGAGTGTGTTGGAAGTATCATCGGTTTTGACACAAGGAATAACGGGTTCAAAGCGTTTATGCTATCTAAAATGTCATTAAAGCTTTATGATATTTTCACTAAAATTAGGTTCAAATCAAAAGATACCTAGCTGTATTAATGCTTCTTGTCTTTACCTTCTGATGTAGACTTAGTTTGTTTTAAACAAGGGGGAATTATTGAGATTTTGTTTAAATAAACTAAGTAGGTGTTTGTGGATGTGGTTAAAGAACTATAACCTCTTGGTCTCTTGGTCCTCTATGACCATTCATATTTGTAACTGAATGGTCATTAATTTGAGTAATGGCAATTTAGTTGGTGTAACCTCTTGGTCTTCTATGACTATTCATATTTGTAACTGAATGGTCATTAATTTAAGTAATGGCAATTTAGTTGGTGTAACCTCTTGGTCTCTAAGTTGACCATTCATATTTGTAACTAAATGGTCGTTAACTTGTATAATGACAATTTTAGTTATAGGGGCCATTCTATATTGCTTAAAGTGTGATAACGGTAGGCCATTGTTAATAGAGCAATGGCTGTATAAAGAAGATAACTCTCTCAATAGTATATAGATCCAAAAAAATAGATCCACAAAAAAAATCACATCAATAGAGTGTAAGAAAAAGTTCTTGTCTACAATCGAGTTTTCATTAGTGCTTTGGTGCAAACTCGATCAAGGCTTATCGTATCCTGCGGCATATTTGCTATTCATCCAAAAAGCATTCGAGAGGATGCAAATAATGCTTAAGAAAAGCGTTCCGTACGTGATTCAAGCCTATCCTTAACTTAATCTCTCTCGGTTCTTATCCTTATTCTTATCATCATCTATATCTAGTTCAATAGTATCCACATAAACAATAGCTAGAACCCAAAGCGATGAGTCATAGTAGAAAATACTCTATATATGCACTTGTTCATAGCAAGGGGAAAGTTTCTATCATTTAGCTTAGCCTCTCCTTTTCTCAATGGCTCCAAGCAATGGATCTCCCAATTAGCTACCTCTAGATCGATGTCCCCTTGATTTGGCCATGGTTCCACAATACCTATCACAAGACCCTCACAAGACTCCTTGATAGAGCTACGCCATCGCTATTTTTGGTGGGGATTGAGTTCGGATTAAGATGAGTTACGGTGGTTCGATTGGATGCCCTTCCATGATCCAGGTGCATGCCCTAGCCCTTGCCTTCTCTGGTAATCCTCTCTATCATCTTCCCAAGTGTAGAACTCCTAAATGCTTGAGCTGCATAACCAATACTACAAGAAAGTGAAGTTTTTGTGGCGAACTTATTACCGCGATATATTTTTATCGCTATATTTTTCTTTATAACAACAAAATCAAAATTAAAGTCACCGTAATAACTATTTGTTACAATGTTAATACGTTTCATCGTTAAAACTCTATTTATAACGATGAAAACTTATTCCATCAATATAGTTAAAAATTTTAATAAAAAATTTATTTTTTTTTCATGATATTATGTTAAAAATTAATTTTTGCCATAATAATTGGATTTATTACAGCAAAATATAAATTGTGCCATAATAGGATAATAATTTTTATTTTTATTTTTTTATCCTATTACGGCAAAAAATAAATTTCACCATAATAGGTTAAGATTTTATTTTTTATTTTTTTATTTTTTTCATACCATTATGGAAAAAAATAAATTTTGCCATAATAGGTTAAGATTTTATTTATGTTTTTATTTTTTTTTCATGCTATTATGATGAAAAATAAATTTTTCCATAATAAGTTAAGATTTTATTTTATTTTTATTTTTTTGGGATATTATGGCAAAAATTATTTTTCACCATAATAATTAGATTTATTATGGCAAAAAAAATATTTCACCGTAATAGGTTAAGATTTTATTTTTATTTTTATTTTTATTTATTTTTTTAGGATATTATGGTGAAAATTATTTTTTCCATAATTATTAGATTTATTATGGCAAAAAACAAATTTTATCATAATAGGTTAAGATTTTATTTTTATTTTTTTGGGATATTATGGTAAAAATTATTTTTGCCATAATAATTAGATTTATGATGATGAAAAATAAATTTTACTGCAATAGGTTAAGATTTTATCTTTATTTTTTATCCTATTATGGCAAAAAATAAATTTTACTGTAATAGGTTAAGATTTTATTTTTATTTTATATTTTTGAGATATTACGATAAAAATTATTTTTTACCATAACAATTAAATTTATTATGGTGAAAAATAAATTTGACTATAATAGGTTAATATTTTATTTTTGTTTTTATTTTTATTTTTATTTTTTGGGATATTATGGTAATAACTATTTTTTTCATAATAATTAGATTTATTATAGCAAAAAATAAATTTCATGTTAAGATTTTGTTTTTATTTTTATTTTTTCGTGCTATTACGGTGAAAAATAAATTTTTTCGTAATAGATTAAAGATTTTATTTTTATTTTTATTTTTTTGGGATATTACGGTGAAAAATAAATTTTGTCGTATTAAACTACTTATTACGACAAAAATTATTCATCGTAATAAGGTCACACCCGCGTAAAAATAATTTTTTTCTCTTTTTCCTGAAACCTCTTGCGATTTTCTTCTTCCTGAAACCCTCGCTCCCATGCCACAAATCTAATCTGAGACTCCATTGACCCCGAGCTCCTCTCCGTCATCAGCCCTCAAACACCGAAACCCTCCCTCGCTGCCTTTAAAACTCTACCGTTCGCCTTCCTATAAAAACTTCAATCCTTTACTTTTTCCCCTTTTGTTTTAGTTTTAGTTATTGGTTCATGATTTGGGATCGATGATGGTGTGCTATGCCTTTCTTTCAACATAAATGCATTTGTTTTTCTTTTTCTTATTACTTCTTTTGAGTTCGTGGTATGGTTTAAGAAATATGTTGGTGTTCTTTATTTTTTAATCTGCTCTCTTATGAGAGAAATTAATGGCAAACACTATGGATCGGGAAGGAAAGGGTCCTCCTTTGAGAAGGAAAGGAGAAGGATGATTTTTAGATGATAATTTGTATTCACTCTTCACCATAGGAAGGAGGGGAGGGGAAGGAAGGATGGGATTGAACCTCTTGAAATATGGGGAGCTTCTATTTGGCCCGCGACTTTCGCTGAGGAGCCCCCCTATTTTGAGGTTTTTTTTTAACTTAGTACCCCCAGAAATTACTAAGTAGCCCCCCCTAAAATGATAAAATACCTAAACTACCCCTTCCCCCTTCAACCCTCCCCGTGCCGCCTCTTCCTCAATCTCCCCCCCTAAATTGCTGAGTATCCCCCCCTCTCCCCCCCCCCCCGTTCGACCGTGCTCGTCTGCTCGCTCTCGCTCACAGTGCTTCCCCGGCAGCGTCTTCCCCAGCGGCGTCTTCCCCGGCGACGGCTTTCCGGCAGGTAGGTTCTTCTCCCCTCCCTCCCTCCCTCTCTCTCTCCCTCCCTCGATCCACATAGAGCTTTTTTTTTTTTTTTTTAACCAACCTCCCCTCCCTCCCCGGCGTCCATCTCTCCCACGGCTCCACCCCTCCGCCACCTCTCCCCCTCCGTCCCAAAGATGGAATCTCTGTTCGGCCCACCAGGACCGAACAGAATTAATCTGTTCGACCGAGCTAGGCTGAACAGACTCTGTTCGGCCGAGCTAGGCCGAACAAATTTAAATCTGTTTGGTCCAGCTTGGCCGAACAGATGTAATGAATGAAACATCTGTTCGGCCAAGCTGGGCCGAACAGAGTTAATTAAATTATTAAATATAATTTTATAATAAAGTATATTATAATAATTATAATAATCAAGTATATTATAAAGTATAATTTATAATATATTATAAGTATAAAGTATATTATAATTATAAAGTATATTATAATTATAATCAAGTATATTATAAAGTTTATAATTTTAAATGAGTTTATATTATTAATATATTTTTAATAAAAATATATTATTTTGATATATTTTTATTTTAATGATGAATATTGCAATGTTTCAGATATGGATGCTGGCCCCTCACGAGTTAGACCCACTACGTCTGCTAGGAGACGTAGAACCCAGGCGCCTCAGGTTATTGAGATTTTCGAGGTTCCTGAGGTTGTTATTGCACCATCGCCCCCATATGAGAGACATCCCAGCTATAGATGTTGATGATGATGAGGCGGATGATCCTTGTCCAGACGGTCCTGAGGATGACTCTGTCCTTAGGAGTTTCAGGACACATATTGCAGCCTCCATCTAGAGGCAACAGGTATTTGTTCGTTGTTCTACTGTATGTTATTTATTGTATTATTTCGATGTTGTTAGGTGTTATTCATGTTATCCATTTATATTTTGCAGGAACGGTCTCCATTGAAGTGCATGAACCATGCTGCCAAAGTAGGTGAGTGGCAGTGGTGGGCATCAGGGCAATCGAATAGGAGATTCAGGGATATAGTTCAGCAGTCTAGTCTTCTAAAGCTAGTGCATTGCTCTTATCGGTTCGCCGATAAGATTTTTGTCTCGGGCTTTGTAGAGAGATGGCAGTCTGAGACGAACACCTTCCATCTTTCCTTTGGCGAGATGACAATCACATTAGATGATGTTGCCGCCATATTAGGGATTAGTATCATGGGTGCCTCAGTGTCCTTGTCGATTGATAGGATGAGTGATCGGGATGCTGAGGACCTCCTAGTGCAGCTATTGGATGTATCACAGGATGATGCATGTCAGGAGGTTCTATCAGTCCACGGTCAGTCTGTGAGGTTAGAGTGGCTGAAGAGTCATTTTCAAAATGTATCAAATAGAGATAGCTGTCGTAGGATAGAGTGTGCAGCACAAGCATATTTTCTTTTTTTGTTGGGGTGTACACTTTTTGTCGATAAGAGCGGGACGCGGGTGCCTATAGCTTATCTTGCTCTGCTTCGGCATTTGGATAGAGTGAGCACATATGCCTGGGGTGCGGGTGCCTTGGCTCATTTATATCGGCAGTTGGGGATTGCGTCTAGGGCATCCGTTAGACAGATCAGTGGATATATGACGCTTCTCCATGCATGGATTTATGAGCATTTTTTCTTTCTCACTCCTCACCCAGCCTTAGACTATACTGATGCTAGGCCTCGTGTACACCGATGGACTCCCGGCACTCCACCCCGTTCTACGATGGACCATTTAGTGATTCTATGCGAGTCATTGGACGTACTGAGGGCAGATGAGGTATGTACCATAGGACCATGCACTTGTGCATTTATATAATTTGTCATACATTATCAAACTTATTACGATTTAATATATTGCAGGTAGTTTGGGATCCCCATCGTCTTATTCGGGATGATCATCCATTCTTTGATATTGCATTCTTCAGTGGCTACCTGAAGTGCATGGATGTCGTAGAACCCTATCATCTTGAAATGGTTTTACGATAGTTCGGCAGGATACAGATGATCCCCCTTACGCCACTGGCCCCTGAGCGAGCCAGCAGAGGATCGACAACATCTTTGTACCGCATCCGGTACGTTTTCTATGAGCAGTTATGGGAGAGGTGGGAGGATCACCTACTGAGCACAGCGAGCAGGAGCCATCCGGTGACCCGACCCTCCAATTGCGTACTGGGATTTTTGGAGTGGTTTTCTTGGATCACGCATCTGGCTGTTCTCACCCTTCGGAGAGCCGATCCAGTATCTACTCCCGATCACATCCCGATGATACTGATGCTGACGTGCTAGGCCGGTGTATTACAGATGCGCTTGGCCTTTGCACTGACATAATTGATATGGATCGGGAGGAGGCTGCTGCGTCATAGGGGAGGCACATATATGATGTCATATCGCAGATGGCACATGTGTTGCAGGGTCAGCATATCTCTACGGTGCAGCCTGTTCAGCCTGATGTTCCGGGCCCTAGTCATGCATCGCCACAGCAGTACAGGCATCGACGATGGCATGGTGGGGATCCCTGATGTACCTCATGTATTTTGTATATGTTAGCACATAGTGCATCTTTTTGTAACAAACATTGAAATTTGAATAAAAATTCACTTCCTTTCGGCTCAATTTTAATGAAAATCTTTTGAATTAATATAAATATGTCATATATTATACAAAATTGATTGTTGCAAGCAAAAGGACTTCTACAACTCAATAGTCTCGCTAATAATGACATCCGACGAGATCGTTCATTTGAACTCGTGAATCCTAGATTCATATGAAGAAGCCCATCCGGAAGCACACGGTAAATGATGTTTGTGTCAATTGCTTGCTATTGGGGGAATAGGATGACTCGGTAACAGAAACACCTACAAAATATATTCCAAGTCATTATAAACTTATCACATTTCTCCTTTGTTTCAAATAACCTTTTGCACTGGGCCAAAAAATTCCTACTAATATGCCATCTACATAGCAAATGTGTTGCCGTAGGAAATACCCTCTGAATTGCATTCAATAGAGCCAAGTCT
Source organism: Calamus simplicifolius (assembly GCA_900491605.1). NCBI lineage: Eukaryota > Viridiplantae > Streptophyta > Magnoliopsida > Arecales > Arecaceae > Calamus > Calamus simplicifolius. Next base: position 1,061,679 of record UESW01004082.1, read on the forward strand.
CTATCTGTGACTATCACCTCAGGCAGAGCATCATCGTCCATGACACTGCGCAATCTCTCTAATGCCCATGTATAGTTATCTTCTCGCTCAAAGTCCATATACACAAAAGCAATAGAAAATGTCAGGTCAGTTGATGTCACCCCGATAATCTCTAAGAGAGGAAAACGATATTTACTGGTTTTGTAAGTGCAATCCATTATCAACACACAAGGAAATGCACGTAATAAGTCTATACTGCCAGGGTGTACCCAAAACAAGTCACGCACATCATCAGACTTGATACAATTCATATGCCACTCAATGTACTTACACTCAGATAATTTACCAAGAAGATGTTGCATATGAGATCTCCCAGCAATCTCTACAGCCTTGCACTTCTGTCGTGCATTGTAGATTATCTTCATTGTCATAACATTGAGGGCATCCCTTTGCTTCAACATAGATAAAATGTCCTTAGACCGAACCAAACTTTTCGACATCTCCACTAGTATTGTAGTCTCCTCCTTAGATAATCGTCCCGCATATGAGTGCCCCTCGAGATGCTTTGCAGCTGGATGATTGTGCATGCCGCAAATGACCGTTAACATCCAATTATCTGCAGTGTCCAATTTCTTTCCTCTTAAGGCAAAAGGATATCCACACTTCTTAGTGCCACTGGCCTTGGTCTTTGATCCCTTTTCCTTGATGTGTTTACTTTTGCAAGTACCACTCCTCTCGCAAGAAAAAATAATTCTTGGTTTCTTAACATTGCTGTCCGAATCGGATTTTTTAATAATAACAACAAATACATTCCTCTTTCTGACTTCCCGACACCAATTACACATTTATTCTCTACTTTTGAATATCTATAAAATAAATAGTTTTATGTTGGTAGACAATTATAAACATTGCTCAGTCAAATAATATGAAAATAAATGTAATTAAATTTTACCTCGTAAGTTGTAAATTTATTTGTGTAATCCATTACACAATCGGAGCCAATCACGCTGCATTCGGTCGAAGCATCGTTCTGCACGATCAAATAATAAATTATAACCCTAATCATAATTAATCAAACCCAAAAAAAAATTTAAACACTCTGTTCGGCCACTCAGGGCCGAACATAAATCTTCTGTTCGGCCCTGTGTCGCCGAACATAGATCTATGTTTGGCCCATCAGGGCCGAACGTATTTAAGTTGTTCGGCTTATTGTGGCCACACAGGGCCGAACAACTCACGAACCGGAAAAAAAAAAATTGGAGACGAAGATATAAACTAACCTTTGTGACCGTAGCACCTTCATAAATTATTAATTGCTTGTCCATTGCTTGTCTTGAGATTGAAATTGCTTCAATCAAGGATCCAATGATAATCCGGAGTGAGGGAGGCAGGAGGACGATCGCAGGGGCTGTTTGGGGGTCTCAGGGGGGCCACGGGCTAGGGGGGCTGTTTTGGGGGGGAGGGAGGGATATTTTGGTCCTAAAATTTTAAGGGCAGAAATGCCATTTTTTTGATATGGCATGGGGGGCTCCTCAGTTAAAACGCGGGCCAAATAGCTATGCCTTTCTTTCAACATAGATGCATTTGCTTTTCTCTTTCTTATTACTTCTTTTGAGTTCGTGGTATGGTTTGAGAAATATGTTGGTGTTCTTTGTTTTTTAATCTGCTCTCTTATGAGAGAAATTAATGGCAAACGCTATGGATCGGGAAGGAAAGGGTCCTCCTTTGAGAAGGAAAGGAGAAGGATGATTTGTAGAGGATAATTTGTATTCACTCTTCACCTTAGGAAGGAGGGGAGGGGAAGGGAGGATGGGATTGAACCTCTTGAAATATGGGGTAAAGTGGGAATGGCTCCTTCCCCTCCCTTCCAAACAGAGGTGTTTGAGGCTCTCTCTTTCCTTTCCCTCTCCTTCTCTTCATTAACCTCCATCTAAACAGACACTTAGGATTTTACCTCCCCTGTTATGGATGAAAGAGGGAGGGAGTTTAAAAAATAAATAATAAAAGAGAGATTGGTGTGCGAAGAGAAGAGAGTGCTAAAAAACAAAGGGGGGGTGCAGAGAGAGAGAATATAGTGATGCATCAGAGTTCAAGAGAGATTTAGGAAAGTTAGCACTCTCTCCAGGACAAAGTGACTGTCAAAGGGAAAGAAATCTTTAATGACTGACTAGAAGCAGCACTTATACATCTAAAACATAAATAGAAAGTGAGGTACTATGAATAAGATAAGAGTTTTAGAAGAGTCTTTTAGATTGGAGGAGATATATGGATAGTATTAACATTATTTTTTGCCTCATACTTAATTCTGGAATAGATGAACTCTGATGAAAGCTTGTTCAACATTGATATTAGATGGACAGATACTCTTGATATATAGAAAGAAGGAAAAAGAAAGAATATATAATAATATGTTGACTTGTCAACAAACAGGCCATCTTCTAGGTTTTAGTGTGGCTAGAGTTCTTTTGTCACCTCTTGCATTTTTTCATTTATCCAATATATTAACTCTGTTAGATGTACACTGCACGCTGCATGATGTATAGAAGCTGTCTAGGCCACCATTTGGACATACATCATGCAATACTTGTAGGTGCCTTTCGAATTAGGCTTTAGTTGCTTTAAGATTGTTTTCTGTGTTCTTGAGTAGTAGAAATATTCCAGAATTTGAAGTCTAAAATTTCATAGCCATGTTGAAATATCATTTTTATGTAGTTAGTTGCACCAATATTGAAATAAATTTAACTAGGTGCCTTTCTTTCAAAGCGAGGAATGGATATTATATATTTACATACACTACAAGAAAATACTAAAATAGCGACGCAAATTTAGCGACGCATTCTTGCGTCACTAAATTGCGACCAAATTGCGACGCCTCCACGACAAAAAAAAAATTGCGACTCAATTAGCGACGCATTAGCGACTTAATAAATCAGATAATCAAAAAAAATTAATTTTTTAATTTAGCGACACAAATAATGCATCACAATATTTTTAAAATTAAATTTTATAAAATATAATTATGAACTAAAAATATTGCGACGTAACCAAATGCGTCGCAATGTTTTAAAAAAATTAATTATATTAAATAGCGACGAAATAGTGACGCACACTATAAGAAAATACTGAAATAGCGAAGCAAATTTGGTGACGCAATGATGCGTCGCTAAATTGCGACCACTTTGCGATGCCTCCGTGACAACAAAATATTACGACGCAATTAGCGATGCATTAGCGACTCAATAAACAAGAAAATAAAAAAAATTAATTTTTTATTTAGCGACACAAATAATGCATTGCAATATTTTTAAATTATTTTTTTATAAAATATAAATATGGAAAAAAAAATATTGCGATGCAACTCAGTGCGTCGCAATGTTTTTACAAAAATTAATTATGTTAAATAGCGACACATTAGTGACGCAATAAACCAGAAAATTAGAAAATTTATTTTTAATTTAGCGATGCACCAATTGCGTCACAAATAATTTAAATAAAATTAATTTTATAAAATATAAATATGAGAAAAAAATATTGCGTCGCAACTCAGTGCGTCGCAATGTTTTTAAAAAAATTAAATATATTAAATAGCGATGCATTAGTGATACAATAAACCAGAAAATTAGAAAAATTATTTTTAATTTAGCGATGCACTAACTGCATCGCAATTATTTTAAATAAAATTAAATTTTATAAAATATAATTATGAAATAAAAAAATTGCAACGCAACCCTATGCGTCGCAATGTTTTTAAAAAAATTAATTATGTTAAATAGTGATGCATTAGCGATGCAATAAATTAAAAAATTAGAGAAATTATTTTTAATTTAGCAACGCACTAGTTGCATCGCAATTATTTTAAATAAAATTAATTTTTATAAAATATAATTATGAAATAAAAAAATTGCGATGCAAACCTATGCATCGCAATGTTTTTTAAAAAATTAATTATGTTAAATAGAGACGCAATAGCGATGCAATAAAATAGTAAATTAATAAAAATAATTTTTTATTTAGCGACGTAAATATTGCATCGCAATATTTTTTAAAAAATAAATTTTATAAAAATATTAAAAATAATTATGAAATAAAAATTACGATGCACATCTGTGCGTCGCATATTTTTAAAAATATTGTTTAAGGAAATCTGAATATTCTTTTTAATATATATATATGTGTGTGTGTGTTAAACTCTAATCATATGAGAACTGGAGCGAGATAAGATACAAGAAGAACGAAAGTTAAATGACTAGCATCTAAAGAAAGACTTCGATCCAAACAGATAAACAGGGGCCAAAAAGAACAAAGAAATGATCCAAAACGGGGAGTAAAAAAGCCCTAGAAAGGTAGACAACAAACCTTTAGAAACCGCGTCTAAGACAAACTCCAAAACCCTAGTATCCTTAGCTATGATTGATCACTCAGGAGCGGCAACACGAACAAGATGAAATACGCCGACAATAGGAAAGATCTCTCTCTGGAAACAATTGGAAAAGCTCGTCGTCGCCCCCTTACGTGGATGAGATGGAGGTAGAGGGATCGGTTTCTTGAGAAACCCTAGTATTAGGCTTTTGGGGAACGAGGAAAAGAAGCCCTCCTCCATGGCGAGCTCTCGGCGTCTCTCCCCTTGCTCTCTTCGCGACTCACGCTCCCCCCCACCCTTTTAAAGTTTCCCAAACGGGACTACAAGCAGCCAAGCACCATCTAGAAGCGAAGCGGAAGGGCCGTGGCACTGTGCCCGTGAAACTGTCTTGGTCTACTGGCTTTGATCGATCGCAACCATCGGATCATCACCGATTGGATCGATCACAATGGTCCGAGATCGGTCGTCGCCGACCGGGATCGATCATGGCTTCGATCGATCACAACCGTCGGGTTGACACCGATCGGATCGATCGCGACGGTCCGAGATCGGTCATCGTCGACCGGGATCGATCATGGCTTCGATCGATCGCAACCGTCAGATCATCGCCAATCGGATCGATCGCGACGGTCCGAGATCGATCGTCACCGACCGAGATCGATCATGGCTTTGATCGATTGCAACCATCGGATCGTCGCTAATCGGATCGATTGCAATGGTCTGAGATCGGTTGTCAGCTCCCCCTCCTCTCTGGGGCCACCGACAGCACACCTGCACACTTGTGGTAATTGGATAGAGTTTTACTAGTCTTTATGTAGCGCTCCATAAAGAGCTAGAGAACCCCAACTAATTATCATAAGTGGCAGACACACGAAAACACATCCTGTTAAAAACTTTTCATTTTCATCTCAATTATATACACAAATCATCCAATCAACATTAAGCATCAACCTGCTCAGATAATATTTTTCATGACATTCCTCAGGCAGTTTACAAGATCACATTCACATTCGACATTAAAATCCTAAATGCACACATCATGCTCATAATTTTCTCCAAAACATAAGTCTCGTATTCATATCCAAAAAGGTCTAAAACATCATTTACATCCCACTGTACACATACACATATACAAAATACAATTATCTAACCACACTCTCTCAATATACAAGGTTAGCATTTATACACTCTTGCATCCAAGCAAGCTTCACCAGCTAAAGGTCCTGTCCTGTTTATCTTGTGATCCTGGCAGAAATACTCACTGATCTGAAAGAACATTTAAATCATAGAGGGATGAGACCTAAGTCCCAGTGACTGGATAACCATCTAACTATGGAGAAATAGAGAACCATAACCTCTTAATTTCAATCGTATGCTGAAACTATTTAACTTGTACAACTCAAAGTACATTTTTAACATGATATCAGATAAAATAAAATGTAGCTTATTCTTCAAATAACATATCAGTACTGGAATACTCTATAATAACTCTTCACTGAAAGATAACTCATTAAAATAAAACTTCATGCATTTCAATATGAAGATATGCATTCTTTATCTACAACCCAGACTCCCATCAGGATCTGCTTGCCCACTGGCATCTCAAGTAAGCTCTCCCTCTCGGGATAACTATTGGGCCCATTGGCCCTTTTTATATCACAACATATGCTTTTAGATCTCATGATGCTGGGCTGTGTGTGTAATGCCTCTGAGGTACCACCCTACAGTCACCCTTCTGTAGGTGTACTTTCATCGGGTGCGTGACTAGCAACAGGATCCCCGCACAAATAGCACCCCTTACCCGTGCGGTTCACCTGGCAAAGTGCTTTGTTCCTTAACCCTGGAACCTCGGATTTTCTCTCTGCCCCCATGGGCTATATATAGTAATCAGCTCCACTGAACTATGATTCATGCCCCCACGGGCTGCTCACAACCAGCCCCACTGGTCTGGTTAGGCATGCACTCACCCCTGATTCTGGGGTTCATCGTACGATCTGTTCGCAAGGAGGTGCCGGCTCGATAGTAGTGTGCAATGCTCATGCTACAGTACAGTCTAAAGGGTGATCAGCCCCCTAGCTGCCTGATGCTCAGTATGACTCATACATCATTTGTAAAGCTTTATCATGCAAATATGCCATGTATACATTAAAAATTCCCACATCGAAACTCATGCTTATGTGTTTATGCTCAAAACTCATTATACTAGCTCAAATTAACCTCTCATTGCTAGATGAGAAATCCACTCACCTTAGTAGGTTACTCCTCGACTGGTACAACTGGTACTCAACTCTGGTATTCCGACTCCCTGGAATAACCCTCTTGACCTGGAGTCGAGCACAAACCCCCAAGCTTCCCTTTCCCTTTCTCTTTCTTCCTCCTTTTTCTTCTTCTTCTTCTTCCTTTTCCTCTCTTTTCTCCTCTTCTTTCTTTCTTTCTTTTCTCTGGCTGAACCCATGTTCCCCTTTTTCTCTAATGACTTGGGGACCAAGTCATTGGAAACTTAAGGGTTAAGGCATGCCAAATCTCCCTTTTACCCTCAAACACTCTTAACGCACGCTTTTTGGAAAACACATGGCTCACTTATAACCATGATATTTTGCCCTTATATTTTCTTTCCTAAGTTGCCCTTAACACAATTTGCAATTGACATCGGAGCCTTTTCCCATTTTGCCCCTGATATAGCATTTTTTTAATAGATTTATAGCCCAGATCATCCTTTTTTACTTAAATCGATACTTTTATGTAACATTTCTAAGAAAAGACTTTACCATCTTGAAGAACTCGATTTTAGAAATCCAACGGTTCAAACGGCATCCAAATCGGACTTGAAACGGATTAAATATGAATTTCTCAAGATTTAACTCAGAAAAACCTGCCGTCGCGGAGTCGGCTCGAACAGATTGGGAGTCGGCTCGAGCAGAAGTAGGGGTCGACTCCAGAAAAGTAGGGGTCGACTCCTGAAAAGTAGGGGTCGACTCCAGCTCTGCAGGGGTCGACTCCTAAGCGTGCCGAAAGTTTAAAACCGTGCCGGAGTCGACTCCACTCTGATTAGAGTCGACTCCAACCACTAAAAACGTCATTTTAGGATAAAACTCAAACTAAACTTGATTTTTCTTATGATTTAAACCCATTAAACTTAAGTCTCTCAATTTCTCAAATCAGACTCATTAACATTTAGAAATATACTTATTTACTCCAAAATTTCTTCTCTTTACATTTATCAAAAGGCCAACACACCCATATTTCAAGAAAACTTTCTGACTTTCATTTTAACTGAAAATGCCATAGATTACAAGGTTTTCAGGATGTTACAATTCTCCACCTCTTAAGAAATTTCATCCTCGAAATTTAGCTAGATATATTTTCAAATAGATGGGGGTACTTAAATCTCATCTCATCCTCTCGCTCCCATGTAGCCTCCTCTTTTTGATGATTTAACCATTGCACCTTAACTAACGGAATTCTTTTACTGTGGAGCTGCTTAATCTCCCTACTCAAGATCTTCACTGGTTCTGTTGCAAATGATAAATCCCCCTGTAACTCTATAGTCTCAGACTGAATCACATGAGAGGAATCCGGCACATACCTCCTAAGCATTGATACATGAAATACATTATGAATCTGAGATAACTCTGGAGGTAAAGCCAATCTATAAGCTAGTGTCCCAACTCTTTCCAGAATTTCATAGGGTCCAATATACCTGGGACTCAACTTGCCTTTCTTTCCAAATCTCATAATACCTCGCCAAGGAGATACCTTCAGAAAGACTCTATCTCCAACCTCAAACTTTACCTCTCTATGCTTTTTATCTGCATAGCTCTTCTGTCTATCCTGGGCTGCCTTTAATTTAGCTCTTATAATTTTAACTTGATCTGCTGTAAGCTGCACTAACTCAGGGCCTAACAGCCTTCTCTCTCCCTCCTCATCCCAACACATTGGAGTTCTACATTTTCTCCCATACAAGGCCTCATATGGTGCCATATCAATGCTAGAATGGTAGCTGTTATTGTAAGCAAACTCTATCAAAGGTAGATGATCATCCCAGCTACCAGAAAATTCCATGACACAAGCTCTCAGCATATCCTCCAGTGTCTGGATGGTTCTTTCTGACTGACCATCGGTTTGGGGATGAAATGCTGTACTGAACCTCAATTTAGTCCCCAAAGCTTTCTGTAATTCTGCCCAAAATTGAGATGTGAACCTTGGATCCCTATCTGATACTATTGATACTGGCACACCATGCCTACTCACAATTTCATGCACATATAATTCTGCTAATCTATCCAAGGTAAAGACAATCTTAATAGGCAGAAAATGAGCAGACTTAGTCAATCTATCAACTATCACCCATATAGCATCATTGCCCCTTCTGATCTTTGGGAGTCCTACAACGAAATCCATAGTTATATGCTCCCACTTCCACTCTGGCACAAACAGAGGCTGAAGCTTTCCAGCTGGACACTGATGTTCAGCCTTAATCTGCTGATACACCAAACACTTAGATACATACTCAGCTATCTCCTTTTTCATACCATTCCACCAGTAATTCTGTTTGATAGTTCTATACATCTTAGTACTACCTGGATGCATTGAATAAGCTGAGCTATGTGCTTCCCTTAAAATCTGATCTTTCACTGATTCCACAGCTGGCACACAAACTCTGCCCTTGAATAATAACACTCCATCACCTCTAACAGAAAACTCTGACTGAGACCCACTCTGAATTAAATCTCTAGCTTTAAGCAAATGTAGATCTAGCAACTGAGCTTCTCTTATTTCTTCTAGCATTTGGGGTCTCACTCTGAAAGTAGCCAACAAGGCTCCTGACTCTTCTACAGCTAGCTCTGCATCTAACCTCCTTAACTCAATCATCAAGGGTAGCTGTACGGTTCTGATAGAAGCCAATGTGGCCATAGACTTTCGACTCAAGGCATCAGCCACAACATTAGCTTTCCCTGGGTGATACTCAATAGTGCAATCATAGTCTTTAATCAATTCAATCCATCTTCTCTTCCTTAAATTCAATTCCTTCTGGGTTAGAATATATTTCAAGCTCTTATGATCAGTAAATATCTGGCATCTTCTTCCATACAAGTAGTGCCTCCAAACCTTCAATGCAAATATAACAGCAGCTAACTCCAAATCATGGGTGGGGTAATTCTTTTCATGGGATCTCAACTGTCTAGATATATAAGCCACTACTTTCCCATTCTGCATTAAAACACACCCCAAACCCTTCAATGAGGCATCACTATAGATCACATAATCACTGGCACTATCAGGTAGTATTAGGATTGGGGCTGAGGTTAATCTCCTTTTCAATTCATCCATACTCATCTGGCATTCATTTGACCAATCAAACTTGATATTCTTTCTAAGCAGCTTAGTCATAGGAGAAGCCAAAATCGAGAAATTTTCTATAAATCTTCTATAATATCCTGCTAACCCCAAGAAACTCCTCACCTCAGTCTGATTGGTAGGTGATACCCAATTTACTATAGCTTCAATCTTTTGAGGATCTACCATAATACCTTCAGCTGAAACTACATGTCCCAAGAACTTTACCTCATCCAGCCAAAATTCACTTTTACTAAACTTTGCATATAATTGCTTTTCTCTTAATATCTGCAAAACTATCCTCAGATGTTGTTCATGCTCTTCACTACTTCTAGAATAAATCAAGATGTCATCAATGAATACTATCACAAATTTATCTAGATACTCTTGAAATACTTGATTCATCAGACCCATAAAAGCAGCTGGAGCATTTGTCAAGCCAAATGGCATTACCAAGAACTCATAATGACCATATCTGGTCCTGAAAGCAGTCTTAGATATATCCTCATTCCTTATTCTCAATTGATGATACCCAGATCTCAGATCAATCTTTGAAAACACTGCTGCCCCCTGCAGCTGATCAAACAAATCATCGATCCTTGGCAATGGATAATTGTTTCTAATGGTCACCTTGTTCAACTGTCTATAGTCTATACACAACCTCAAGGTACCATCCTTTTTCTTCACAAACAACACTGGTGCACCCCATGGTGATATACTGGGTCTAATAAACCCTTTATCCAATAATTCCTGTAACTGACTTTTCAATTCTTTCAATTCAACTGGAGCCATTCTATAAGGTGCCCTGGCTATTGGTCTGGTATCTTGGGCTAGATCTATACTGAAATCAAATCCTTTGTCAGGAGGTAACCCTGGCAGCTCCTCAGGAAATACATCTGAAAAATCCCTTACTACAGGGATATTCGTGAGCTCTAAACCATTGCCCTCTAGGCTCACTGCACAAGCTAAATAGGCTTCACATCTCTTTGCTAGTATTTTATTGGCTGACATAGCTGAAATCACTCCTGAGGGTAACCCCCTCCTATCACCAACAAAACAGACCTCTTTATCATTGGAAGTTTGTAACATCACCTCCTTCCTTAAGCAATCTACTCTGGCTCTATGCACAGTGTTGGCCCAGATGGCAACCCAAGAGGGGGGGGGGGTGAATTGGGTTCTTAAAAATTTAAGACTTTTAATAATTTAAATTGAGATGTGCAAGTGAAAGGATTAACTAATAAGCAAAGCACAAACACAAGTATATGAGAGATAGAGAAGAGACAATTAAGCACGGCAAACACAAGATATTTTTATAGTGGTTCGGTGCAATCAACACCTACGTCCACTCCCAAGACTCACTTGGGTCCACACTATAATCTCTCTAGATTACAGCCGAGTTGTTTTCCAAGTTCACAACTCAAACTTGTTGTTTTTCCGGGATCACAACGAACCCAGCCGATTTTACACGGGCTCACCGGCACCAAACCCAAACACAAGCTATACCTAGCTTGTACCGAGGTTTAACAACCTCCTCTAGTTTAATCCCTCAGATTAAACTAGACACAAACAAATAAAATGAGTTTAATTACAAGCAGCTCCTTTTTGAGCAGATATTTCAAAATAAAATTGAGTTTAGAAAAGCCTGAATATTTAGAGCTTGAGAGCTGGCTTGGCTTCTTTGGTTTCCTTCCTTCAACTCCTCTTGATGTTGAATCAGGCCTCAGCACCGATTCTTCACAGATTTGAGCTTTGGAGTTGGGTTGAAGCTTTTTCTCCCTTTTTCTTGAATGTGGAAGATCTTTGATTTGCTCTTGAAAGCGTTGGGATCTCCTCTTGAATCTTTTGTAGAAGGTAGCTCTGGAGTGCACGAATCTCACTCTTGGATTTCACTCCTTTTGAATCTCTCTTCTTGAGCTAAAAGATTTTTCCAAGAATGCTCTGTTTTTCCTCTTTTGATATTCTTTTCTCTCTTTTGATTTTTTCTTCTCTTTTTTGATTTGAAAGGCTCCTCTATTTATAGATCTGAAAAATATAGCCGTTAGACAAAGAAAAATAGCCGTTATTCAAAAATTACCGTTGGAGCTGATGTGTCAACTCAAAAATTACCGCCCAGATTCGGGGAGTCGGCTCGGGACTGTGCGAGTCGGCTCGAGCAATCGAATCCAGAACGCACCAAAAAATGAGTTTTCAGGGGTCGACTCGTGAAAATCTGGGAGTCGACTCTTGACTTTCAGGAGTCGACTCGCGAAAAGCTGGGAGTCGACTCGAGAAGCACTCAAAAATGAGTCTTTCTGCCGTCTGAGTCGAGTCGGCTCGCACAGTCACGAGTCGGCTCGAGAAAGTTCAGGAGTCGACTCGGAAACTCTCGAGTCGGCTCGGGACTGATACAAAAATCAGAAAACATTCTGATTTGCTTTGAAAATCATCCCAACCAACTTTGAAATATAAATATGACTTAGATAATGTTGATTTAACAGTAATGCTCAATTTCAAAGCATTTTCATTAAGTCATTGATCTTTAAAAGATTGGTATAGAAAATCATTTTTGAATTCATAAGTATAGCTCACTGAAACATATATTCAATTGATTCAAGAAACTCATTATATTTTTAATAGTTCATAGTTTCCAATTTGAAATTGCTCATAGTAAGAATATTTCATTGATTGACTTATCATGTTCATAGCCTTTTAGAAAGTAAAGCAATGTCTTTTGGAAATCATCAAAATCAATAAGTTGGGGCAATTATGTTTCAATAATTTCTCAACAATCTCCCCCTTTTTGATGATGACAAAAATTTGAGTTTGTTCATGATTGATTAGTGAATTAATTTTGTTTTCATAGTTAAGTTTAGGCTCCCCCTTAATGAGGTAGCTCCCCCTATGAAACTTAATTAATTAACCCATTGTTTATCACAATCATAGACAATCATAAAACTATAAAATTCTCCCCCTTTTTTGTTATCAACAAAAAGATAGATAAACATTCATTCAAATTTCATTGACATAAGGAAATAGAGAATTCATTTCATTCAAAAGTCTAGTACATCAAAATTTCATACATTGATTTCATAAAGAACATAAAAACTTCAGTACAAAACAAATAACTCAAAAATTTCTTACAATTCTAGTTAGATGATCAACAATATTTTTCATTCCTTCAGATTGAATTTTTACATAGTCCTTGAGTTTTTCATCACAAAGTGCACGCACTCAATTTTATCTTGAAGCTTTGCTCTTGCATATGTCTCTCCATCTCCACAATCCTTAAGTTCTTCAAAAATATTCTTGAGATCATACTTAAGGATCTTGAAGAGCCATAGTGGATTCAATCTTTGAAATACGATCATCAAGAGAATAAAGTGTCTCTCTCAAATGCATAAACTTTTCTCAAATTCAGTTTTAAGCTTGTCAGATTGATCTTCAATCTTTGAGTTTTTGTTGATCTGAAAAGCTAGCAGAAGATGAAGTCTGAAGTTGGAACAGGGGCTGGAGCAGAGGTAGAGGGGCTAGGTGCAGGGAAGATGTCTAACAGATGGTCCTGCAGCCTCAGCTCTATTGCTCTTTCTCTGTCACTCCTTTCCTTTCCCAATTCCCATTCTTTTTGAAAACCCCATCCTATGAATAGTGCCAGTATAAAATCAGTGTGTCTTAAGTTTTTCTTGGCTCATTATCAAATCAACACCCTTGGCTTCGAAAAACTGAGTTAAGATCATGCCATAGGGAGACTGGATTTCCTTTTCCCTGCCACAATCTGCCATGTACCATAAAATCATGCTGGAAGATTGATGGCTTGCCAGAACAATGGCATCCATGACAAAAATATCCCTTTCAGAAACATAATCAAACCCCTGTTTTAGGGAAATAGAATCCTGCAGCATATTGTGTAGCAATCTTAACTCCAATGGCAGCTGATTGCAAGAACTCTTCAAATCCCCAATCCCTATTCAATAATCTGGATGCTGGGGCGGGTCATCAGAAGAAAGGTGAGGTCCAGACAGGGTAATTCAATAGTCTAGAAGATGGGAGTTACAGAAATTCCTCCTCTCACATTGCTAATAAGCCCATTGTCTCCTCTAGACAAATTTTTATAAAATTCTTTAACCAATGCAGGGATAAGTAGGACAGTCAAGAGAGCAAATTTCTCAATCCCATCTCTTAACTGTCTTCCAACAAGAAATCCCTCATTCTCAAACAAATCAAAATCCACTTCCTTCCAGTGGTAATGACTCTACTGCTAGGGTCTACCTGAGGAGGACGTGGCAGCAGGAGCAGCATCTGGAAGAAGCAGTCGGTGGAGTCGGCTCGAAGGACGCGCCGGACGCTTCCTTTCTTCACGGAGCGCTTCTCTTGATCCACGGCCACCACTGATCCTCTAGTTTTGGAGCCATTTGATGATTGGAGGTGATAAAAAGGGATTTGGAGTTTTGGAGGGTTTGGAGAGATTTGGAGAGCGATTTTTGATGGGGATAGAATGAGCGACGAGTCGACTCGCCCTAGCAATTTCCTCGAGTCGGCTCGCCAAAAAACTCGACAGACAAGAAATCTCGAATCGAGTCGACTCGCTCATAGAGGAGTCGACTCCCAAGTTTCAAGAAACTCGAGTCGACTCCGGTACACACGAGTCGGCTCGGAGACCATTTCAGAACAAAAAAATGAAAATTTCTGAAATCCGGAAATGATTCATAATTGATAAATAATCATTGATTGATAATCATGATATGAATTCTAGATACTATTTCCTTAAGATTTTGAGGAATTGAAAGAATTCTAGATGCATTTCCTTAAGTATTTCAAAATTTATTCAAAAGGATTACAAATTCCTAATTCTCCTCTAAGATATTCAAACCTTTCTTCACTTAGGGGTTTTGTTAAGATGTCAGCTAATTGTTCTTCAGTGTTTACATAATCTAAACAAATTTCATCATTAGCTACATGTTCTCTTATAAAATGATATCTAATTTCTATGTGTTTTGTTCTTGAGTGTTGAATTGGATTTTTCGTTAAATTGATTGCGCTAGTATTATCACATTTTATGGGTGTCTTATTAAGTTTGATACCATAGTCTTCAAGTTGTCGCTTAATCCATAGGATTTGCGCACAGCAACTTCCAGCTGCTACATATTCAGCTTCAGTAGTTGATAATGCAACTGAATTTTGCTTTTTGCTAAACCATGTGATTAAGTTACTGCCTAAGAAATGGCATGCACCACTTGTGCTTTTTCTATCAATTTTACATCCGGCATAATCAGAATCTGAATATGCAATTAGGTTTAATGTGGAGTCTCTAGAATACCATAAACCTACATTTTTGTTCCATTTAGATATCTTAATATTCTTTTAACAGCTATTAAATGTGATTCTTTAGGTTCAGCTTGAAATCTAGCACACAAACATACTGCAAACATTATATCAGGTCTACTTGCTGTTAAATAGAGAAGGGATCCGATAATACCTCGATAATACTTCTGATCAACCTTCTTACCTTCTTCGTCTTTGTCTAGCTTGCATGAAGGACTCATTGGTGTTCCAAGGGGTTTCATTGTTTCCATACCAAACTTTTTGAGTAGTTCTCTTGTGTACTTGGTTTGGTTGATAAAAATTCCCTCCTTGCATTGTTTGATCTGGAGTCCAAGGAAGAAGTTGAGTTCTCCCATCATGCTCATCTCGAATTCTCCCTGCATTAACTTTGCAAATTCTTGACAGAGAGATTCGTTAGTAGCACCAAAAATAATGTCATCTACGTATATTTGTACTACTAGTAAATCTTTACTTTTTCTTTTTAAAAACAAGTTTTATCAACATTTCCTCTTGTAAAATCATTTTCTATTAGAATTTACTTAACCTATCATACCAAGCTCTAGGTGCTTGTTTCAAACCATATAAAGCTTTGTGCAATTTAAAAACGTGATTTGAAAACTCGTGATCTTCAAAACCTGGTGGTTGTTCTACATAACTTCTTCATTAATAAGTCCATTTAAAAATGCGCTTTTTACATCCATTTGAAATAGGTTAATGTTCATATGACATGCAAATGCAAGTAAAAGTCTAATGGCTTCTAGTCTAGCTACAGGTGCAAAGGTTTCATCAAAATCAATACCTTCTTCTTGACTATATCCTTTAGCAACCAATCTAGCTTTGTTTCTAATTACTATGCCATTTTCATCTAATTTATTTCTAAAAACCCATTTAGTTCCTATGATTGAATGGTTTTTAGGTCTTTCCACTAAAGTCCAAACATTATTTCTAGTGAATTGATTAAGTTCTTCTTGCATAGCTAACATCCAATTATTATCTTTTTCAGCTTCTTCTATAGTTTTAGGTTCTATTTGTGATACAAATGCAAGATGATTACTAATATTTCTCATGTATGATCTAGTCCTTATTCCTTGAGATGGATCACCTATAATCAATTCCTTAGGATGACTATAAGCATATCTCCAATCTCTTGGAAGATCTACATCATTATGATCATTATTAACATCATCATCCTTATGTGAATCATTATCTTTAGCCTGTTGTTCATGATCAGAAGATACTTCAATATTAAGTTTTTCAAGATCTTTTTCAATTATGTTTGTATCTTCCTCATCATTAATCTTTTCAGATCCAGTTGCTAAAGATTCATCAAAAACTACATGAATGGATTCTTCAACTACTAAGGTTTTCTTGTTAAAGATTCTATATGCCTTACTAGTTGTTGAATAACCTAGAAAAATTCCTTCATCTGATTTAGCATCAAATTTTCCTAAGTTGTTTTTACCATTATTATGAATGAAGCATTTACATCCAAATGCATGAAAGTATTTTATATTTGGTTTTCTTTCATTCCATAATTCATAAGGTGTTTTCTTTAATATTGGTCTTATTAAAGCTCTATTTAATATGTAACATGCTGTGTTAATTGCTTCCGCCCAAAAATACTTTGGTAAGTTGCTTTCACATAGCATGGTACGGGCCATGTCTTCTAAAGTTCTATTCTTTCTTTCAACTACACCGTTTTGTTGTGGAGTCCTAGGGGCTGAAAAATTATGATTAATTCCATTTTCAGTGCAGAAATTTTCAAATAAGTGATTTTCAAATTCTGTTCCATGATCACTTCTTAGAGATACTATAGTAGTGTTTTTCTCATTTGTGACTTTCTTGAAAAATTTCAGGAACATCGAGAAAGTCTCATCTTTGTGAGCTAAAAACATTACCCAAGTATATCTAGAATAATCATCTACAATCACTAGACCATATTTCTTTCCTCCTAGACTTGTGGTTCTAGTTGGTCCAAATAGGTCCATGTGAAGTAGCTCTAGTCCCCTAGAAGTTGAAACAATTTTTAGATTTAAATGAACTTCTAGTTTGTTTTCCAAATTGACATGCATCACAGATTTTATTATTTTCAAAATCTAATTTAGGTAAACCTTTGACTAAATCCATTTTAATTAGTTTTGAAATAAGGTGTGTGCTTGCATGACCTAATCTACGATGCCACAACCAACTAATATCATTAATGTTAGCATTATCAGTAATTAGGCAATGACTACTCTTAGAAGTTTTGTTTGTGTCAACTAAGTATATATTGCCAAATCTATAACCAGTAAAAACAATGCTATCATCAATAGAATTAGTTACAGTGCATAAAGAAGATTTAAAAGAAACATTAAAGTTTTTATCACATAATTGACTTATGCTAATTAGATTATGCTTCAAACCATTAACATAAAGTACATTATCAATTACTATAGATGGAGTTATGCGAACTTTACCAAGGCCCAAATTTGACCTTTACCGTTATCGCCAAATGTCACAACTCCACCAACATTTTCTTCTAGGGTGATGAATTCCTCTTTGTCACCCGTCATATGTCTTGAGCAGCCGCTATCAAGATACCACTTCTTGTTTGATCTTTTGGCCACAAGACATTCCTGCAATATCATCAAACTTTATGTTAGGTACCCAAGCTTTCTTGGGTCCTTCATGGTTAGTAGCAAAAAATTGTTCCTTTCGGAACCCATATTTTCTTAGTTTTAATATTTAATTTCTTGTTGTTCATTAAGGTTTTGCATTCAAAGGATTTGTGACCTTTTTCATTACATTTAAAACAAGTTATATTACCTTGGTTGGCTTTTACAAAAATATTCTTTAGTGATTTCTGTTTTCTTAATGTGTTATATCCTAGCCCAGCTTTGTCAAAAACAGCCTTTTGACTATCTAGAATCATGTTTAATTTAGTTGAGCTTAAAGTAAATTTCTCAACAATGTCCTTATATTTTTTAACATCTTTCTAAGAGAGTCAATTTCTTTAGCTTGCTGTTCTTTATCTAAAGCTAAAGTTCCTATTGATCTTTTAAATCTTTAGTTGAGTTTTTAGTTTCAGATTTTAATAAATCTTTTCTTGATTCAGATTATCTCTTTCTTTCCTAAGTTCTTCTTTTCATTAGTTAAGTTTTTAACTTCTAAAGCTAATTCATTTTTACTTTTAGCTAAACTAACGTTATCATTTTTCACAGATTTAAATTTCTTTTTCAACAATTTAAAATCTATCATAAGTTCATTAAAAGCTTCAAACATTTCATCAAATGTAAATCATCATTTGAGGTTTCGAACTTACCTCATTGTCATTGTCGTCGTCGTTGGCCATGAAGCAAACATTGGCAACTTCCTTTTGCTCTTCTTCTTCCGATGANGCAACCTCTTTTTGTTCTTCTTCTTCGGAAGAAGATTCATTGCTGTCAGTCCATGTTGCAACATATGCCTTCTTCTTTTCTTGAAGGTCTTTTTCAATTGTGGACAATCATATCGATAATGCCCCGGTTTCTTACACTCATAACAGATCAAGGGGTCTTTCTCTTTGTCCTTGTCCTTTTCTTTCTTTCCTTTTCCTTTTCTCCTTCCATTTTATTTCCAAATTTTCGTTTTTGGAAGGGTTTCTTTTTCCTCAAAAATCTCCTGAATTTCTTGGCCAAGAGAGCAGTTTCATCATTATCTTCATCACTATCATCACTGCTGCTCTCTTCCACATCTTTTGCAGCCTTTAGAGCAATGGTTTTCTTCCTTTTAGTTTCCTCCTCAATATGCTGCCTCATTGTCAATTCGTGGGTCATGAGAGATCCTAGAAGCTCCTCTAAGGGTAGTGCATTGAGGTCTTTGGCTTCTTGGATTGCTGTGACTTTTGCTTCCCACGATCTTGGCAATGACCTGAGTATTTTGCGAACAAGATCAGCATTAGTATAAACTTTTCCTAGACTTTTCAAACCATTCACAATATCGGTGAATCTAGTGAACATGCATGTGATGGTTTCAGCTTGTTCCATTGTGAACAATTCATATTTATGAACTAATATTTATCTTTGATTCTTTTACTTGGTTTGTTCCTTCATGTGTAACTTCCAACCTATCCCATATTTCTTTAGCGGAATTACAAGTAGAGATGCGGTTGAATTCATTTGAGTCTAAGGAACAATATAAGATATTAATGGCTTTGGCATTAAGTTGAGCCATTCTCCTATCATTATCATTCCAATCCCTTTCGGGCTTTGGAACAATAGTGCCATCAATAAGGTGTGTGGGTGTACTAGGTCCATTTAATAACACCCCAAGCTCATAATCAGAAGCTTGAATGAATATCCTCATTCTAGCTTTCCATAAGAATAGTTGAGCCATTAAAAAGTGGAGGTCTATTCGTAGAATGACCTTCAGCAAAACTAGAACCACTTTGTGTTGCCATAATGACCTTTAGCTCTTGATCGTGAGATCAAACTCTAAATGAGCACTATGCTCTGATACCAATTGTTGGCCCAGATGGCAACCCAAGAGGGGGGGGTGAATTGGGTTCTTAAAAATTTAAGCCCTTTTTAAACTTTAGTTGATTAGTTAGCAAGATGTGCAAGTGAGATTAACTAATAAGCAAAGAACAACAGTTAACAAAGAGATAGAGATAGAGAAATGAACACGGCAAACACAAAAGTTTTATAGTGGTTCGGTGTATCCAACACCTACATCCACTCCCAAGGATCACTTGGGTCCACACTATAATCTCTCTAGATTACAGCCGAGTTGTTTTTCAAGTTCACAACTCAAACTTGTTGTTTTTCGGGGATCACAACGAACCAGCCGATTTTACACGGGCTCACCGGCACCAAACCCAAACACAAGCTATACCTAGCTTGTACCGAGGTTTAACAACCTCCTCTAGTTTAATCCCTCAGATTAAACTAGACACAAACAAATAAAATGAGTTTAATTACAAGCAGCTCCTTTTTGAGCAGATATTTCAAAATAGAAATCGAGTTTAGAAAAGCCTGAATGTTTAGAGCTTGAAAGCTGGCTTGGCTTCTTTGGTTTCCTTCCTTCAACTCCTCTTGATGTTGAATCAGGCCTCAGCACCGATTCTTCACAGATTTGAGCTTTGGAGTTGGGTTGAAGCTTTTTCTCCCTTCTTCTTGAATGTGGAAGATCTTTGATTTGCTCTTGAAAGCGTTGGGATCTCCTCTTGAATCTTTTGTAGAAGGTAGCTCTGGAGTGCACGAATCTCACTCTTGGATTTAACTCCTTTTGAATCTCTCTTCTTTGAGCTAAAAGATTTTTTCCAAGAATGCTCTGTTTTTCCCTCTTTTCAAATGATATTCTTTTCTCTCTTTTGATTTCTCTCTTTTGTTTTGATTTGAAAAGAACTCCTCTATTTATAGAATCTGCAAAGATAACCGTTAGACACAGTAAAATATAGCCGTTGATTCAAAAAATTACCGTTGGAGCTGATGTGTCAACTCAAAAATTACCGCCCAGATTCCGGGGAGTCGGCTCGGGTACTGTGCGAGTCGGCTCGAGCAATCGAATCCAGAACGCACCAAAAAATGAGTTTTCAGGGGTCGACTCGTGAAAATCTGGGAGTCGACTCTTGACTTTCAGGAGTCGACTCACGAAAGCTGGGAGTCGACTCGAGAAGCACTCAAAAATGAGTCTTTCTGCCGTCTGAGTCGAGTCGGCTCGCACAGTCACGAGTCGGCTCGAGAAAGTTCAGGAGTCGACTCGGAAACTCTCGAGTCGGCTCGGGACTGATACAAAAATCAGAAAACATTCTGATTTGCTTTGAAAATCATCCCAACCAACTTTGAAATATAAATATGACTTAGATAATGTTGTTTAACAGTAATGCTCAATTTCAAAGCATTTTCATTAAGTCATTGATCTTTAAAAGATTGGTATAGAAAATCATATTTGAATTCATAAGTATAGCTCACTGAAACATATATTCAATTGATTCAAGAAACTCATTACATTTTTAATAGTTCATAGTTTTCAATTTGAAATTGCTCATAGCAAGAATAATTCATTGATTGACTTACCATGTTCATAGCCTTTTAGAAGGTAAAGCAATGTCTTTTGGAAATCATCAAAATCAATAAGTTGGGGCAATTATGTTTCAATAATTTCTCAAACAAGTCTTTGGAAGAATCGTGTGCGGATGAATCTCCCTTCAAACAGCCCGCGACAGCTTAAGGCATCTTAAGCAACCTCCCATGCGGCTAGCGTATCTCTCAAAGACGCATCCAAAGGTTGGCAAATCTAAGACTGCGATCCGGTCGCGGCATCGTCGATGTGCACAATGCTCAAAACAGAAAACATCTCAGAAGGAAGGGTCCTCCTCATTAACAGGTACGGGGCCTGTCTTGTCGTTAGTTGCATGGTAAAATGTTGACCCAAAGGAAGAGAGAAACAAACAAGACAAGGCAAGGCACAAAAGCATTTTCACAAAAAAAACTCTTCTCCATAATGATGGAATTGAAGTACAAAATTTGGCCCGAGGCCGGTTACAAAAGGAAAAGAGAAAAAGAAGAAACAGCAACTCTTCAGGGCTCGTTGGGGCCCGGCTCTCCCTCGTCGTCCTCCTCCTCCACTGGCCCCTTGTCAGATTCCCTGGGGCGGATCCCCTCGAGCTCGGCGATTAATTTTAAGAGCCGCGGACACCTTAGTTTTGCACATGTCGAAGCCCTTAATATAGGCATCGAGGCTGGCCTCGAGGACCTCCTTCTCAAATTCCGGTGAAGACTTGTAGCTGGTTATGGCCTGTCCCGCCCCTGCCTTAGCCTGCTGCCCTGGCATCGGCCTCCTGGGCTTGTGTCTCAGCCCGCTGTGCCCTAGCCTCAGCCTCCTTGGCTCGCGCCTCAGCCTCCTTGGCTTGCGCCTCGGCCTTCCAAGCTCGGCTCTCAGCCTTCTCGGCACGGGTATTGGCCTCGTCAGCACAGGCCTAGCCCCGGCCTTCTACGGTGACGGCTCTCTGCGCGGCAACGAGTGCCTCTTCCCGTGCTGCCTCGGCCTCCCTCTCGGCATTCTGGAGCTAGCGAACCAGCCCCTCATTCCGCTCTGCGATGGCCTTCAGTCTGTCCGAGACCAGCTCCAATTTGGCCTCAGCCGCGGATGCCCGGCCACTTTCAGCTTTGGCCCGACATTCTTCCTCCCTCATTCTACCACCTAGGTTCTCCTCTCAGGCCTTAGCCTCCAGATGAAGTCGAGTAAGGCTCTGGGACTACATCGTGCTCTCCTTCTTATATTTCTCGGCCCGTGCTATGGCCTTCATGAGCGCGACCGAGGAATGAGACAGTGCTTCGCGAAGGGCGATCGCGCCATTGGCCATCTACAACAGGAGAGTGTGTTAATCGCAAGAAAAAATTAAGACATCACAAAGCATATTCAGAGATGAAGAAAACTTAGAAGGTTACTCGGATGATGAAGACCATCACCATGTCCAAAATCGCGGAGTGGCTCTGCCCCCGCATTTCTTCATCGGACTCGGCAGTCCGAATCCTTGACAAAAGACGGGCGGCTTACCGGCATCCGCCATCGAATTAAGCCTGGGCGCGGCCGCGCCGGCCCCTCCTGCAGACCTTCAGCCCAAGGGCGAGTCGACGGCACGCTGATCGTTGGGATGAGCTACTCGGCCCATCCCTCTGCTTCCTGGTCACCTCCGTCCTAGCCTTGGACCCCCTGGCGACTAACTCCCCCTCTCCGGCAGTTGGGGGAGCACTCACCATCTCCGGCTCCACGACAGCCGGAGGGCTGACAGCAACTGTAACCTGCCCCACCTCGGGCGCATCAGCAGTGGCAGGGGATTCCTCTTCAAGATCTAAGACCACCACAGCTGCTTTAGTGGTGACCGATATCTCTCCTTCCTCTACCTCGCTCCCGGTCGGCCCCGGGACCACTTCTCAGCTGGCATTTCCACGGCCGGCTCCTCTGCAGGCGTTGGAGCTTTGGGGGCTTCGGTAGCCCGAGCCGGCTCGGCCTACTCTCTCCTTCGAGCCCTCTTCACCGGTCTGGCCGACTCTCCAGCCGCCGGCCTCTTTTGCTTCAGGGTGCCTTCGAACGCACCGGCGGAAAACTTCATCGCTGTGCCCAAAAACGATGAATGTTAGCAACAGCATACAGTAAGCTTCGGTCGAGACAGAAGGAATCAGACGTCGTGCTCACTGACTGTCGGGGCCAACTCGGCCTCAAATAGGTTCTCCTCAGACATGAGTTCCTTGTAGCCAGGTAATTGGCAGGAGGACAACTGGGTAAAGAGTTCCCTGTCTCTCTCCCACGGTGGCATTATCGTTGGAGCTGGTGTCTGGCTCCCTCCAATCGGTCCTCACCCCCTCGACATGGGCAAAAAGAAATTGGGGCTTCCATCCCCTAATCTTAGACGGGAGACCTAGGGGGAAGGCTCTACCCGGCCTAGCACTGAATGCCCACCATGCCCCCTCACCTTGGCGGCGAAGCTTATAGAAAGCCCAGAATAGTGACAGCCCTGGCCGGGCCTCCTGGAAGTAGCAAAGAGTAACAAAAGAGCAGATGATCTGAATCGAGTTCGGAGTCAACTGCGCCGGCACTAATCTATACCTATCTAAAAGGTTCAAGAAAAAGGGATGGAAAGGAAGGCGCAGCCCGCACCAAAAAAATTTCTCGTATAGAGCGACCCGACCAGGGTGGACGGAAGTCACTCTATCTTTGGGCCCAGGCACAGACAGGCGGATGAAACTAGGAATTTGGTACCTAGCCCTGATGGCCTCTACATCCTCATGGGTCATGGTTGAAGCCACTCCCGCCGGACCTATTGGATCAAGGCTCACCGCCGAGGGTGGAGCCAGGCGGCGGGAGGACACAGGAACCGCCCTAAGGGGGGAGGTTGAGGTAGACGGAGGTTCATTCGCTAATGGTTGATCGCGGATGGTAATTCCGCCCACTGGCCGAGGCACCTGATGGGCTAAGGAGGTTTGTCTTCGCTATCGGAATGGGAAGACTCTACTACAGGCCTCTTACCCTCCCTAACAGCATGACGGTCCATGGTGAGACAAAGGACGAAACTAACCTGGGAATCAAAGGAACTCGAAGGTAGAAGGACTCAGGTTGCAGAGGAACTCAGAGAAGAGAAAGCTGAAAGAAAGAGTT
Organism: Calamus simplicifolius; assembly: GCA_900491605.1. Classification (NCBI taxonomy): domain Eukaryota; kingdom Viridiplantae; phylum Streptophyta; class Magnoliopsida; order Arecales; family Arecaceae; genus Calamus; species Calamus simplicifolius. The sequence goes on from UESW01004082.1 coordinate 1,085,770, forward strand.
AGTAGCGTAAAAGCTTTCCCCAAGCCCTTGGGGCGCTTTTATAGCCCCATTTCCGAACAGCAATAATCGGGGCCCCGCCACGTGGCGCTCTTCTGTTGCGTCGCGGGTTGTCAGCCGGAAATCTCGCCTGCGCCCGAGACGTGCTGCCTCGATTCGTCCCGAGGAGCGTGATCCCTGACCAATCGCAGGGTATAGAAAATGGAGAAACAATGATAACCCTTACCTATTTTCCATCCCCCGATGGGCTTCCTCCTCGAGGCGTCCGGCGCCAACGTCAGCCCCCACCTACCGCATGATTATAGAAAATTTTTGAAACGACATTGCCTCGAGGGAATATGCCAGCTCATCAGTTATTAAAAGTGCACTAGGGGGCAATCAGTTTTTGAATTTTCGCATCCCTTTCACCTGAAGGACAGTAGGCACATGGCCCTTCGTGCTCAGGGGCGGGGGGGCATCTGATGTGGCTGATGTAGCCACGAAGGCAATCATGGCAAAATCAAAAGCTTAAGCGGCCCCGGCACCTCCAAGTCGGCCAAGTCGGCCAAGTCGGCCCCGACTTTCCCAAGTCGGCCCTGCTCGGCCCCGGCACCTCCAGGTTAGCCGAGTCGGCCTTGACTTTCACAAGCCGGCCCTGCTCGACCCCGGCACCTCCAGGTCGGCCAAGTCGGCCCCGACATCTCCAAGCCGGCCCCGCTCGGTCTTGGCACCTCCAAGTCGGCCGAGTCGGCCCTGACTTTCCAAGTCGGCCTCGCTCTGGCCCAGCACCTCAAGTTGGCCGAGTCAGCCGCGACCTTCCCTAGTCGGCCCCGCTCGGCCTCGGCATCTCCAAGTCGGCTGAGTCGGCCCTGACCATCCCTAGTCAGCCCCAGCATCTCCAAGTCAGCCGAGTCGGCAACGACCATCCCTGGTCAGCCTCGCTCGGCCCCGGCATCTCCAAGCTGGCCGAGTCAGCCCCGACCATCCCTGGTCGGCCCCGCTCGGCCGCGGCATCTCCAAGTCGGTCGAGTCGGCCCTGACCATCCCTGGTCGACCCCGCTCGGCCCTGGCATCTCCAAGTCGGCCGAGTCGGCCCCTACCATCCCAGGTCGACTCCGCTCGGCACCGGCATCTCCAAGCCGGTCGAGTCGGCCCCGACCATCCCTGGTCAGCCCCGCTTGGCCCCAGCATCTCCAAGCTGGCCAAGTCAGCCCCAACCATCCCTGGTCAGCCCCGCCCCGGCATCTCCAGGTTGGCCGAGTTGGCCCTGACCATCCCTGGTCGGCCCCGCTCGGCCTCGGTGCCCTCTGGAGAGTCAAGGCGGTCCTGACTTTTCCAAGTTGGCCCTAGGATGGTCCTGGCAGTTCAAGCCGCCATCTTTTTGGCCTGCGCCATCTGACACCACTAGGCCCAACTATCCACTGGCCATGCTTCCGATGGGACCAGATCTAACTACCTATTAGCCCCACTGACTGATGGGACGTAGCTCACCAACCGCCGTTTTTCCCCTCTTCAATGGGACAGGACCCACCAACCGGCCCAGATTCATGCAACCCCCATGAACCCCACGGACACTCCTTTCTCACGGAACTCTATATGGTCGTGCAGGTGTCAACCACCTATAAAAGGGTAGGTCCACTCAAGAACCAGGTACGCAATCTTATACACTCGCTACCCTAATACCCAGAGAGGGATTCCCCCTTTCTGAGGACTCTTTGCACCCAAAGAAGAGCTCACATGAGCTTGTCCTCAGCTGTGACCTTGGTTACTGACTTTAGCATCGGAGGGTCCCCACCGGAGCACCCGTCCGGTCTTAGGACTTTTTTGCAGGCCATCCGATCAGGCGTGGATTCGAGGATTAAGTAGCTCTCTCCTCCCGACGTTCAAGAGGGGTGATCGAGCATCATCAGTAATCTTCCCAGATTGATTACCAACTAGGATTTTCTTTTGTTTCTTGCGCCTTAAGATTGTAAGAGAGGGTCATGGCCTCTCTTCTTCCTTACGTGAACCTTCAGATCTGATCCAAAAATCAAGAGACGCTACTCAAGGAGAAGGTGATGCTAGGGTTTCTCCCTTCTCCTTCCTTGAGAGAGGCAGTTCCAAGAAGATGGCTAGGGCAGAGATGGCAGCAATAAAACCCTAAAAATCTAGGGCATCTATATGTGAGAAAGAGAGAAAGACGTACATAAGAGAGGAAAGGAGAGGAACAGCTTGTTCTTTGAAGAAAAGAGTTTCATTCATAATCTTCTACTCATCATTGTTACATGACTATATCAAACCCATCCCCATGACAGCCACCAAAATAAAACCAGCACCACACATGAACCGGTGCCTTATTACATGGATAATAAATCCTAAAATACTTCCTTGAACCAGTCCACACCTTGGGTCAAACCTAGCCCAATGATAGACTAGCCCCCTCAAGATCCAATAATCTGGGCCTTAAACCTGTGGAGCCTATAAACCTTCATCCTATAATCCGAGCTTTGAATACCACATCAGGCTCTACGGTGTTGACCACCATGAGAGGAACAATAGGCTATCTTGCTCCTGAATGGGTAAGTGGTGTAGCTATAACTACCAAAGCTGATGTGTACAGCTATGGGATGATGCTTTTCGAAATTATATCCGGCAGGAGAAACACAGGGCAGATTGAGGATGAGAGAGCTATATTTTTTCCTATATTAGCTGCCAAAAGACTTGTTCAAGGGGATGTCCAAAGCTTGTTAGATCGTAGATTGGGGAATGGTGCGAATCTTGAAGAGCTCGAAAGAGCTTGTAAAGTTGCTTGCTGGTGCATTCAGGATGATGGAAGCTGTAGGCCAACGATGGGAGAGGTGGTCCAAATTCTCGAAGGTTTTCTGGAAGTTAACACGCCTCCTATTCCAAGAGCTCTCCAAATTATTGCAGAAAGCTCGAAGATCATAAATGTCTTCTAAGACTTGCCATCGAATCAAAGTTCTCAGGTTAAAAGTTCATCATCAACGAGTCCTAATGTATGAACATGACCGAAACTTTTTGCGCTCCCGCATACCTTTGAGTTAAGTCCGCTTTGTATTTTCTCAGATGCATTGCAAAATAATAGCTATGCCATGCCTATTTCTTCTCCAATAAATTGAAGTGTTGAATGTTTTGTAGCTCGGCCAATTACCACACTAATGATGGTCAAGGTGTCATATACCCATAAATGAAATTCCACCGACGTCATGTCCTCATGTAATTGAGTGAAGAATAACTTAAATCATCATATTTTCCAAGTGATGTGAATCAGAGTATTGTCCATACTTAATTCCAATATGCAAGTTTTGTACCATATATATCTGGGGGCATGTTCTCTAGTATTGATTGCTGTGGGCGCTACGATTGAGCATTAATCTTAGCTAATATATAGAAAATGGAATTCAGGATGGCATGCGCAAACCCTTAATAAATGTCCCCCACCACCCCCTTTCCTTGTTCCTTGCAAAATTACAACGGAATCCTATTGAATGTCGTTAAATACTAGGACCAAGAAAAACAAGTAAACCTAAATCCCAAGAATGAGTCATATGAACCCCAAGCGTGTCCTGATCCAAAACAAAGGCCGGATCGAGATTTGTAGCTGGTGCCTACTTTCATTTAGGCTGACTATATTAAGAATGAATGCTAAGCATAATTTCATCAGAGACATGAGGAAAGTCTCTGAACCAATGCAAGCTGTAGAATCGTTCCTTTCTAAGCGATAGCATAACAAGAGCTTTTGAATCGGTAGCTTCAGATCCAGGGGCCTAGCACTAGAACATGGAAAGATATAAGAAGGTTAACTTTCTTTGGTTGGTTGAATCTAAGTTTTCTGTAACTTATGCCAAGGCCAAATTTAAATTTCTGTTGACGAACCTCTTTCTTTGATTGATATTACTTTTAGCTGATAAATGTCACCTCCTGGGTGTAAAGATCTTCCTTCGTTGTCACCAGGCATATGATGCCGAATCCTCGAAGCCGTATCAAATTGGTGGTACACATTCCTTTTGGGTCTGTACAATGCGATCTCAGTATCAGTCCCCTGCTCAGCTGCATCCTACTGAATTCCATGGCTTCTGTCCCCTCTATCAGTCCTCTCCATATAAATCTCAAATCCTTCTGGTCCACTAGCAAATGGCACGATCGTGTCAAAGGTCATCTGACTAGTACTGCCCTGTTATACCTCCTGCAGCTCCTGCTATGCTTCTACGTCATCTTTTCTCTGGAGGATTGAGCTCTCATCAAAATTCACATCCTTGCTGATAACAACCTTCTTCTCCAAGGGGTCCCATAGTTATACCCCTTGATTTCACAAAGGTAGCTAGCCTAGATACACCATCTTCTTTGACCTGATGTCCAGCTTGCTCCACTTCCCAACACCAATTTGCACATATGTTATGCATCCAAACACCCTCAATGATTCAGGCTTATCTTTTCTCCAGACCACATCTTCTCTGGAATGCATCGATCTACTGCATTCAACCTGGTGTGCAATGACCGATTAATCAAGTAGCTCACTGCATCTACTGCGTCAACCTATAACATCTTTGAAAGCCCTACCTGCAGCCTCAAGCATCTTACATCTTTCAATAATGTTCTGTTCATCCTCTCAGCCACTTCATTCTGCTAAAGAGTTTTCACTACTGAGAAGTATCTTTTGATGCTCCACTCCTTACAAAAAATCTGAAACTCCATGCTGGTATATTCCCTGCCATTATTTGACCTCAAACACTTCATACTCTTTTCTTGCTCATTCTCCACCTCAACCTTTCAGATTTTAACTTGGTGAAGACCTCTGATTTCTACTTCATGAAGTAGACCCACAGCTTCCTTAAGAAATCATCTATCAGGGTCAAGAAGTAGCTGGCTCCATTCCTTATAGAGATTGGGGTTGGTCCCCAGATATCTTTATGTACTAACTTCAGGGGTTCTGCACTCCTAGCTGTGCTGACTGAGACCTGTACTCTCTTCTGCTTTCTCATCTACCTTGCTTTATTTGTCCCTTTATCTCATTAGCAGTATAGGTTGTCCTTCAGAAACAATAATTTTGATTGGAGCATTTGCAGCTAGTACTTGTGACTTTGTCACTCTTTTAAGGTCAGTAAATACATTTGACAGTTGATTTGCTAGTTTTTGCATATGAATTATCTTCTGAACTTTATGTTTATGTTGTTTTATATGAGGATCGAGATGGAACAATGATAATTCATTCCAACTAATTTCTTTTATTAGCTGCTTATTTTCTTCCCTAATATTGAGAAAATAGACTCATCAAAATGATAATCGATAAAACGTGTCGTAAATAAATCTCCTGTAGATGGTTTAAGATATTTAATTATAGATGTAGATTCATACCCAGCATATATCCCTAACATCCTTTGAGGTCCTATCTTAGCGCATTGTGGTGGAGCAATTGGAACATAAACCACACATCCAAAAATTCTTAGATGAGAAATATTTGGTTCCTGACCATAAACCAATTGTAACAGAAAGAATTCATGATAATTCGTTGGCCTGACGTGAATAAGTGTTGTTGTATCTAAAATAGCATGTCCCCATGTAGACAAAGAAAGTTTTTCTCTCATAAGTAATGGTCTTGCAATCAATTGGATCTGTTTGATAAGCGATTCCGCAAGATCATTTTGAGTATGAACATATGCTACAAGATGTTCAAAGGTAATTCCAATAGTAGTACAATAATCATTGAATTTGAGAAGTAAATTCACCAGCATTGTCAAGGCGTATTGTCTTAATAGAATTATCTGAAAAATGAGTGCGTAGTCAAATTAATTGCGCTAGTAGTCTCGCAAATGCCAAGTTACGAGTCGATAATAAGCATACATATGACCATCTAGTTGAAGCATCAATTAAAACCATAAGAAATATCTAAATGGTCCACTTGGTGGGTGAATAGGCCCACAAATATCACCATGTATACGTTCTAAAAATTCAAGAGATTCAGTCTTAATTTTAGCTGGTGATGGCCTAATAATTAATTTGCCTTGAGAGAAAGTAGCACATGAGAATTTATTTGGTCGTAATATTTTCTGATTCTTCAATGAATGTCCACATGAATTCTCTATAATTCTTCGCATCATAATTAAACCGGGATAACCCAACCAGTTATGCCAAATTATAAAATCATTTTGATTAGTAAACCTTTGGTTTACTATAGCATATGCTTCAACTGTGCTTATATTTGTGTAGTATAAACCAAAGGAAAATTCAGACAATTTTTCTAATACACATTTCTTGCCTGAGATCGTACTTGTAATGCACAAATATTCAATATTGCCTTCATTAGTTGTCTCAATGTGATATCCATTTCTGCGAATATCTTTAAAACTCAATAAATTTTTTGAGGCCTTTTAGAATATAAGGCATCAATAATTATAAATTTTGTTCCTCAAGGAAAAATAATATAGGCTCTTCTAGAGCCTTCAATCAATTTTGTACTACCACAAATTATATTAACATTTATTGCCTGCATTCTTAAGTAGGAGAAGTAATTCATATCTTTAAGTATAGTGTGCATTGTACACTATAAGAAAATATCAAAATAGTGATGAAAATTAGTGATGGAAATTTTTGTCACTAAATTGTGATGGTTTAGTAACAAAATAGTGACAAAATTAAAATTAATGATGGATTATTCTATCCGTCACTAAACCGTCACTAAATTAGTGACGGACTATCTCATCTGTCACTAAATTAGTGACGAATGGGGCAATCCATCACTAATTTAGTGACGAATTGTCCTTTCATTACTAATCCATCATAAATTAGTGACAGAAGAGCAATCCGTCACTAATTGGGATTTCCCTTTCGTCACTAATTTATCACAAATTAGTGACGGATGGGATAATCCATCACTAAATTAGTGACAAATTTTCTTTCGTCACTAATCCATTACAATTAGTGACGGATGGAGCAATCCATCACTAAATTAGTGATGGATTGTCCTTCCATCACTAATTCATCGCAAATTAGTGACGGAAGACAATCCATCACTAAATTAGTAACGGATTGTCTTTTCATCACTAATTCATCACAAATTAGTGACGGAAGACAATCTGTCACTAAATTAGCATGAATTAGTGATGGATTACCTATCTAAATTTATATTTTAATATTTTTAAAAAAAATTGTGACAAAAAAAGCTGCATCCGCATGTGTCAGTTATGTGTGCCGCCTCCTATGCGCATTCCAGCCACGTGTCCGTCTCTCGACACGTGCCATGCACGTCTGCTACTCAACCTGCACATGTGCCTGCCATGGCCCGCATGCGTTTGTACCAATCGGTCTGTCTCTTTGGCCGCACAACCTCGCCTATGTCTGGTACCCCTTGCATCATGTCTGCGCGTGCCCAACGCCATGTCTATGCATGCCCAGCGCCATGTCTGCGTGTGCACGCGTCTGTGCGTGACTATACTTGGCACGCGCATCCCTAATTTAGTGACGAATTGTCCTTCCATCACTAATCCATCACTAAATTAGTGACGGATGGGGCAATCCGTCACTAAATTAGTGACGAACTATCCCATCCGTCCCTAAAATTAGTGATGGATTGCTCTTCCATCACTAATCCGTAACTAATTTAGTGATGGAAGAGCAATCCGTCACTAAATTAGTGACGGATTACTTTTCATCACTAATTTAGTGACGGATGGTGCAATCCGTCACTAAATTTAGTGACGGATTGCTCTTTTGTCACTAATTCATCACTAATTTAGTGACGGACTGCTCAATCCATCACTAATTTAGTGATGGATAACTTTTTCATCACTAATCCGTCACTAAATTAGTAATGGAAGAGCAATCCGTCACTAATTTAGTGACGGATAGCTCTTCCGTCACTAATTTAGTGACGGATTAGTGACGACAAAATTATCCGTCACTAAATTAGTGACGGATTGAGCAGCCCATCACTAAATTAGTGACGGACTGCTCTTCCATCACTAATCCGTCACTAATTTAGTGACGGAAGTCCTTCCATCACTAAATTAGTGACGAATAAGGATTCCGTCACTAAATTAGTGATGAATTAGTGACGGGTTTCCTATTCGTCACTATATTTATACTCTAATTTTTTTAAAAAAAATTACGACAAAAAAAGTTGCATCCGCACGTGCCCATTACGTGCACCGCCTCCCATGCGCATCCCAGCCACGTGTTCGTCAGTCTGGCAATGGATAGGCTCTGCCCCATAATTTTTACCGCAAATCTCAGAACGATCCTTCAACCTGAGTGCGCATGCACCTCCCCTGCACGCGCCATACGCATATGCTACTCGGCCTACCCGCGCACCTGCCCTAGCCCATGTGCGTTTGCACCAATCGACCTGTCCCTTTGACCGCATAATCTCACCTGTGTCCAATGCCCCTTGCATCGATACTTCCAAAGTTATTTTTATTTTTTTTGTCATAATATATATATATATATATATATATATATAGCTATCTTATCCAACAACACCCTTATTTTTATGTTTTTTTTTTGTCATAATGACCCGACGGCTATTTGACCATGCAACTTCACAAAGATAACCAGCTTTGGAATTCTCTTATAATTCAAAGATGAATACAATGATGAATGATTATTTTAAATGCCATTGAAATAAAGTGTTCAACGGGGCCTTATTTTCAGTGGATGCGTGGCATGTCACGCATCACATGGGTTTCTTTCTAGGATCATGTTTAGTTACCATACCTTTTTTTAAAAAAAAAAATAATTTGGTTGTCATATCTTCCTAGGAAAAAAAATCTTCTTTGGAAAAGATTGATTCATGTTTGATTGAAGTTTTTAACTTATTCAATAAAAAATTTTATTTTCAAAAACACTTACTTTTTCAAATTCTTATTATTAATAAATATTTTAAATAAATTTTAAATTATTATTGATCAATAGATAAGTCGACAACTAATTTAAAGAAACTGTTGGAATTTTGAAATAAACGCGAGAAAGAGCAGAGAAGAGGGAGGGGTGATGTTCTCTGAAGCGTAATCCAATCCAACGACTGTAGATCCACATGCGTTAGCGGCGGTGCGGTTGTTGGTTTTGCTAGACAGCTCCGGGACTGGAACGTGAGCCATCCGTTGGAAGAAGAACGGACCGTATTGTTGGGACGATTGATGATTGAATTGCTTTTAGTCCCACATCGGTTGTGGGAAAGCGACGTAGAGGCGGTTCAATAGATACAATGGACTCGTTGGGATAGTGTCGTCATCTTTGCGCTTGGGGCAATGACGCAGCTAGCGAGGTTATAACTGAGGCGCGTCAATTGCTAGTTGAAACTATTTCTATTTCCAAACCCCCTCTTCGGCCTGGGTTAGGCCCGGTTGCCGTAAAGAATTTCTGGAAGGGCTCCCTCTAATCCTACAATTCTAAATTAGGTGTCTAAAGAAAAATGCCCAAATATGGAGTTAGTGCCATGGAAACATTGATCGATGGCTGTGAACTGCGGCCCCAAGAAACTTACATGGACAAACGGACTCTCTATGAGATCGAAAGTGAAGAGACTGGAGGGTGATAAAGGAGAAGAGAATCCATGTTAATAGTTTGATCATTACAAGTTCTCTTTGACTTATCTTAAACTTAATAATTTGATGTCTAATATATAAAACTATTAAATTTAATAAATTTAATATATTATAATTTAAAAATAATTTTAAATTTATAAGAATAAAAATTTGATGAAATTTTAT